>OY856413.1:499854878-500307378 GCA_963693085.1 Alisma plantago-aquatica | reverse complement strand
TATCAATTGAAGTATAGGTCTAACCCTTAGATCAATTTAACCAAGGAACCATTGGTTCAAGGTTTAGTCAAATCTACACTTACATTCTTAATTCATCATATATGGTTATTACCTGATCCACCATTAATTGTGATCATTAGGTCACCATTGGTTGCTAGATCAGTAATACAATCAGTTAACACCATCAAATATTAAGCCAATATCATCATCGATTGATAACATCATTAGAATACTTAGTGGATGATAATTAAACGTCTAATTGAGTCAAAACCTAACCTAATGTGGTGACCATAGGTTGTGACCATAAATTTGACACCCTTGATCATGAACATCAGTTGCCGAGATAGCAACACTATTGGTTGTTGAATGGTATGACAATCAGTTATGTGATAAGGAAATAGCTTAAACACCCTAATTCGAACCATCATTTGTTTCGTACATAGAACTATAAGTTGTTGCTATCAACCTGTCCCAGATCATGTTACAATTTAGAAAGGTTGTACACATTTTTACAAGTTCATATAGAACTGGAAAAGAACAGGGAACACCATAAAAGTTCGTAATTCTAAACAAGCATGATTTCTCTATGCTTAGATCATCACATTCAAGCATAAACATGAACTAACAAGCTTCTAGTAAGCAATATAAGTGAAGAATGTTATATAACTCACCTCTATAGAGTAGGTCAGATATCAAATAGCAAGAATCTCGAGAAAATAAGGCAAGGAATCCCTAGATTGAGATCTAAACTTGGCCAAATAGGCACTTCTCTCCATAAAGAAGCAAAACCCTAGAAAAAGAAACAAGAAGGAAGGGTTTTTGAGTTCTACAGTCATTTTCACCATGGAACAGTAGGGTTCCAACCTGGAGAGATGTAGGAGGAAGAAGAGAAAAGAATTAAATGGAGGAAATAAGAAAAAACGTACACTTTTAGGTCAATATCACTAGGAAGAAGCTTTATAGACCCAAAAAGGGAATCAATTACAACCCTAGAAATTTTTCCAAGAAGATCCCCACTTTCTTCTTCCTTGGGCAGAAAAAATCATAGCTGAACAGAGGGAGAATAAAGCTGGGAGAAGGAGATAGGTGGTGGAGAGAAAGTGGCTCATTTTGGTGCTTGGGGATAAGTACATGACACTTTAATATAAAGAAAAAGAAAAAGTTGAAATTCTAGTATATATCCAAGTGTCCATGGCTTTAAATTATTAAGAATATATAAGCACACACACAAGCAGCTCTCCCACCATCCCTCTAGACCTGTTTAGCTTTCCTTTGTAGAAATTCCCAGCCAATCACATAATTCCTTAGTTGATAGCTACTAAAGGTAGCTCATCTATGAAGGGGAAAACCCTAAAATACCCTTGATGAAAACACCTTCAAACCATGGCTCAACTAGGATCCCCATGGCTCAAAAATCTCAAGAATGATAATATAACATTTAAGAAACATAATGTATGTGACAAATTTCAAAGAAAACCCTTCAATTGGGTAAATTGCAGAAAAGTCCAAAATGTAAGAAAATTGCATAACTTGCTCAAATAGTGTCCAAATTGGACCAAATTTGAAACTTAAGCTTGTATTATGATTTCAAAACATATAAAAAGGTTATATTAGGGTTATAATCATTAAATTATGATAATTAAGCTCATTCAACTCATTAAGCAAGTGAAGGGGCCTTACAACTATAAACCCCTAACAAGGATTTTACCCCGAAATCCTATGCAAAAAGAGATGGGTATTTTCTACGCATATCATTATCTAGCCCCCATGTGCCTTCCAATATGCCACAGTGATTCCAAAAAACTTTCACTAGTATTATATCCATTCTCTTTTTCTTTTTCAGCCTTCTATCCAGGATCAACAGAGGACCCTCAACATAAGAGATATCCTCATCTAACTCAACCTCTACTGGTTGGATTGTCAGGTTAGTATCTGGATGGCATTTCCTCAACATAGAGATGTGAAAGACATTATGAAATCTATATAGCTCTGGTGGTAGCTCCAACTTATATTCTACCTTTCCAACATGAGCTAAGATAGGGTATGGTCCCATAAATCTAGGAGCCAAATTACCCTTCTTTCCAAACCTCAGCACACCTTTCCAAGGAGAAACCTTAATATATACTCTATCTCCCACTTGGAACTCAAGTGGTCTACATCGATTTCTGCATAAGATTTTTGCCTGTCATGGGTTGCTTTCAACTGTTGTTGTATCACTTTAATCTTTTTTGTAGTCTGTTGTACTAACTCAGGACCCAAAAGTTGATATTCACCTGTCTCATACCAGCAAAGAGGAGACCGACATCGTCTCCCATACAGAGCCTCATAAGAAGTCATACCTATGCTTCTTTGATAGCTATTGTTGTATGCAAACTCTATCAGAGTCAGATGTACATCCCAACTACCAAAAAATTGCAGCACACATGCCCTCAAGAGATCCTCTAAAGTCTGAATAGTCCTTTCAGACTGGCCATCGGTCTGCGGATGAAAAGTTGTGCTGAATCTCAGTTGTGTTCCCATTGCTGAATGTAGACACTCCCAAAAATGACTTGTAAATTGTGGACCTCTGTCAAAAACTATAGTCACTGGAATGCCATGCAAACAGACTATCTCATCAACATATATTTGTGCCAATTTCTCTGTTTTAAATTTCATCTTAACTGGAAGAAAATGAGTAGACTTAGTCAATCTGTCTACTATCACCCATATGGAATCATGACCCTTGGTTGTCCTAGGAAGACCAACAACAAAGTCCATAGTAATATGATCCCATTTCCACTGTGGTATTGGCAAGGGTTGTAATGTCCCTGCAGGCTTCTGGTGCTCAGCCTTCACCTACTGACAAACTAGACATTTGGCAATGAACTCTGCCACATCATGCTTTAGACATGGCCACCAATACATGTATTTCAAATTTTTGTACATCTTGGTACTTCCAGGATGCATTTCATACATGGAGGAGTGAGCCTCCTCAAGTACCATCTTCCTCAACCCATCAACATCAGGAATTACTATCCTATTATTATAACAAATTGTACCATCATCTTCCTCATGAAAGCCATCATACTTTTCACTTCCAATCCCTAATCAGATATTCTGTATCATAGTATCATTTTATTGTGCATCATGAATCTTCTATCTCAAGGTAGGTTTCACTTGTACCTGTGCCAACAATCATGCCAACAAGGAAACTTCTAATTGTACATTCATCTGGCGAAGAGACACTAGCATATCTCTCTTATGGCACATCAAGGAATTTAATTGTGCATTATCTACCATTGAAGATGAAGATGACTTTCTACTCAATGCATCAGTTACCACATTAGCTTTCCCTGGATGGTAATCAATTGTGCAATCATAATCCTTGATTAGCTCTATCCATCTCCTCTGCCTCATATTCAACTCCTATTTTGAGAAGATATACTGTAGATTCTTGTATTCAGTGAAGATCTGACACTTTTCCCCATAAAGATAGTGTCTCCAGATCTTTAAGGCATGGACCATTGCTATAAGCTCAAGATTATGTGTTGGGTAATTCTCCTCATGTTTCTTAAGTTGTCGTGAAGCAAAAGAAATCACATTCTTATCTTGCATCAACAAGCATCCCAACACATTCTTTGAAGCATCACAAAAGACAATATAACCTTTTCCTTGCTTTGGCAGTACTAACACCAGTGCACTAGTCAACTTTTCTTTCAAAATCTGGAAAGAGCGTTGACACTTATCATTCCAAGCAAAAGGAACATCCTTCCTGGTTAACCTAGTTAGGGGTAACGCTATAGAACTAAAGTCTTTGATAAACCTCCTGTAGTAACCTGCCAAACCTAGGAAACTACAAATCTCTGTTTGTGTCTTTGGTTGTTCCCATTCTAGTACAGATTCCATTTTCTTGGGATCAAGACAAATATCTTTTGCAGATATAACATGGCCCAGAAAAGACACTTCAGATAACCAGAATTCACACTTGCTGAACTTAGCATATAGTTGGTGCTACCTCAACAAAGTCAATTCCTGGCGAAGGTGTTGCTCATGATGTTGACTATCCTTGGAGTTAATTAGGATATCATCTATGAACACAACCACACACTGATCAAGATAAGGTCTAAACACCCTATTAATCAGACCATAAAAGCTACAACTGCATTGGTTAGCCCAAACGGCATAACCACAAACTCATAATGACCATACCTAGTCCTAAAAGTTGACTTCGGTATGTCATCAGCCTTAATTCTCAACTGATGGTAACCTGACCTCATGTCTATCTTTGAAAACACATTGACACCTCTCAACTGATCAAAAATATCATCAATCCTCAAAAAATGATACTTATTCTTTATTGTCACCTTGTTCAACTGTCTGTAGTCTATACACAACCTCATTAAACCATCCTTCTTTTTAACAAACAACACGGTAGAACCCCAAGGGGAAGTGCTCGGCCTGATAAAACCCTTCTCTAACAATTCTTGTAATTGTTTCTTTAACTTTTGCATCTCTACTGGTGCCATTCTGTATGCTGACTGTGCTATGGGTTGTGTTCCAGGAATAAGATTGATCTCAAACTCAATCTCTCTAGGAGGGGGAATGATAGGAAATTCCTCAAGAAAGACATCCTTAAATTCTCGTACCACTGGTACCTCCTGGATACTAGGACCTATTGTCTTGGTATCCACAACATGAGCTAAGAAAGCCTCACATCCTTGTCTCATCAACCGCTCAGTTGTCATAACTGACATCAAACATGTAGGAAGAATCTTTCTATCACCCTAAAAATTCCACTGTACATCTGCATCATGGAACGTCACCACCTTAACCATATTGCATCTCGACCTTCCTTGGTTCATGGGAGACTTACCAAAACATCCATAGTGATGAACTCCCATTCCCTCTTAGGGACTCTTTATCCTTTATATCAATACAATGGGTTACTGGTGTTCGTCCTTCTCCTCCTAACATGCATGGCGACGAGCCATGTGCATCTTTGTATACTTTTCATCTTAGGAATCAAAAGTACTACTGCAACTTACTATCTTAGTAGTACCACGATGTATGATGAACTTAAATCATGATCTCATGTATGTCATGATTCCTCAAAAACCCTAAACCACTCTCATTAGGGTTTTATCACCTTCCTATCCAAAGAAGTACATATGAGGTTCTACAACCTTCCTTTTATCAAGATAATCCCTAGGTTGGCTAGCTAAGCAATCACTAACTCGATCAACGATCTTGTTACATCTGTGTGTTAGCCAAACATATCTCCTTTTTCAAACTTAGGGCTAACCCAACAACCTCTTCTAGCCTCTAGCTAAACTAAGCAACTGCATCTCAACCAGGGCATCCATTACCACTCCACATCCTTAGGTGATAGGAAATATTGAAGACATACACCTTCACTTATTATCTCAGCTCAAACTCTAAGTCTATCTTCATCAAGAACACTCTGAGCTCATCTTCTTGGTTATCAAACTCCACCTTTTATCACTTGCAAATTCCACATAGCTCGAGATAAAACATCCTCACAAGATGACTACCTTAATACTCTTAGTGTTTGAAAACCATCCACCTATCATTCACTCCACAAGGGTATGTTATCATCTCTGTCCTCATACCTCATAGAAACATTCCAACTCATGTCATCTTTATCCTTGGTGTATGGCATGCGTACTGTCCTATCTGTCACTCCCATAACAAGAGGAAATAAGCATTTGGCAGCAGTCGAAATACAGAGTTCTTCCCATTCCAAGAGTAGAGATGGTACATCCCACCTTGTTAGTACACCTTCGAATCTATATTGAAGTGTGCAACTTATGTCTCTACATCACAATCATCTCGATATCAAGGTTACTTCCATGAAACTGGTTTCGAACCTACTTGGGTCACCATACAATCCTTGGTCATATCCTCTAGGTCTATAGGGTGCCGACACTTTTGGGGTCATCCCTCTTCCCTTATGCATCCAGAGAGTGCCCTCCTCATCTTCCCTTTGGGTCCCACGAGTTCATGAAGGTGATCAATCTCCTAACCCATGGCCCTCAGACAATGATAGGTGTTACCTCCTGACCCTATGGTCATGTGCAACTAGGGAATTAGGAAACTCCTACTTCAATCGGTCTTATCCCTACCTGACCCTAGGATAGTCTTAGGATAGTACATGTCCAACGTAGAACCTTACCCAAGCCTTCATCATCTCTCTCTGTATTCATGGGCTGACTTTCATCCATTCACAGGGGTCATGGTGACATGCCTACCTTGGTCAGGCCCCACATCGGTTACCTTCATGGTAACACATCCACATGCACATAGAGATGGTTAACTATGGGTCTATAGGTTCATTCTATTACCATGTACTCTTCACTTATCTTCTCAGGATCCTATGAGATCTCTTTAGGTTACCTCCAAACCAACAAAACGGGTATACACCCTACAAAGGGTCCTTCTCACAGGATGGGAGGAACCTTCATCTCTTGATAACAAAGGTCACAAATGACCTTATGTCTAGGGTTTACATCCACATGAGCATGCTTAGCCCTAACAAGCTACTAAGGCACATAGCTAACAAGCATACCACCTACTAAACCATGCTAGGTCACACTTGTTCTCATCCTCAACATTGGATCAGATCAAACCTTCTCATGTCACCACCTTAGTTGTGAGGGGTTCATCAAACATATTTTAAACTTAAGGGGTTTCCATTTATAAACATGAGGAGTATTATGCTCGAAACTCAATTCTCATCATGATCATCAGGTACACCACTTCCCCTCTTAGGCCTAGGAACCCTAGTTTCATTTCTTTATGCAACAGTTGTCCAACTGCATGCTCAACCTTTAACCACAAACCTAGTACGTCCAAGGTATGTCAGGCACTCCCATGATCCTTTTATTCGAGAAACACCTCGGAGTTGAGTCCTCCTTAAGGATAACCAACTAGGTATAAAGCCTCACATGGTTACTCAAACCTCCTCAGGGTCTAAGGCACTCTTTGTCTCATCTCAGTAGGTAAACACCTATACCATAGGCAAATAGGTACCAGAAGCATCATCCTCTCTCTAGGGTTTGGTTCCTCTAATGGCAACCAAGATATCATCAGCCTCCAGGGATCAAGTATGAGACAGCCACTATCATCCACTTAGGTCGCATCATCCTCAACTCCCCAATGTTCCTCATATCACAGAGTCTAGGCTTCCAACCTTCTTTCTTGAGTCCTGCTCTCTCTCTCTAGAGCTAACTCCACATCCAACCTTACTACTAGAGGTCCTCTCTCCATGAAGGATCAAGCTCGCAAGCATACCCCTACATGGGTGAAGCCTATGTTCAAACTTATGTTTCCTCAAGATTATCCAAAACACTTCTTGCTTATCAGATAAGCTATCTAACATACTCTCCTGGCCAGGGTTTTAGCCTACTGTCAGCACTACTGACATTCCATGGGTGCATACTATGCCATGCCCATAGGGTTTCTATAGGTTCTTCACTAACCTCATCATTGAAGGAGATATCCTTCACTCTAACATGCATGACCCTTCCCAGGGTTGGGTCGCCAAAGGCACTAGGTCATCCAACCTCACATGGCTCATATCAGCATCCAAAGGCATGTCCATACACCTAGTCTAACATGACATCTAACTCATCATGTCATCTCTCTCTAACCACCACCTAGGGTTAGGGTTAGCATCATCCTTAGATGATGTGCCAGGTCTCTACTTATGATGGAGGTCTCTACCTCTAAGACTAACTTTCTCTACTCATCCTCCTGACAAGGAGGTCTAGCCTCAGGTCTCTCCTGAGGGCATGATGACTTATGTCATATGACCTAAGCATGTATCTATTCTTTAGTTTACATTTAAACTATTAAGCTTATGTCCATGACATCTTATTTACATGCTTTTCATTACTTTGGTGGAGGATTCCTTAAACCTTATCAATCTTACCCATCCCTCAAGTGGGTGAGGAAAAGAGAGAAAACCTTAATCCTTAAGGTCCTTAACAACATTTGAGTTGAGAAGGGATGAACAAGATGAGAGAGCCCTAAAGGTATCTTATTTCGAGTCAGATCCTAAGACATTGGCCAGGCAGTCACACTAATTTGGGAGTCCTTGTATTTCGACTAGCGGTGTGGAGGAAAATCTTGTCAGCCCCCAGACGTGATCCTTTTCTAGACACCTCTGTCTTTCAGAAAATCCTCTAATCACTCCCTCAGTTCTATGGAATTTGTAAAATTTAATAATTATTAAAGATTAAATGAGGAACCTATTCTTTGATACCAAATGTAACGACCCCGCCTCCCGGTAACCCCCAATTAAGGGAGACCAAGAGGTCAGAGCCATTATACCAATTAACAGGATCAAAGGTTCGACAAATAATAAATAAAAATTATCAAATTCTACCAACTAAACTGAAAGGCTATAATAAAATAAAACTTTGCATACCTTTTTCAAAAACTTGGATATCTACTTCTATCTACATCAAGAGTCTATTCTAACTAATCCTCCTTTGTACTTTAACTCTTATTTAATTCCACATATGCCACTTTACTAGTTTTCCTTTTCAAACTTGTACCTAAAATGCCAACAAAAAAAACGTCGGTCAGCATAATTGAATATGCCGGTATGTAGGGACAACTAAAATTTCACAAATACGGCTAACAATCTAATTATCACAATCAAGTAATTAACAAGCCAATTTACATTTTCAATGTGTCATTCTCCACCGCTTTTGCCCTAACCCTGGAATACCCCATCTAGGGTTTCTCTTTTGCCATTGACTTAAGGCCACCTTCTCAATCCCGAGCTTGGTGCATGGGTCACCCTTCATGGTGCCCTTTAGTCATGCAATATCATAGTCCACCTTCTCATTCCCGAGCTTGGTTCCTGGGGTCACCTCTCATGGTGCCCATTGGTCTTCCCTCTTGGGCTTGACCTTTTTGCATCATCCATAAGGGTGGCATGTAGGTGCGAGAATACACACTTATTTTACAATTGTGATAATCATAGTGACTTTATAATTTGCAAGTATGAACATCTAACTGATAAGTTGCATTCAATGCAATGAATCATCCGAGAAACTCTTCGAGAAACTAATGTGATTAACCATAATTAACCACATACTTGTCAAGCTGACTTGAATGCAGAAATAATTCAACCAATCAAGAAACCAAGCAATCACACCCAAGTTGATCCTAAAATAGGCATTCAATTTCCTATCATTGATCATGCCATCAAGATCTATTAAACCTAGCTCTCTTCCTAGGGTTTCTAGTCCGCTTTTAGGGTTTCCATTGCAATTAGGGTTTCACTTCATTTTTACTATTTTAAACCCTAATCTTTATACAATTACTCACAAACCCTAATTATCTCATCTATTCTTCACAAAAGCTATTAAGGTTACCTTTTAACAACATATAACCTTAATTTCGGATTAAAGGCACAATTATCCATCAGTTAAGTCCATTAAACCTCTTTTACATTAAAACTACCAATTTTATCCTTTTAATTCATTACAAGATCATTAGGCCTAATTATCATCTTTGGTTCCCTCCGGATTAACAACACATAGTTCATTATGATCTAATTAACATATGAACTCTATTTATCATTCATTCCACCTTTATCAATTAGAAAACCCTAATTACTATATTAAGGGTATTTATCCACAATTAGGAACCTTTATATTCCAAATGGCTTTGAACCATCATATCTCATCCTTATTCATGAATTTGAACAATTAAAACCATTAAGAGTCACAATTACCATCATTAGGGTTTCAAGGCCCATTAAAGCATATTTATGCACATGAAATTCTAATTTAAACCAATTACATGCAAAGTTCATCCTTTTTGTCCTTAATTAACCTTTTTACCATTAATAGGTTAATATCAACTTTAATCATCCATTAAACCCTACTAAATACATTAATCATCTCAAAATAGGGTATCTTAATCGTTAATACATTAAAGTTGATAACTTCCATTACTTTTCGAATTATTTCCAACAAACCCTATCTGTGTATGGTTGTTTCTTGCATCTTGGTCTGTGCACCGATCTTCCTTCTCCTATTCCTGATGTAACTTGAAATAATTCGAGATTTCTTTACTACTTTTGCTCCCCTCGAATGTAACTCGAGGTTTCTCTTTTTACAATGTAAAATAGGATAGAATTTTATTTTCTATTATGTCAAAGAACGGAGTACATCCTGATGACAGCTGAGACGGTCGGTTCAAGGCGTGAACTGATAGGTTGATGTTCGAGAAGATCGGTTCAAGGAGTGAGCCGATCGGTTGATGATCGGTTTGAGGAGCGAGACGAGCGAGTGGCGGCCATGATGAGATGCATGACAACCAGGCGAACCGATCGGTTGGAGGAGCCAACCGATCGGTTGGTGGCACCCAGCCGACCAGTCTAATGGTGAGCCAATCATTCATGTGATGAGTTGATCAAACCCAGAAAGGAAAAGCACAGAGTTCATCTTGTAAAGGTTTCATGTGATGTAGACCTAGATGACTGTGATTCCTCTTGGCTTGAGGAATCACATTAGGATGGCCATAATCATCGGTTTTATCGTTTCACATGTTTTCTGTGGGATATAGCATGTATATGATACATACTATATATTTTGGTGATTGGATATGCATATGTATATAAAACCAAATCCCTCATTAAATATTAAGTTTTAGATGCCTTCCAAATGCGACACATGTGAAAAGCTTGATCGACCAAGTGTGGGCACGCCCTAGCGTGGTGCACCGTCTATCTCGTGGAAGCGTGAAGGATGGATATGTGGGTCTGCCCTAGCAGGGTGCATATTCATCATGTTTGCTTTGGGTCAGACTTAACAAGGTGACCTAGATAGGATCTAGCACCTTGAGGCATGGAGATGATCATGGCAAGGAGTTGCATATGACATCTTATGAAGAGTTGCATATGATGCAATTGCCAAGAGTTGCCTACCTGAGAGATCTAAGTTGTGGGTGACAGCCCTAGCTGGTCCATGACTTAGAGGATTTTAGGATCTTTCCCACTAGAAGGTTGTATGCTGCAATCTTCCGAATTGATGGTGAGGGCTATCAATTTGAACTAAAATAGTGGGAGCGATAATTAATTAAAGGCCTAATTATATCATCAACTTTTCAAATCAATCAAATAAGTCAAAAATGAGTTTTTGACTAAAATTGCATATTTTCCTTTTATAGTACAAATGGCAACAAACAACAATCACTTTTCTTTGCGATCCGTCCTGGAAAAGGACAAGTTAAATGGGAATAATTTCCATGATTGGTTAGTACGTTGAGAAGCGTTCTCAATCAAAGAGAAAAAGCTTCCAAATCTTTCTGGTTCAACCATATGAGATAGTGATAGAACAGATTGAATGTCTAGAGAATGACAATACTCAATGATGTATGCCTTCAGGTTCAGGACCTGAACGATGAGATCATACGGATGCTAAGATTTTGTACATTCTCATTATGTCCCTAGTCAGATGTCATTGTGGAAGGTAGATAGACTTCAATGACACACAAGACTAGATTGTGGTGTTGGTTGATGACAGAATCTCATTATTCATGATATAGAGATATCAAACCAAACACATAGGTACTTGTTAGAAACAAGTGTACCGGACAGACCCACCATGAGTTTGACACAAGGAACCATGACATGGTAGTCACAGTCAGTACTCACACTGATGATGGTGAGTGTGATTCTTTGACCTGAAATCACTACACTCAACACATGTCATTGGGCACACTTTGACATCATCAAACGCAATCCTGAAATATGGGTTGTTATAAAGGTGATGATTGGGTGGCTTTGACACATGGGGCTTTTGAGGGGTGAATGATAGATATGGGATTTGTCCCTCTTGAGGGAGTTTGATATCCATGGCCACTTGATAAGTAGGATTGAGAAAGGCATGCACGCATGTGTGAATCAGTATGTGATTTTGATGTCATACATATCTCTTCCAATCTACTCTGAGATCAAGAAAGTGAATGAACATTGACAGGTTGATTGTTCCATGCCTCGAGTTCATTCGGGATATCAGTGACAAAGGAATTATACATTCACTGTAACACCATTCACAGATTGTAGGATTGAAAGTTGTTCTCCAACTTTCTATTTCACTTGGGTAGCACTGATGTGTGACTAGGAACCACTCTTTGCTTGTGAAGTCATAAGTGTTATGGACTTTCACTACCAACGTGAAAAGGACCTGCAGGGTCACACACATAGGATTTAACCTGGAAGAGGAGTTTTGTCCACAAACAATGTTTAGATTGATTACTAAAGAAGTTTATTAGTTCAATTAAACACTCAATTAATTGATATCTCAATGTCATAATGTTCAAGGTGTTGGATTGATTGATTAGAGTATCGAATTGATTGAAACTGCAATTGACTGATTATGTACAATCTACACTCCCAACTGATCGGCTCATGTGATGAACCGATCGGCTGAGCTTGGTGAACCGATCGACTCAGATGGTGAGTCGATCGGCTCATGGACATGATGAAATGATCGGTTCAAGTGTTGAAACGATCGATTCAACTGGTCCAACCAAGCAAGTTGGGAAAGTAGGATTGGTGAGAAATTTGTTTTCATTTCACTTGCCCAATTTGATTGGAACAAGGATTGGTATTTGGTACCAATTCAAAACAAAAGAGGAAAAGTCAATTGGGAACTGACCAGGACCATGAACCGACCGTTTCATGGGTCTCAACCGATCGGTTGAGGTGTCAACCGACCGGCTCAGGTCCCCAACCGACCGTTTCAGAAATGAAACGATCGGTTCAGGTTGCGCAGTTGGTTGTTTTTGTGGAAAATCTCAAACCCTTCTACTCCTGCTTTAGTCCCACATTTCCTGAGATAGAGAACCTTGTCCCATGACCCTCCTATATATAGGGGTATTGGGGGCTTCTCAAAGTACAACTCAGTGCAACCAGTTGCTCTGTAAAGTTGTCGTTCTCTCTGGTTTTGGTAACTGAGAGAGCCCGAGCAAGTGCTACCCGATAAGGGAGGCACAGTAAGGGAAAGACAACTGCAGAAAGAGACTGGTGGCAGGAGAGTGTATCAGTGACTAGTATGCTGACAGGAGGGTGTGACTCCTTCCAATTCCTTGTGAGGCAAGGAGATTGGAGTTCCAGATGGTCCATGTGGACTACTTCAGAGGTGGGAGATTTCTATCGCTCAGAGGACAGTTGTCAATCCCGACAGTCCCGGTGAGACCAGGAGTCATCAGTCCCAGTGCGACCTGGAGCTGCACAGACATTGTCCAAGACCAGAGGTGAAGACCACGCAAGGCGCGAGGTATTGTCGCCGAGCAAGCCTCGGGACAAGTATGATTCCCAAACCATCCTTTCCTATTGCATAGACGTTGACGTGTTTCCTTGTTCTGGGTTTGGGGAGGAGAAAATTTTTATTTCCGCTGCCTTCTTTGCCTCCCCTAAAACCCAACAGTGGTATTAGACCCACGTCAACTGCTCTATACTTTAGGATTATCGATATGATCGATTTTGGTTTGTTGCCTTTATTTATTGCATACGATGTGAATAAAATTGACTTTATGCATGTCCAATCCTCAATCCACAAATCCCAATTTACATATATGATATGTATTATGAATGCACTCTATATGTGTCTCCCTTAAACAAGTTTTGTGGTGGATGTATAGCGTGGTTATGGCGAATAAACCCTATATGTGTATGATTGTTTCTTGCATCTCAGTCTGCGCATCGATCTTCCTTCTCCTATTCCTGATGTAACTTGAAATAATTCGAGATTTCTTTCCTACCTTTGCTCCCCTCGAATGTAACTCAAGGTTTCTCTTTTTACAATGTAAAATAGGATAGAATTTTATTTCATGTTATGTCAAAGAACAGAGGACATCCTGATGATAGCTGAGACGGTCGGTTCAAGGCGTGAACCGATCGGTTGATGTTCGAGACGATCGGTTCAAGGAGTGAGTCGATCGGTTGATGACCTGTTTGAGGAGCGAGACGAGTGGGTGGAGGCCATGATGAGATGCACGACGACCAAGAGAACCGATCGGTTGGAGGAGCCAACCGATCGGTTGGTGGCACCCAGTCGACCAGTCTAATGGCGAGGCGATCATTCATGTGATGAGTTGATCAAGCCCAGAAAGGCAAAGCACAGAGTTCATCTTGTAAAGGTTGCATGTGATGTAGACCTAGATGACCGTGATTCCTCTTGGCTTGAGGAATCACATTAGGATGGCCATAATCATCGCTTTTATCGTTTCACATGTTTTCTGTGGGATATAGCATGTATATGATACGTACTATATATTGTGGTGATTGGATATGTATATGTATATAAAACCAAATCCCTCATTAAATATTAAGTTTTAGATGCCTTCCAAATGTGACACATGTGAAAAGCTTGATCGACCAAGTGTGGGCACGCCCTAGCATGCTGCATTGTCTATCTCGTGGAAGCGTGAAGGATGGATATGTGGGTCTGCCCTAGCAGGGTGCATAGTCATTGTGTTTGCTTTGGGTCAGACTTAACAAGGTGACCTAGATAGGATCTAGCACCTTGAGGCATGGAGATGATCATGGCAAGGAGTGGCATATGACATCTTATCAAGGGTTGCATGTGATGCAATTGGCAAGAGTTGCCTACCTGAGAGATCTAAGTTGTGGGTGACAGCCCTAGCTGGTCCATGACTTAGAGGATTTTAGGATCTTTCCCACTAGAAGGTTGTACGCTGCAATCTTCCGAATTGATGGTGAGGGCTATCAATTTGAACTAAAATAGTCAGAGCGATAATTAATTAAAGGCCTAATTATATCGTCAACTTTTCAAATCAATCAAATAAGTCAAAAATGAGTTTTGGACTAAAATTGCATATTTTCCTTTTGTAGTACAAATGGCAACAAACAACAATCACTTTTCTTTGTGATCCGTCCTGGAAAAGGACAAGTTAAATGGGAATAATTTCCACTATTGGTTAGGACGTTGAGAAGCGTTCTCAATCAAAGAGCAAAAGCTCTAAGTCCTAGTTATACCAGAACCAGATGAACTCGATCCCACCAAATCAATGGCTGAAAGTATGCTTATAGAAGCATACCGAGGATGACATTAATGAGGAGTGCTTGATGTTGTGTTCTTTGAACTATAAGTTGCAGAGACAACATGAGACATATGATGTCTCCAACACATTGTCCTAGTATGTCATCACAGAGGGAGATCCAGTCAGGTATTCACACACTCAATATGATTGGGTATGTAGAAAGAACTGACTAAGAAGGATTCCCTCTGAGCCAAGAGTTGGCTATTGGTATGATACTGCAAATGTTGTGAGAATCATACAGTTCATGATAAACTACAACATGAACAACTTTGACAAGCGTTGACAAAGTTGTTGGACATGTTGAGGACAGTAGAGGCAAATATGAAGAAAGACTAACCCTAATATTTGATGAGATCAATGAAAGGTTAGTCTTAAGGGCAAGGGCAAGGGCAAAGAAAAGAAGTGTTCTGATGCTAGCCAGCAGCCCAAGCCATCTTCAACCTCAAGGCACATGGGGAAAGGGTGTATGAGGGAATTGCCCTCTATATCTGGAAGAACAAAAGAAGATGAAGGAGGGGATGGAGATCTCCACCTAAGGTATCATGAAATGAACCGCTTCTTTATCGAAGGTATATGATACCAAGATATGGATATGTCATAAATGATATGCAATATCCACAAAGAAGTGATGGCCTTTGGTAAAGGACCAAGAAAGGAGTACCCATCATTGGAGCAAGTGTTGTTGCCATAGATAGGAGTACCTTTCAGTTTATGTCATCCTAAAGGGCACAAAATAGAGTTGAGAATTGCTATTTCATATTTTCCAATAGATAGAAACACTTTATTTTTACATATTGTATGACAATGATTGCAATCAATAAAGAGATGTTTCAATTTCTAAAGATATGATCTTTGTGGCAATGCCTTGTTTATCGTGTGGTATTTGATATGCATAAAATAAAATGATACCTAAGAGTTATAGATAACTCAAACAATCAAATTAGCATCAATCATGAGAAATTCATTTCTAGTTTCCATGTGATGGATAAATCTAGACTCTTTTGGTTAGAGAACCAGTAAGAGATATGAATATCTTGGACATGATAAATGAATCTTCACTAATTGTAGTGGGAGAATGATTGTCCTATTAGGTATAATACATGTGATGTATTTACATACCTATTGGAGAAAATGCTAATACTTAAAATGGTGTTTGGAGAAATACCAATATGAACATCTTGAAGTGTTCAAGATTATCATAGATGAAGTACAAATTTGGTAAAGTGTTAATTCTTGATGAGATCAATGAATGAAATACTTGGACCAAATGTTTGAGATCCTTATGAGTGATTATGATAGTGTATCATAGTGAACTCGTGATTAAGGCATGGTGATGTCTAAATCAAGAAGGAGTCATACTCTAAGGAGTTAGAGGATGATTATCAAATAACTAAATTCTTCTTAAATAAAGAATACACTTCGCTAATAAAGGACATTAAGAATCACAAGGAGTTGTGAGTTCTTATATCCTTGATGGATACACCTCATTTATCTATGTGATGAGTTGTTCATGTGATGAGTCAACTATCTAGATGAATATGAGGAACTGAATTTTGAGTTATGGTTTATGACCATTACATCCTAAATGACATCCATGTGAACCATAAGGTATGACCTTGATGGTAGCACCCATTGGATGAAATCCATAAGTGCAAATGAATCTTAAGTGTTAAGACACATGGATAACATTTTGAGAAGGATGATACTTGTTGATTGCAACTTAATGACTAAGACATTTGGTGTATGGACACTAAAACTGCATTCCTATGAGGAATAAAACAAGGATGTGTATGTGACACAACCTATAAGGTTTATGAATCCACTAATGCAAATGAAGTCTATAAGTTACATTGGACTAATGAATGTGATTGATTGAGTATAAGCAACTCATAATTGGATCTTTACTTGGATGATATAGTCAAAGAGTTTGACTGATATGTCAAAGATAAAGAAGGATCTGTGATTTAGTGGGAGTGTATTCACATTCCACATGTTGATGTGAAATGGAAATGTTCTAGAATGGAAATCCAAAAGTGGAAATTATCTTAAAGGAAGATAGATATGTTTCGTATGTGATAGGAATAGAGATCTATAGAGATAGTTCTCGAAAACCTCTTGACCTAAAAAGAGAAAGCATACATTGGCAATCTGTATTGAAGGGTTCAGTATGCACAGATTCAGTGGGAGAAAACTTGTCCATGTTACATGGAGTTAGTATCCCAAGGCCAAGTGGCCAATTCTTATGAAGAATGGGAACACTAAGAATAGATATGGATCTATCATGAATGTAATCATCCAATTATCTTGAACAAAATGCATTCATCATCTTGTATGTAGGACATGGCAATATGATGTGCTCATCCTGATAACTCGTATGTAAGACATGACGAGTGGATGTCTGTCTACTTCCAGTAAGGGTTACTGGAATACCATGAGTACTTGATAAGTACTTGTGAAGTACTAGTTCTATGGAGATAAGGAAGAGTTCATTGTAAAGATTTACATTGATGCGAACTTCTGAAAGGATAGAAAATTAATCACAAAATATATATAGGATATATATAAAAGTGAAAGTTTGTTGATAATTGGAAGTGTTCCAATAAAACCATTTAAAAGGAAATGCCGAGTATCCGTGTGTTAGAGAACAATAGGGGATACTATATGGATATGGAAGTTCATGAGATGAACTTATAGATATTCTGCTCATTGATGACAAGTATGGAATCCTTGATCATGCAATGTGGCTAAAAGTTAGCAAAAGAATACTAGATCGCATATTACAGCAACTCCATGTCATACGTGTGATGTACAGCGAAGAGATGTGAGACATGCAATTGATACTGACTTTGGCAAGGTGTTGCATAACTCACTATGTTCGCACTAGAGCACAATAACGTGTGGGACATGTTTGAAGATCACTATGAATATGATTCAAGGGTGATTGGCTCATAGTGCAAGTGGGAGTCTGTTGGTATGTATGCCCTGAGAGCCAATCATGGGATGATTGGTGGGATACATTAAGATTGATTTGATAAACATCAAAGGCAAGCTTCCAAATCTTTCTGGTTTAATCATATGTGATAGTGATAGAACTGATTGAATGTCTAGAGAATGATAGTACTCAATGACGTATGCCTTTAGGTTCAGGACCTTAACGATGAGATCATACGGATGCTAAGAGTTTGTACATTCTCATTATGTCCCTAGTCAGATGTCATTGTTGAAGGTAGATAGAAATCAATGACACACAAGACTAGATTGTGGTGTATGTTGATGACAGAATCTCATTAGTCATGATATAGAGATATCAAACCAAACACATTGGTACTTGTTAGAGAACAAGTGTACCAGACAGACCCACCTTGAGTTTGACACATGGAACCATGACATGGTAGTCACAGTCAGTACTCACAGTGATGATGGTGAGTGTGATTCTTTGACCTGAAATCACTACACTCAACACATGTCGTTGGGCACACTTTGATGTCATCAAACGCAATCCTGAAATATGGGTTGTTATAAAGGTGATGATTGGGTGGCTTTGACACATGGGGCTTTTGAGGGGTGAGTGATAGATATGGGATTTGTCCTTCCTGAGGGAGTTTGATATCCATGGCCACTTGATAAGTAGGATTGAGAAAGGCGTGCACGCATGTGTGAATTAGTATGTGATATTCATGTCATACATACCTCTTCCAATCCACTCTGAGATCAAGAAAGTGAATGAACATTGATAGGTTGACTGTTCCATGCCTCGAGTTCATTCGGGATATCAGTGATAAAGGAATTAATTATACATTCACTGTAACACCATTCACAGATTGTAGGATTGAAAGTTGTTCTCCAACTTTCTGTTTCACTTGGGTAGCACTGATGTGTGACTAGGCACCGCTCTTTGCTTGCGAAGTCATAAGTGTTATGGACTTTCACTGCCAAAGTGAAAAGGACCTGCAGGGTCACACACATAGGATTTAACCTGGAAGAGGAGTTTTGTCCACAAACAATGTTTAGATTAATTACTAAAGGAGTTTAGTAGTTCAATTAAACACTCAATTAATTGATAGCTCAATGTCATAATGTTCAAGGTGTTGGACTGATTGATTAGAGTATCAGATTGATTGAAACTGCAATTGACTGATTCTGCACAATCTGCACTCCCACCCGATCGGCTCATGTGATGAACCTATCGGCTGAGCCTGGTGAATCGATCGACTCTAATGGTGAGTCGATCAGCTCATGGACAGGATGAAATAATCGGTTCAAGTGTTGAAACGATCAGTTCAACTGGTCCAACCGAGCAAGTTGGGAAAGTAGGATTGGTGAGAAATTTCTTTTCGTTTCACTTGCCCAATTTGATTGGAACAAGGATTGGTATTTGGTACCAATTCAAAACAAAAGAGGAAAAGTCAATCGGGAACTGACCAGGACCACGAACCGACCGGTTCAGAAGTAAACCGACCGTTTCATGGGTCTCAACTGATCAGTTGAGGTGTCAACCGACCGGTTCAGGTCCCCAACTGGCCGTTTCAGAAATGAAACAATCGGTTCAGGTTGCGCAGTTGGTTGTTTTTGTGGAAAATCTCGAACCCTTCTACTCCTGCTTTAGTCCCACATTGCCCGAGATAGAGAACCCTGTCCCATGACCCTCCTATATATAGGGGTATTGGGGGCTTCTCAAAGTACTACTTAGTGCAACCAGTTGCTATGTAAAGTTGCCGTTCTCTATGGTTTTGGTAACCGAGACAGCCCAAGCAAGTGCTACCTGATAAGGGAGGCACAACAAGGGAAAGACAACTGTAGAAAGAGACTGGTGGCAGGAGAGTGTGTCAGTGACTAGTACGCTGACAGGAGGGTGCGACTCCTTCCAATTCCTTGTGAGACAAGGAGATTGGAGTTCCAGGTGGCCCGTGTGGACTACTTCAGAGGCGGGAGATTTCTGCCGCTCGGAGGACAGCTGTCAATCCCGACAGTCCCGGTGAGACCAGGAGTCGTCAGTCCCAGTGTGACCAGGAGCTGCACAGACACCGTCCAAGACCAGAGGTGAAGACCACGCAAGGTGTGAGGTATTGTCTCCGAGAAAGCCTCAGGACAAGGTATGATCCCCAAACCATCCTTTCCTATTGTATAGACGTTGACACATTTCCTTGTTCTGGGTTTGGGGAGGAGAAAATTTTTGTTTCCGCTGCCTTCTCTGCCTCCCCTAAAACCCAACATAAAGGAAACATGCTTTCTCTTATTACCGAAGCATCATCCAAGAATTCTCAATAGGGAGAAGGAGATTACCAATATACCTTGATTATTATACAAGTTTTCACTATTCGTGTGTCATCTAATTTGTTCTCATATAGATTTTCTTACCTTTGGAATATGAACTATAAGGATGATTATATGTCATCACCCCTTCGTTGAACATATCCTTGTCTTACCACAAGGATCATTATTCTCTTCTTTTTCTTTATTGAGCAGGGATTATGTTCCTTGTTTCCTTTTCATCTCTCATGATGACTACATTTCATACTTCTTATATTCATATGTTAGTCTGAGTTTACTCATGTTTCACTTTCTTATCATTTAGAATGGGATAAGAATCTCTTTGCCATATTTTGCATTTCATATTTCTCTTTAGATTACATCAAAATGACTACTTGATCAGGGTAATCAGAAAGATAGTAATCTAAGAGTTCTATACTTACCTTGTCTTTAGTAGTAGAATACCTGGCCAGGGTATCAAACACTGAGATTTGGTAGTATGCATTTTATCTTTCATCATGTCTCTTATCTCAAACATCTTTTCTGAGTTTTAAAACTTTTTATCTCTGATTCTTTCCAAATATTTGTTCTATACCTCATTCTATTTATATAAAAAAAGTGATTATAAAAAAAATTTAGAGAATACTGAGTAGAATATAAATTCTAATCCTCTTCATATCTCAAAAGAGATTCAAACAACAACTGTTCCTCTTATGATTAATAGGTAAATCAAAGAAAAAACAATTCAGAATGAAAAAGGTTTTGTCTGACCTGTTACCCCTTGCAGGTCATCTACCATCTCTAGTTTACTCATAACATGAAGTCTAATCATTTCCCTTCTTTGTCTTTGCCTTTTGGCACTATTAGACTGTGAATTATATAAGTCCTACTGAGTTGGCCTCAACTATTGAGCCATCTCAACCTCTCCCCTTGGACAAAAGGGTCTATTATGCCCAATCTATCCACATCTAAAACATGTCCTATCCTCATACCATTGCCCGGCTGGTCTTGTTACTGATGTAGAGGCTAAGTCAAAAGTCTTTACAGGTGGAAAGTTAGGACCTTTGCCCTTACTTGACAATCTCTACCCTGGTGTACTAGGTGTTTGTCGTACTGGTGGCATAGAAAACTTGAGATTTTTAGAGCTACTAGTCAATTGTCCCTGAGATTGTGCAGACGTTTTCACAATACTCAGTTCATTGTCCCTTTTTGGGCATTGCTACCTCAGGTGTACTACCTGTCTACACTGGTAACAAGTTCTATTTTCTTGCCCTACTTTAATTTTTTTCACATTCTTCATTGTTTTAACATGAAGTGGTTGTTTAGAGGGATTACTAGAACTCAAAAATTTTGTAGTAGGGATGGGTTCCCTAGGTGGCATTGCTAGTGTCCCATCCACTATATGTAGAACTGTTGTCATAACCTGCCCAATGAGATCATGAAAAGTAGGATTTTCTAGCATAGATTGATCTAGTTGGGGATTTCCAAGCACTTTCTCTCCTCTTGCCTGATCTCTTACACCTTCTCCTGGTGCAGTAGCACTTCTTTCAGCAGCATGTTCCTCGTGTTCTCTAGACATCCTTAGTCTTTATACTTTCTTCTACATAAGTAGAAGCTACTATTAGACTTACTAGAGGACATTTAGAATAGACTCAACAACCTTAATCCTAAGTCCTTGTAGACTCAGTGAACATATAGCTCTAACACTGAACTTGTGACAATGTTATCCAATGATAACAATCATCATGCCAAACCTCGCAGAAGCAACCATTAACAATGAGTTACCAAAAATCACTAAAAACTAAAACCATTTTCCCACAAAGATCCACTACCAGAAACTTTTCACAAAAAGGCCCAAGGCCATATTTACATATGCATCATTGTCAACTCATTCATACATCATTCCTTCACATGGCAAGGATATGATACAACAGTTGCTTTACCAAAAACATACACAAAAGCAACATCATACATCAAGGCATTTCTAGCCAAAATATCAGATCGATCGTGAAACTAGATATAAAAACTATCTTCCAAGGACCTGAGAGTACAGGGACGACACACATGACTCTATTCTACTAGACACATAACAACACACTCAACTTGAGCTATTACTATTGTTCCTACTATTGTTTCTCTCTCTCAGTTATATGATTACTATCTTCTTATACACGTCTGCCTAAAAAGTTGTGGAACCCACAGGATGAGACAACAAGTCCCATCGAGAGGTATAACTCTCAACCAACATTATTATTATCACAGTTAAACTATTATAAAAGAGAGTAGGAGAAACCTTCATTGAATTAAACATGTATAAATGTTGATTATATACATGATAGAGCAATCTCAATATCTCATTAGTTCAATTATCTCTAACTGAACAATAGATCATTTAATCACTTTTAAAAGGAATATGAAAAACATGTATAACTGTTACAAACTAAATAGTATAAAAAATCAAGGCTTCAACCAATGTTTCTATATTTGATCCTTAAATAGATATGTTACATGGCTGATTACATCTTTAAAAATCCAT
Organism: Alisma plantago-aquatica; assembly: GCA_963693085.1. Taxonomy (NCBI): domain Eukaryota; kingdom Viridiplantae; phylum Streptophyta; class Magnoliopsida; order Alismatales; family Alismataceae; genus Alisma; species Alisma plantago-aquatica. Next base: position 500,284,505 of record OY856413.1, on the reverse strand, counting down.
CTTATGCCCTACAGAGATGGGAATATAACTTTCATCTCCAACCGACCAAGGCAAAGCTAGCATCAGTGCCATATAGGTCTATGGAAGTGTCAAAGTATGAAACCTCATCTTCCTCAGTCAGTACGAGTGTGGTAGTGATGTTTGAGTCAATCTGCATTGTAGGTAACCTGGCGTATAGAGGCTCTTCTATATAGATATACAATCTGTAGTATGTTCTCTGTTCAGGGTAAGACCTTTAGTCAATCCTTCTTATATATATTGAGTCATGTCTTATAGCTATACACTTCTTTTATATTGCAGCTATGGTCTCCACCGCACTCATTTAGGAATTGGCTCTCAGCCATTCCTGTGGATTCAGGATACAATTTGTACTCCGCATATTCAACAATATGCGCTTCGAGTTAGACTCATTTCACCATTCAGTAAATCCTAACACTAAATGGATCTATGGCTAGGGCAACTACATTTTTAGTTTACTTGATAGATTAAGTGCATTACAACATCTTTTAGCATCAATCAAGTTACAAGCATGAATTTTAAATAAATGATACATAAAAAGGTGTAACATATATTTTCAAGAAATCTTGTATGAATTGGAATATATCTTGTTACACTTATCCTAAAATCTCAATCCCTTGATCATATTAATGGGAATCTCATCTCTTAAATATTTTCATCATGATCACATGTTTTGGGTATCAAACCCCCAATTCATCTTTGAACATTGTCACCTCTTACCAGGAAACAATGATCTCTACGTCATTATACCCATATACTTGTTTATCACATACAACGGGGTTTCAATCTTTTTAGTACATTATTGAACAATGCACCTCTCATTAGGCAACAACCAACACTAAATCATAATACCCATAAAAACATTATATATGTTGTTGAAGTATTTCACATGGATCACAAGGTTCGTTCAATATATATAATATCACATCACCATAGCCCATAGTTGGCTATACTTATTATCTCAAATCATTTGTATGATTAGGGTTTCATGATAAAAGAGATATCAATTAAATGTCAACACCATGTTGTAAAAGAATAATCCCTTAATCAATTCGCCAATGTAATAAAATGAAAGGTATATTATTTTGTCTAAGATTCTTTAACAGCTACAACACCTCTGTGTTACCCTATCATTTTCATCATGGGATATCGATCCCTTAAACTCACCATTTGATTAACACATCACCTTTTAGACAATTATGTTTTGGTCAGATCATCAGACCTGTATACATTCATTCTATGAAACGATTATTCCATAGGTCTCATGAGGCATAATCAAGCTATAATAGATTATAACCACTATAGCCCTTACTTGGCTATAATCATAAGGAATTCATGGTAACCACTGGATATTATTATCATGCCATTTCAAGTTATATTCCCTTTTGTGATTAGGGTTAGGGTTTCTCTTTTCAACTTGACTATGGTTACTAGGGTTATATTCAATCATCACCCCTAGATCATAACTCCTCATTCTTAGGAGCTTATATTATTATCTTTACATTCAATTGTATCACAAATAATCTATCAATCAAGTCACAACCCTTTAATAATTAGGGTTAGGACTTCTATTGTAACTGATTAGGGTCTTTAGGGTTTTATTCAACAACCAAACCCTAATTCATAACCTCTCACATCTAGGAGTTTAATTCATTGCTATAAGTATTCATCCATACTTAATTACTAACGTCAATTATCATTGATTGATTATCAACACAAGGTATTACCTTTCTCATATAAGTAGTACAAGTTTCCCTTTAATCCTTACTAGGATATTAGATTCAACTTTAAGTTGTTATATTTCCTTGACCATCTTTAGGGTATACTAGCCTACACTTTTCAAAGTATATCCTTATCATTACTTTCAAGTGTATCCATTGATTATATTCAAGGTGTATTGGCCTACACTAATTAAGGTGTGTCGGGCTAGGTGTATCGGCTTACACTAATCAACATGTGTCGGCCTAGGTGTATCGGCCTACATGTTACACCTTGTGTCAGCCTAGACACTTGTGTTTGTATCGGCCAAAGTACCATTACTTGTATCGACCAAAGCATGTCAATTGGTATCAATTTAGAGGTGCTTTAGGTATCAGCCACCCTATCTCATTTATGTATCGGCCATAACATCTCATTATGTATCGGCCGTAACATCTCATTATGTATCGGCCATATCAACCTATTATGTATATCGGCCACACCATCTACTTAGGGTATCAGCCACTAAACCAAATAGTGTGTCAGCCTCATCATCTACTAGGGTATCGGCCTAGCTTATCCCTTTTAGTATTGGCCACTCAATCTACTAAGACATCGGTTACACCATTAGCTAATGTATCAATCTCTCATTCAACTAGGGTATCAGCCACACTACTAATTAGTGTATTGACCTCTAGTGTTTGAGTTGTATCAAATTTGGGTTGGCCATATCAGCCACCACACTCAATCCAAGGAACATGATTACATGCTCTTTCTTCACTAGACCTATCTTGGTCATGATGAGTTAATGTAGTTGAGACATCAATTTATCAACATATCATTTTAGGTCATAACAATTCATCATAAGCATCAATATTGAAGTGCAAGTGTGTATTGACTTTAGCTACCTTCAAGATATCCACCTACCCTATTCTTAACCTTAAGTGACATGTTAGACAATTTCAAGTATAGCAATCCTACTCATGTACAAACTGATAGGAGGTTTTAGGGACTCATGCATATTGGTTTACACTCATTTACTTTTGTATCTGGCTAGGGTTTCCCCACAAACTGATATTGGTTTGTGCATATCGGTTTCATCATCTTCAAGCTCTAGCCCTTCGTCAATAACCACCCTAGTTCATGGACAGAAGCCCCACATATCCATTAGATCTCATAGAACCATCATCCAAACCATAAAATCTGAAGTAAAGAAGGAATCACCAACTACTACATGATAAAAGGTGTGTAATAATAAAGTTGAGTTCAAGTTATATAACCCACCTCAAAGTCACCACTAAAGATTTAAACTTCCAATATCCACGTTCCCAAGGTTGAAGATGACTTATCAAGAGTCCAAGTCTTGATCATAACACCTTTATATGAAAGGTGATGCCATAGTAAGGAACTTGGTGAAGAAGGAAAGAAAGAAAACATGGCCCGAGAAGCATAATCTTTCCAAGGTAGGAGATGATCATGGATTTACCTTGGGCAAGTAGCTCGGCCTTTCTCTTCCTCCTTGAGCTCCTAGGATCATCTTCAAAGTAAGATAAGGTAAAGGGACCGAAATGTTTACTAGGAGGTGAAAAGAGAGGTATATATAGTTGAGGCTCATGAAAGAGAGTATATGTAAGGTTTCATCATCATATGCACATGGGTGACACGTGTCCATGCATGGTGACACCATGAAACCTCATTTATCTTGACATACAAAACTCTTGGGAATAATCTAAAGGTAAGGTATTGGCCGTTAGGTAGCTTCCTTGATAAGATATCACAAATTGTCACCACTTTGTATACAAATAGATACTACTTTTGCTAATAGTCTCAAACCGATAGGCTTCACCTATTTGAGGTGTTGCTGAACCTATTTGAGGTTCTTAGTCCAACATCAATGCTTCTAAAGGTTTTCAAACCTATAGGGGACATATCCTATGGTTTATAAACTGATAGGAGCCCCCATATACCCTTCACAACTCGACAAAACCTCTTCTATGGTTCAAGGTAGTCAACTTTCTATGGTTCTCACATCACCAAGAGTATTATCACGCAACCAAAATTTAAATAATGTTCCCCCTTCTCTCTCTTTCCTCTAGATGATACTAAGAGAGAGTAGAAACACTCTAGAGTTGGAAAATTGCATATTAACCCCATATATTGTGGAAATTACAAGTTACACCAAAACTAGCACATAAAGCAAAAGCATCAACCATACAAGCTCAACTTGGAATTTAGGCTTTCCACAAGGTTCCCCTTAGCATCATGATTCCTCTTATGATGCTAAAGTACTAAGGTAACACCCTTCATATGATAAATTGCAAGATAACCCTTCATATTGGGAAATTTGCACTTCGGTCTAAAACAAGCAAACATTGCTCAAATAGCATTCACACATGACCAAACTTGATACTTGGGTTCTCCATAAATCTTAATTACTTTTCAAAGGATTAAGACACGTTTCTAATCATCTTACTTAGGCAAAACATACAAGGTTATCCCAAAATATAGGTCAGGGTCATTACAACCATGGTCTTTTTGTGCATGCAACCAAGGTATCTAATGCAAGAATAGGAAGCCATTGGTCCCCACAACCGATGAACACCTTTGTTCAAACATCTGGATGACCATTGACCCATCACTTGATGGTTCCAATGCATCAAGAGATAATCTATACAATCATCAGACATATGATTGAAGGATTAATAGAGCAACCATCATATCTGACCACCGGATGAGTCGATGGTAAACCTAGCCATAATCTGATGGCTATTCAACATTGTTAGCTGATGGCTATCATGACCTTACCAACTGAAGGCTACATGGACCCATCATCTGATTTCCCTCAACATATGACCAAGCCAAGAAACCATCAAATCAAACAAGCTAATGGCAACTGATGGCCCCTTTCATCTCCACCTACTTGCTCGACGTACTTTGATGAAGGAAGGAGGACAGAGGGCAAGTCTTCATTGCCACCTTGTAGAATTTAGTGAGGAGCTTTAGATCATCAGTTGTGGCCATCATGTGGATATAGTCAGTGTATCCCCTCATCACTTCATTGTCATCTTCTCCCTCTCTTCTTCAGCAATGTTTTATGTCTTCTATAGCTCATAATTTTTTAATGCTACTCAACACCATGAGTGGCTAAACTCATTGCTTGAGTTAGGAGTAGCCATAAGCCTCTCTCAAGATGTATATACTTTCATCCTTTTGAATATATATACTCTTAGCAAAGATTATCTCTATATGCTTGGCCTTAATGCTTCACTTATATGATTAGCTACCATCTTGTGATGTTTGATTGTCAGTGTCTCAAAAGAGTAACACTAATCTTATCTAAGTGTCTTGGAGTTGCATGAATGCATGAAAATATTGAAATGATTAAGCTAATGGTCATATGGTTGTAATTGTTATTGTTTGTTTGACATCTTGAGAGAGAGACAACGTTATAATCTAGATCTATCCTAAGCTCAAGAGAGGATAGAATAGACATAAATGGTGATTGATTGTATTTCTACTAAGGGTAGGGAGTGAGTATTGCATGTTGGTGAGACATCTTAGTAGGTGAAACTCGATCCAAGTTCCCTTCCATATTGGTTTCTACATGATTGTTCTCTTATTTTGTTTTCGTGACCTTTCTTTTACCTATTTTGTTTGATTGGAGTAATACCATTCCGTAAGAAACATCATCTTAATCTATCTTCTTGGTTGGTATAATTGAGATAAGACTCCACGTTCTCAACACTTACCATTACTTGTCTATGTGGTTTGACCCCGATCTATTACATCAAACCCAGTATAATAGTTGTGGGGCCTAAGTTTTGGGTTATAAATTTAAGAGTTTGACTACTCTAGATCCGCTCCCTTTTGGGTGTATGACTTAGGATGCTCACAAATACATGCATAAGAAAAAACCAGACATGTCATATATTCTCATTAATAGGGTAATTGGTTATCTATTAATACTTATGCATAAGATCCAGCTATAGAGACAATTGTATCAAGGAACCTAGTCACTACATTTTAGTTTTACCAATATAGTCTACATGAAGAGTGGATCATTAGAGAAGTAGGCATTTGTATAATTTATTATTATCCCACATCATGTTAACTATCAGTAAGTCATTTGATATATCAAGTATTTGTCATGGACTTATGGCATGTCAAAAAAGTTCCACTAAGTACATACAAGTAGATTAAGAACAATTTCAAATAGAGGGGTGCAATTTTGGACAATAACAATTTTAGAAGTAAAAAAACAAAAAACACAAAAACCTTGCAAGCTATGTGTATCCAACTCAATACTAGGATGAAAATTTGATCTAACATGACAACAGTTTTAGAAAGGACAGGATGAAATTTGTTTCAAGAATGTGATTGATACTTTAAAATGTTGGTATATATCTAAACTATAGGATGATGCATGTGGGTGGAAGTTTTGGAAAGGTTTGTGTAACACATGTTGTGGATGTGGCAGATTCATAATATACTTCTTGGAATTGTGTTCCATGTATAAAATTTTATAAATCCATCCATCTCATTTTCCAGAGAATGAATAGTAAACAAACATATTTTAATCTACACATATCAAAGTCACTAACGACTAACAAATAAATAAATATACAAACATATACTCAAAAAAAACACTTGACATATAGGATAGTTAGATATCTATTGATATTTATGCACAAGGGTAGCCGATAAAGGGAATTGTATCAAAAAACAAGTAAACACATTTTTTGATGTTTAAAAATCCAATCTATAATAAGTTTAGGTAAAATTGTTTCCGACAAAGGATTGTAGGTTAAGAAAATAACATATTAAGAAGAAGAATAAATCTAAAACTACAAAAACTTTGACAAGATACATGTGGGTCAAACTCAATAATGGGATGAAAAATGATCTAATTTGCCATTGATTCTGGAAATGGTGTGATGAAATTTATCTCAACAAAGTGTCTATTAACATGAGAACTTGATATATATACTCCATAAGAGGATGCAAGTGGGGGCCAGTGTTGGAGAAATCTGAGAATTGAATGTTGTCTTTGATTGCATTTACATGGTCGTATAAACTTGATAAATTAATCCATTTCATTGGCCGCAGAATGAATAGTGGAAATAACGTCATTGTAGCTACACATAACAAAGTCATATCTAATCAACGGTAAAAGAAATAGACTAACACTTACAAAATAAAAACAAAAATGTCTCATACTCTCATATATATATATATATATGTATATATATATATATATATGGATAAAAGAATTGTGTGCCTAAATACACGTGTCTTATATATACCCATCTTCATTTTTTATGGCTTCACAATTATACGGAACAATCTAACAATCTACTCAATCTGACATTCCTAGATCTTCTAATGAAAGAAGATGTATATTTTATAATCAATGATAAGTTGATGAATTTGTAGAAATCATTGGATGATATATTGCTATAACTCTTGATTTATATGAGATATGATTGTGATTTTTTAAACACTTCTAATTTAAATAATAATGATTCAATCCATATAGTTTTATTTTATTAATGGATTCCAAATATGTTATTTTAATGGTCAGTACATATAACTTGCATGTATCGGCTGATACACACTTCCTAACCTATATATGTATATATAGAGAGAGATATACACATATTTTTGGTACATATATATCTATGGTAATTTATATATAAAGGCCACCTACATAATAAATTTTTATCATTTACAATTCTAGGTGACAAGATGGGAGGTCCAGTAGAAAAATATGTATGACAAAATTTATTGTTGCACTGGACCATGTTTACTACCCCTAACAATTATTTGTTATCTCGAGTTATCATCTTGTGTATTTGTGGTGGTAGTAAAGTTCCAACATATACCTTATATACCGATAACAAACAAGAGTCATATAGTTCTTGTCAAGTTGCTCCACTTTTTTCTTTTATATTCAGGTTGCTTCACAATCTTCCTTTTTTGATATATTTTTTATAATGTGCTTTTTTACAATTTATTTTGGGTTCTTTTTCCATGTTTTGAGTATGTGCTTTTATATCTCTAGAATGTGTGTTCCAATAATTTAGTTGTGAGCTTATCCTTCTACTTTGTATGTGTATTTCAACAATTTGTTTGTATGCTAATCAATCCAATCTATATGTATATTAATTGGTCCAGTATTTTGTGTGTCTGACAGTGTACTACTAATCATAATCTTGATGAAAAGTCAGTTTGCGGTTTAGATTGGATTCCAACAAATTATTTGTGTTCTTATTTGTCCAGTTAATCCGTGTCAATTTGAGAGTTAAAATAGTCTATTTGAGTGTAAAATTCTCTAGTTTTCTTGTGTGCTTACAGGATGAAGGGAGTCAATCAGATTCAACCAAGCTTCTCATTTTTAGTGAGTTGTGTTTAAATTACTACATGGAAATAAAGACGAATCATAATCTCAACCAAAAAAAGTTTTAGATTTAAATTTTGGTAATATGTTCTACAACATTATAGGTAGGCCTTTTAATATATTTTTTAAAACATATTTTTTTACAAAAAAAATTCAAGTTATTTTTTTCTAGAATAGTGTCACATTTTGAGAATGTCCTTTTATCAAGCTAATCGTGATAAAACAAAAGTGTCTTTTGGTGCAGACAAGTTGAGCTTCCAACTTTTATTGTGGATGAATGCAAATCAGTTATGTCTAGTATTCTTTTTTTTGGGGTGGGGGTGGGGCAGTGGGTATGTCATTACTTAAGACTACATTGCCAAACCATATTATGCAGGAGGGATTGATATTAAGAACCCCACTAACAATACTTCTTATGCCAAGGCTGAGGGTTGACAAGTTACTCTGTCAGCCTTCAACACCATGGAGCAGATGGATGAAGAGGAGATATGGGAAAAACTACTTGGATCTGGCCCCAAAAAGGGTGGATATATCCAAGTTCTTGAGAGTTATGATCAGATCTTGGACTTGTACTAAACATGAGTACATTGAGTCTGAGGATTAGTGGTAGCTAGTGAATCTTGATTCTCAGATTTAGGTGAGGGATTTTCACCTTCCACAGGTGCCTTAACATGTCCTTATTTGAAGTAGTAGTCACCAGCCAAAGTGGAGCTTCAACCCGTATGTAGCCAGCTGGGAAAACTTCCTATGGAGGATAGGCTGATTAGGTGGGATCTTGGAATTAATCCAATATGTTGTCTTTGTCACAGTGAAGAGGAGAGTAATAAACATTTGTCCTTGAGTGTGCCTTCTCCATCTATTGTTAGAAGAGAGCAATATTGAAGTGTGGCCTAGTGGTTTGCCTCCATTCGATATCCACAATGTTATTTTTTGGTTACTCGATAATACTAGGAAAACTAAGTCTACTAGGAATTTTTGTGGGCTAGTCCTCTCCCCCATGATCTTCCATGTGTAGGGTGAGAGAAATTCCATGCTTCATTAGAAATGGGAGAGTGACCCCCCTAACCATTTTTTATCTCATTGTAAATAGGATTTCTTGGACGGTCAAAGAAAACCCAAGGTGTCTAGAGGGCTTTTTAGAAAATTAGCCTATTTAGTTAATAGGTTAATTAGTCTATTATCTACATGGGCATGTTGTCCATGGCCCATTATGTTTTAGTCCACATCAGTATGCTTCCTTGTAATTGCTCCTCTCCTATGTATATAGGATAGGAGTGTACATATCAATAAAAAACAATGAATATACTTCTTCAGATGGTATTAGAGAAATATCCCAAAGGAAATATCCCTAGACACCGCCCCTGCTTTCCTCTCCTCTTGCCTTCCTTCCAACCCTAGAAGCCACCACCCTTCCTATCCTAGAGATAGCAACATGAAGTTGCTGCCTTCAATGGATTAAGTCATCCGCCCTCTAGTCACTTTCTGGCCTCCATGGTTGCATCTTCTTCCCCTTTCACATAGATCTACATCTAATGCACCGGTGCCATCATTCGCATCCACTATCTATCCTTTTTAATCCATCTGAGTCTTTGGATGGTGCCATCCTTTTCGTCCAGATCTATCCATCAGTCAGCATCTTCCCCAAGATCCGTTCATCATGTAGCTCCAACCGCCACCATTGAAGCAACCACGCCAAAGCAAATCCACTTCGGAACCAACAACCATCTTCATCGCCTTTTTGCCCTATCGTCTCTGCGTCCAACCACCATGTATGCCATCAAATCATCCATCCATCAGTCCACCGCTATACCACCTCTTAGCTTCCTAGACGACACTTATTCTTATCCAGATTTGGCCATGGTCAAGCAAGGAGTCACCTATTTTCATGATTAAAGGAGTACAAAAGATGGCTCTAATTTCTGAAGACCCATGGTGCTATTTCCCAGGATACTTATCTCCTTGAGGTCATGAATTCCCGTTGAGATCATACATTAGATGCCACTGACATAGCGTGTTGTCCAAACACCATGATGTTTCACGCTCCAAAAATCATCTCGATGATTCGGAGTTTAGTTCAAATCCCACCAGACACGACATGTTGCTCAAACAAGGTGTGTTGGATTGCAGAATTCTTCCTTACAGAAACATACATGACATGTCTTCCTCAAACACGGCGTGTCGACGAACATTAGAGTTATGCCTTTAACATGAGACACAAAGTGTTCACTTAGAACATAGCTGTGTTGATGGTGATTTAGTTTACACCCTGACATCTAACACAGTGTGTCACATTTCCACACGACATGTTGTAAGGAGTCAGTCATTTCGAGCAAAGGAGCTACATGGCGTGTCAGCAATCTTACATGATGTGTCATTAGGAGCCTCTATCTCACCCTCGACAAGTACACGGCGTGTCGAGATCCAAACATGTCATTTCAGAAGTAGTCAACACACTTCTAGCTCCAGTTTGACGTCCTCCAAAGCTCTATCTCTCCTTCAATACTTTGATGATAACCATATATTTTTATTATCTTTTAACCCAGAAAAAAATGCAGGGACTCTACCCCCACAACCCTACATCCTTTTGGGGTTAAGAAAAGATCCATTTAATTTCTCTATCCAGATCTTAATGTGGTTGTTTTTGCATATTGATTCTGGTTATTAGTTTTCTACCGAGAGCCATTCCGGCAGTGCCACTTCTTGCCCTACCGAGAAAAAATCCAGTAGTTTATCTCTTCTTTCTACTGATGTTTTCATTCTGATAGTTGTTTTTTTCTTATCTACATACTAAACCTCACATTTTACACTTTTCCTTTCCCACCCTTCCATCCATCATGTGTGTGTATTTCCATGTACGGGGGGACATATTTTCCTTTTTATCCACACCATGTACTCACTCTCATCCTATTTGGTGTGTCGGGGGGGGGGGGAATAGAGGTGAGAGAGATAGAGAGGAGGGTATGAGGGGAACATTGAGAGACAATATGAGAAGAGCTAGGGCTGGCAAAACCTGACCCGACCCGACCCGACTAAAGCGGGTTTGGGTCTTGATTTTTTCGACCCGACCCGAAATGACTCGAACCCAAAAAACCCGAAATTATTTGCGGTTCGGGTCCGGGTTTGCAATTCTCGACCCGCAAAACCCGCTCGACCCGAAATTATATTTTCGTATGTATAAATATTTTTCCATGTTCTAGCCATATAAATTTTTAACACATATAAACATAAATTTGTGATAGTTTATATAAGTCTTTGCTTGCAAAACAATAATTATCTAGCAAATTCTGCAGCAATTTCGGGTCTAGCGGGTTTGAATTTTCGGGTTTTTCGGGTTTCTATTTTCAGGTTTTTTGGGTTTGCATTATCGGGTTTTTTGGGTTTGCATATTATATAATATTTTTAGGTCCATCGGGTTAATCGAGTCAGACCCACAAATATGAATTTCGGGTTTGAGTCAAGCATGTATGACCCGTAATTATTTTTGGGTCGAGTTCGGGTCGAGTATATTTGATCTGACCCGAATTGACCCGAAATAGGACCCGCTCAACCCGGACCCAATTTCCAGCCCTAAGAAGAGCACAGAGAGATGAGATGATATTCCAGGATATGTTCATGAGGCTTCATGTACTTCAGCACATCTTCTTTCATGATGTCTTTGTGGCATGTCATTCCCACTTAGCATCACTTTACATGTGAGACAACATTGAAGGATTTCATAGTTGCAGTATTGACACCAAACCTTTTGCATTTGTACCGCATTATGTACGTTTGGACAGGAGTTTTTGTGCTAATTCCAGCCTCTAGTCCCTTTGGTATTGATGACGTTCCAGTTGATCATTCATGTTGCATTTGGTATTCTAGATGGTTGCTTCTTCATCACTAAATCTTGTCATCTTCAAGCCTGTGCAAATTTTGTATGTGCAAGGATCCGTCCGAAGTGATCTTCACCGAGCTACTTCATCATGTCTTCTCCGAGTTGCATCTGCTCTTCTACGTGTTGAGATGACACCTCAGCACCTCACCCAGTGTGTTCATGTCGTGTTATGCACATCGGTGGTCTTCTACGCTAATTCCAATTAGCTACACTTCTTAGACAATTCAATGACACCTCTAAAGATGTATCAACCATGTGCCTTTGCATCCGTGCCGCATTATGTATGATGTTTTATGTGCGCTTATCCACTCTGCATTCCTCTCCAGGGAAGATGGCGTAGTCGAGGTATTTATGATTTTTTGCTTTAGATGTTTTTCATTCCAGATGCACTTCAAAAGAAAGATCTTCTTGAAAGCTTGAGCTTCTCTACCTAAAGAATTTATCTCAAAGAGATGCCATCATTATATCTTTTTAGGAAGTATTGTTTAGGGGGGGTAACAATTTTTTGTATGGGGAGTGACATATAAAATTTGGGTCAGGCTAGAATACACTCGAGTGTAACCTGAAGAATAAAAATCTTGAGAGTTGTGTCGAGGAAGATGAAAGAAAGACCTACACTACATGCATTTAAGTTGGAAAATGAGGAACCTAAAACCCTAAAGAACACACTTGTGGTCACAATTATTGAAACATAAGGGAATAAACATTCTAAACATTAAGACGTGATACCAGAGACAATATCAGAAGAGATGGAGAAGTCTATATATGAAGAAAAATTTGCAATTGAGGTGAATGCTAAACCTCCAATAGAAGTTCCTAAGACAGTCACGTCCCTGAGCACTCTTGAAAAATAACAGCCTGAGCAAGTAGTCTAAGACACTAAGAGACAACAACGATCACACAACGCACACCATGAGAGATCTGCACAGACAAAGGAAGCTGAGCATGAAGCTAGCTCCACCCAGGAACAACATCAACAACAACGGTGAGGACCTTCAGTGACCAGGTTCATGGAGATGGGGCAGGAGATTGATGATTTATGTGATATTGTCTGAACCTCCAACCTAAATATTTTGAAACTATCTTTTCATATGTATGTACTAATCTCACAGAATAGTTGTGGAGATAAAACATGTCCTCAGTCTTCCACAACAAATGTAACAATTGACTACCAATCAATTGTAGGTAATGGAGGCTTTAGGGGGAGTGATAGAGGATCTAACCCTTATTTGACAAGAGTGAGACAAATTCCTCAAAGAAAACATCACACTGCTAGCTAAGGTAGCAAGAAGAAAGGAAGCACCACCGACTAGTGAATATGCATCACCAAGGCAACAACACACTAAAGATTATGAAGCCTCCTCCCAGACAACAACACGTGTCAATCTATATCTTAGATCCGACATGATGACGACCATTGTACAACCAAGGTAGGGGGAGTTGTTGAATGAAGCTACCACTTTTGTGTGCACTCTTCCACTGGAGGAAGAGGAGTCAAAGGAGACTATCGATAGCAAGAGAATGCATGTTGGGGGTGATAATCTCACCACCTCTGATGGTAATCTCACCACCTCCAATGGTAATCCCACCACCTCCCCAACCTCACCAAGGCATTCTACAAACAACAACAAGTAGAAGGGACTGACGAACCAGAGCACCCTTCAACCTTTTGAACCAACAACTCTCTTTAAGAGAGAAGAAGCAATGTGAGAGAATGACATTAAGATGAAATCATCTGAGGCAAGGGGAGAAATTACAAAATAAACTAAAGACTTCATGGGTGGTTTAGACCCCCTTTTAAAGACCCCATATATCCTTCCAGATTATGATAGCTTTATGAAAGAAATATTGTTAGATGAACCAAACTTTAAAGGGGGAATTATTATATCATTCGAAGAAGAAATAGATATGATGACAACTGAGGCAGACAAGGGGAACCTGAATCACATGTTCGAAGATGCACCCTTAAAACAAAATAAACTAGTGTTTCCAGACCTGCCTACATATTCTAGCTACAAAGAAACATCAAGCTTAGAAGCACCGCCTCCACTACCATGCAAGATGGTAGAAATGGACATGACCTTGGTATTAATTATGTTAGTATGAGACATGCATGTCCTAGATGACATACTGGATGATGAGAAGTCTGGACAAGACATCATCTACAACAACAAACAATATACTCTGATGAGGAAGGATCCACGTGTTGCATTTAAGAAGAGAGAAAATATAAGAAAAGTATTCTTCAAAGTCTTGTGTAGAACTATAATAGAGGAGTTCAAGTACAAAGATAAGGTCAGGCCAATTTTCAATGAAACTTCAAACCTTGTTTCCCTACTGTACAAAGAAAATAATAAAGCCACATCTGTAAAAGAACTCTAAGACACACTGAATAGGAAAAAAAGTTTGAAGTTCATTACTCTACCCTTCAAGGCATTCAACCATTGGCTCCTAACATGGGCTGATATTTTGACAAGGAGAGTAATCACATGCAACTTCACTACAAAGAACCTGCCATGCAGGAAAATTGTCTTCAAAAAACTATAACACAGGACCATCCAAGAAGTATCAACTCATCTAAAGAAGTTAATACAAGGAGTCAGTGGATGGTACCACCCAAACTGGAAGGACATTTCCATTGATTGCATCATGCTACATGAAAAACATAACTCAGGAGACAGTGCATTTATTGCACTAAGAATGATAGAAGACATTAACATGGGAGTCCCTCTAGAGCAAATTGTAAATGAGAACTTCCACTCTTTGAGAGGTAAATATGTCATGGAAGTAATACATGATAAATGATTTTTCTATGATGTGCTTATGGAAGACATACCAAGGAGGATGTATCCACTGATCCCCATACTTGAGAAGACCCCCTGGAGAAAACAATGAAAGAAATATGAGGAAGCACTAGAAAACCAAATGCTCAACAAAAGAAAAAAAACAACCATCGGCTACCCCACCTCCTCTGTATACTGATTCCACAACAATCATTGCTGCTCTAGATCTCCCACAACCATTCCACAAAAAATTGATGTGACAACCATTTCTGTTCCCATTGTTCATGAAGCACTTATTGAATCTGAACAAAGAATAATACCACAAGAGATGGAATCATCACCATCTCATATTCATGAGATAGAAACCCTTGTCCAAGTCATTACTGAGAACATCAACGCTAAAACCTCTGAGCCAATAGAAAAAATTTGATCAAGAGGTCGAGGTAGACACTGAAGGAGATGAACCAGATGATCAACCAACTGAAGGTCTGGAACCAATAGAAGTTACTACGTCCTCCTTTAAAAACTTTTACGAACTTACATTATACATGTTATCCTTTGAGGTTACCTTTCTACTGGAAGTATTGAAATGAAGGGAGGATGAAATTATTTCATTTTTGAAAGGGAGAATGTACAAATACTGCTACCCCACCTACGTGCCATATTCACAACATGAGGTTACATGACAGTAAATGTCATGGCAACATGTCAACTACTTCTAGTAGACGACCTTATGGATGTATACATGGTCTCTTACGAGATAGCGGGGGACATAATTATGAAGGTGTCATGGGAACTACAATGACTAATTGATCTTCTACAATATAATGTCCTAAGGTGGATACGTGTCCCCATTCTGCATGATGCACATTGGGCCCTATTATCAGTTGATGCTCTAAAAGGGACAACCATTTTCTACAACAGCTCTGATTCCATGTTCAGTCCGAAACGAACAACTTATCATAAAACTGCTAACAACGTCATAGAACAAAAGGCTTCTCAGATTCCCATAAATATCGTTGAACTAATAAATACATAAGGTTGTGGCATACTAGATGATTTGAAGTTTGACAAGCCACAGTTCTGCCATAGGAGCCCACAACAAGCACTGCTATCTAATGATTGTGGATTCTACGTGCTTTTCTAGATGCATATGTTGTCTGTATAAGACCAGAAGGTGGAGCACTACCAAGATGATGGCTATCCATCACCTTCAAGGCCAATACACAATGAAGGATCTTATGCTCCGAGTGGGCTCTATTGGAATATTAACCCTAATCTTCCTATTCTAGATCAAACCTTTCTTTGACACCCTGAGGATAGGGTGGAAGATAAGTTGGGGGGGTTCTGAATAGGCAAACATGGTATGATTCTGCATTGAATATTTCAGTATTCCCTCGCTAAACAAAATTTGACAAATTTTGATCGACCTAGAGGGCCAATTTCAAATTGATCTCTACTCATGTATATATTCTTATCCTTTTGAAGAAACTTTTATGCACATAATTTTCTAAAAAAGGAATATTTTGGATCCAATTTTCCCAGATATAGTCATATCTCCTATCCTGTCTTATTTGTCTTCAGGCTAATTCTTAGAGTAATTATTTCAAGAATGATGGATTTAGCCTACTTAATGTACTTAAAAATCCAAGTGTGATAATGTCTTAGAGTCAACCTTACCTTGAAATAATGTAGAAGACATAAGGATGCTTGTTCTCTCGGGTAAACTCTCAAAGTAAGGAGGACTTAGTCTAATATGCTCCTGATTGACCCCCCATTCCAAAGTACACATAGGAAAGTCTATAACACTGACAACGAGGAAACAACTACCCCATCTAGTGCAAGAAAATCCCTGCTTCGGGATCAAAAGAGGTATGGCAGCCCAAATACTCCTAAAAATCCTTTCATCCCAAAACTTGTGAGCATGAATAAAAGTAGAGAGGAATAAAAATCATGAGAGTTGTGCCCAGGAAGATGTTGAAGGACTTCAACCAGCATGTATTGTTGCATTCATGAATGCAGATATGTCGTTCTAGGTAGTGGAGTTTGGAAGCCAACTTTTACACACCAACATTTCAAGGGGGATTTCATACAACCACTTGACATTACATCAAGGCCCAACCAGGCAATGTTGCACTAACAACACCAAATATGGTTGAGCAAACCTGAGAAAAGTAGGAGACACATTAGCATTAACCTACCCCTACAAAATAGCTAGGATATTCAACAAAATAAAAGTTGGGTGTGAAAGCTACCTCCATCAGAACCTTGTGCAAGTACGGCTAGGAAAAGGATCATCGGTGCATCATGAAGAAGACATATTTTTGCTAAAGAAAGTCATATCATGCAATACAAGACTCTAACCTAAGAGAGAGTCCTAAGATCTGCAACTCCTTCTCTTGATGCATACATTTCGACTCAAGGCTGATCTTATCACGATTTCCAAACTCACTTAAACAATAACTCAATAAAACCCTCTAAAATTGTTCAGTGCTTTAATTCTGTTTGTTAGCCTAAGAACATGCTAAAATCTATGTTTGGGGGAGTTGATAATGTCTAATTTTGTAGACAATTCATCCCTTAACTTACCTCTTATTTATCATCTTTTATGCATAGACACCCCCACTTTCACTGCTTTTACACTCAAAATATATTTTACCTTGTCTGTATGATAACCATGGCCTTTTGTGTAGGAAACCAAGGTACCTAATGTAAGAACAGGAAGCACATTGGTGCCCACAACCGATGAATGCCTACATTCAAACATCTGGATGACCATCGACCCATCACTCGATTGTTACAAGGCATCAAGAGCTAATTTGTACAATCATTGGGCATACGATTGAAGGATTGATAGAGCAACCATCACATCTGACCACCCGATGAGTCTATGGTCACTATAGCCATCACTCGATGGCTCTTCAGCATTGTCAGCCGATGGCTATCCTGAACTAACCAACTGAAGGCTACTCAGACCCATCATCCAAATGCCCTCAACAGATGAGCAAGCCAAACAACCACTAGATTCGACCAGCTGATTACAATAGATGGCCCCTTTCATCTCCACCTAGTTGCTCGATGTACTTTGATGAAGGAAGGAGGATAGAGGGCAAGTCTTCACTGCCACCATGTAGAATTCAGTGAGGAGCTTTAGATCATCGGTAGTGGCCATCCTTTGGCTATATTTGATGTATCCCCTCATTTCCCCTGCTCGCTCCCATTCTCTTCACTGTCATCTTCTCCCTCTCTTCTTGAGCAATGTTTCATGTCTTCTGTACCTTGTAATTCTATAATTCTTCTCAAAACCATGAGTGGTTAAACTCATTGCTTGAGTTAGGAGTAGCCACTAAGGCTCTCTCAATATGTATATACTTGCATCTTTTGAATATATATACTCTTAGAAAAGATTATCTCCGTACGCTTGGCATTAGTGATTCACTTGTATGATTAGCTACCATCTTGTGATGTTTGATTGTTAGTGTCTCAAAAGAGTAATGCTAATCTTATATAAGTGTTTTGGAGTTGCTTGAATGCATGAAAACACTGAAATGCTTATGCTAATGGTCATATGGTAGTAATTGGGATTGTTCATTTGCCATTTTTAAAAAAAGACAACCTTATATTCTAGATCTATCCTAAGCTCGAAAGAGGAGAGAATAGATATAAATGGTGATAGCTTGTAATCTTGTTGAGGGTATACAAAGGGGTGTGAGTATTGCATGTTGGTGAGAGATCTTAATAGGTGAAATCTGATCCAAGTTCCCTTCCATATTTGTTTCAACGCGCTTTCTTGTCCTTGTTCTCATGTTTTGTTTTCTTAACCTTTATTTTACCTATTTTGTTTGATTGGATTAACACCATTTCGTAAGAAACATCATCTTAATCTATCTTCTTGATTGGTGTTATTGAGATAAGACTCCATGTTCTTATCACTCACCATTACTTGTCTATGTGGTTCGACCCTGATCCACTACATCAGACCCTGTATAATAGTTGTAGGGGCATGAGTATTGGGTTATTAATTTAAGAGTCTGACTACTCTAGATCTGCCCCCTTTTGGGTGTATGATTTAGGCCGGTCACAAATATATGCATAATAAAAAATTAGACATGTCATATATTCTCATTAATAGGGTAGTTGGGTATCTATTAATATTTATGCAAAAGAGCCAGCTATAGAGATAATTGTGTCAAGGAACCAAGTCACTAATTTTAGTTTTACCAATATAGTCTATAGGAAGAGTGACTCTTTTAGAGAAGTAGGCATTTGTATAATTTATTATTAGCCCACATCATGTTAATTATCAGTTAGGTCATTTGATATATCAAGTATTTGTCATGAACTTATGGCATGTCAAAAAAGTTCCACTAAGTAAATACAAGAAGATGAAGAACAATTTCAGACAGAGGGGTGCAATTTTGGACAATAAAAGTTATAGAAGTAAAAAAACAAAAACCACAAAAACTTTGCTATCTACATGTGGATCTCATCCAACTCAATGCTAGGATGAAAATTATTTTAACATGACAATAGTTTTAGAATGGGAGGAATGAAATTTGTTTCAAGAATGTGATTGTTACTTTTAAATGTTGTTATATATCTAAACTATAAGAGGATGCATGTAGGTGGCGGTGTTGGAAAGGTTTGTGTATCGCATGTTGTGGACGTGGAAGATTCATAATGTACTTCATGTCATTGTGTTCCATGTATGAAATTTTATAAATCCAACCATCTCATTGGCCACAGAATGAATAGTGAAAAACAAACATATTTTAAGGTTCACATATCAAAGTAACTGATGACTAACAAATATAAAAAGATATAAACACATACATTAGAAGAAAAAAACACATGTTATATAATATAGTTAGACATCTATTGATATTTATGCACAAGGGAAGTCGATAAAGGGAATTGTATCAAAGAAACAAGTAAACACATTTTTTGATGTTTAAAAATCCAGTATATAGGAAGTGTAGTCTGCAAGAAATGTATGTATTTACATTATTTAATATATCCCACACCATGTTAACTACCAATGTAGTCATTTGTTATCTCACATATGTGTCCTAAATAGGTGTTGTAGTGATATAGTTCTAGTGTGTTCATACATACATGTGATCAACAATTTCATACATAGGGACACAAGTCAAGATATTTACATATTAAAAG
The DNA here is from genome assembly GCA_963693085.1 of Alisma plantago-aquatica. NCBI lineage: Eukaryota > Viridiplantae > Streptophyta > Magnoliopsida > Alismatales > Alismataceae > Alisma > Alisma plantago-aquatica. The sequence goes on along the minus strand of OY856413.1, from coordinate 500,264,563 downwards.
GTTAGGGAACCTAAAACTAAAAAAATGTTGCCAAGCTGTGTGCGGGTCCAACACATTACGAGGATGAACAGCTATTTATTACATTATAATTTCTACAAAGGGTGTGATGACATTTGTTTCAAGAGTGTGTGTCTTACTTTAAAAAACTTATATATATATATATATATATATATATATATATATATATATATATATATATATAGAGAGAGAGAGAGAGAGAGAGTCAGGTTAGAATACACTTGAGTGTATCTGAAGCAGAATACACTCAAGTAGTTTCTCATGATGTGATATGTTTTTAAAAATTTCAACTTATGATCTTCTTAAACATCTTGTGAATAGCTCATATATAAAAATTGAGCCCATTTGGACATTTATAGGTCATGTTATAAAGACCACAAACATAATGTATTTCAAATTATTTTCATGCATCGATTTTGTTTCCCTTAGATGAGGACATGCACTCATCCAAATGGGTTCAAAATTTGAATGTATTATAGTATGACAATGAAGATCAATGGTTTACATTTTTCAAAGAAATAGTCTTGATATGAAAACACCACTTGAGTGCACCATGTGATCTATACACTTGAGTGTATTCTAGCCTGACTCTCTCTCTCTCTCTCTCTCTCTATATATATATATATATATATATACATATATATATTTATTTATTTATTTATTTATATATAGATATGTATATATATGTGTATATATATAGAGACAGAGAGAGTTTAGAGAGAGAGAGTTGGGAGAGAGAGAGTCAGGTTAAAATACACTCACGTGTACAAATTGCACGGTACACTCAAGTAATGTTTTCATATCAAGACTATTTCTTTACAAAATGTAAACCATTAATCTTTATTTTCATATTATAATTAGGCTACATGCAAATTTTAAGCTTGTTTGGATGAGTATAAGTTACTCATCTAAGGGCAACAAAATTGACGCATGAAATTAATTTGAAATATATTATTTTTGTGGTCTTTAGAACATGACCTATAAATATCCAAATGGGCTCAAATTTGATATATGAGAAATTCACAAGATTTTGAAGAAGATCAATAGATTATATTTCTAAAAAAATATTACATCATTGAAAACTACTATAGTGTATTCTTCTCTGGATACACTCGAGCATATTCTAGCCTGACCCTATATATATGAGTTAGGCTAGAATACACTCAAGTGTACAGATCTCACGGTACACTCAATTAGTTTTTGCATGTCAATACTTTTTTTTGCAAAATATAAACCATTGGTCTTCGTTGTCATACTATAATTAGGCTACACACAAATTAAGAGCTCATTTGGATGAGTATAAGTCACTCATCCAAGGGCAACAAAATCGATGCACGAAACCTAATTTGAAATACATTATTTTTGTGGTCTTTATAACATGACCTACAAGTATCCAAATGGGCTCAAATTTTATATATGAGCAATTCAAAAGATTTTTAAGAAGATCAATAGATTAGATTTCTAAAAAAGATATTGCATCATTGAAAACTACTTGAGTGTATTCTGCTCTGGATACACTCGAGTGTATTCTAGCCTAACCCTATATATATGAGTCAGACTAGAATACACTCAAGTGTATAGATCGCATGGTACAATCAAGTAGTATTTGCATATCAAGACTTTTTTTTGCAAAATGTAAACCATTGATTTTCATTGTCATACTATAATTAGGCTACACAAATTTTGAGCCCATTTGGATGAGTATAAGTCACTCATCCAAGGTCAACAAAATCGACGTACAAAACTAATTTGAAATATATTATTTTTGTGGTCTTTATAACATGACCTATAAATATCCAAATGGGCTCAAATTTGATATATGAGCAAATATCAAGATTTTCAAGAAGATCAATGGATTAGATTTTAAAAAAATATTGCATCATTGAAAACTACTTGAGTGTATTCTGCTTTGGATACACTTGAGTGTATTCTAGCCCGACCCTATATATATTTTAGTAGGTAAAATTGTTTTTGAAAAAAGATTGTAAGCCAAGAAAATAACATATTAAGAAAAAGAAGAAATCCAAAACTACAAAATTTTGACAAGATACATGTGGGTCAAACTCGATAATGGGATGAAAATGGATCTAATTTGCTACCGATTTTTGGAAAAGGTGTGATGAAATTTATCTCAACAATGTGGCTATTAACGTGATAAGTTTATATATATACTCCATATGAGGATGTGAGTGGGGGCAGTGTTGGAGATATTTGAGAATCGAATGTTGTCTTTGATTGCATTGAGATGGTCGTATAAACTTGATAAATCATTCTGTTTCATTGGTCGTAGAATGAATAGTGGAAATAACACCATTGTAGCTACACATAACAAAGTCATAGATGATCAATGGTTAAAACAAACAGACTAACACTTACAAAAGAAAAAAAATGTCTCATACTCTCATATATATATATAAATATATTATATGGCTAAAAGAATTGTGTGCCTGAGTACGTGTATTATATGTAACCATATTCATTTTTTATGGTTTCAAAATTATACTGAACAATCTAACAATCATATCAATCTAAAATTCATAGATCATCTAATGAAAGAAGATGTATATTTTCTAATCAACGATAAGTTGATGAATTTATAGAAATCATTGGATGATATATTGCTATATCTCTTGATTTATATGAGATATAATTGTGATTTTTTTAACAATTATAATTTAAATAATATTGATTCAATCCATATGGTTGTATTTTATTAACAGACTCCAAATATGTTATTTTAATGGTTGGTACATATAACTTGCATGTACCAACTGATACACACTTTCTAACCTATATATGTATATATATAGAGAGAGAGGTATACACATATTTTCAGTACATATATATCAATTGTAATTTATATATAAAGGGCACCTACATAATGAATTTTTATGATATACAATTCTAGCTGACAAGATGGGAGGCCCAGTAGAAAAATATGTATTACAAAATTTATTGTTGCACTGGACCATGTTTACTACCCCTAATAATTATTTGTTATCTTGAGTTAGCATCTTGTGTAGTTGCGGTGGTAGTACTAGTACATAACCGGACTTTAGTGTCAGTTATTTAAGGCCTTTAGTGTCAGTTTTTAAGCGACACCTATGTGGGCGCCGCTAAAAGCCCAACTGTTACGTGTCAGTTCTCAAACCGATGCCACAACCCTTGGCGCGCCACTGAAAACGCGCCAGCAAGGGGGTATAGGCGTCAGTTATTAGCTTAGAAACTGACGCCATATACCTTCGCACCACAGAAAGGGCGCTATCTGGGGAACTATCGGTGTTGGTTTATTAGTGATAACCGACACCATCTCACTCGCTGCCACGACCGTGCTGACCAGCATGGCCGTGGTATCTGGTCTGCTGCCACGGCTGTGCTGGCCAGCACGGCCGTGGTGTCTGGCCTCATTAGGGAAATCGACGTCGGTTACTAGTAGGGCAACTGACACTGTAACCATATGTCATCAGTTTTATACAAATAACCGACGCCTATTTTATGTCTGGTCCACTGCCACAGTCGTGTTGGTAACCGACGCCTATTTTATGTCTCGTCCGCTGCCACGGCCATGCTGGACAGCACGGTCGTGGTGTCTGGCCTCATTAGGGAAATCGACATCGATTACTAGTAGGGCATCCGACACTGTAACCATATGTCATCGGTTTTATACAAATAACCGACGCCTATTTTATGTTTTTTTTCTGTCAGTCTGTCGACCTGTTGTGGCTGGTTTTACGACATCCATTGATATCAGCCAACAACAGGCCACAAACCTGCAAAATTAACATGATGGATAATATTATATATCTATGATTCACACTCATGTATAAGAACATTTAATTCATATTATGTTTTCATCACACGCATGTAGAAACCAGTATTAACATGTAGTTCCATTTATTTCATCTCTTTTCACATTCAGACACATGTAGAAACATTCATGTATTGATGATTTTCACACACATATGACAATTCATAAAAATTCATTCACATTCACACAAAATTAATTATGAGAACAAAGTTATTCTTTATTCATCATTGTCATCATTGTCATCATTATCAGCAAAATTATATATAAAAATTCCCACTCTTTGCAGGGTTTTACCCAATCTTCTCTTACAACATCTAATTCATCTCTCGTATTGGGAGCATGTACATCGAAACGCTTTGCACCTATGTTGAAGTCCTCAGTTTTAAAGACCTACAAAGAGAATGACATATATACATAATTATAATAATATATAATGAGATTCATATATTTCATATTATCTAACGAGACTATGTATAATACCTGTTGTATGTTATCGATTTCCAATACAGCATGTTTGATGATTAGGTCCATAAATCACATCACATAGTAGGCACATGCCCAGCCGTTGTCTTGTGTAGCACACTATAAATTGAAACATACAAAATATTTAAAAATACAAATAAGCACAGTTCACATAAATAATATATACATTGGAATCAGGAAATTACTTTCACATTCTCCCAAATGAGTGTTAGATTTTTTTTCCTGGGGACCTTTCCTCCAGCTTTTTTGTACTCTTGTAAAGCCCTATATATGTTAATGTAATACATTAAATTGCATAATTAAATACTAATGCAGTAACAGATGTTAACAGATATAAAAACATAAAATATTTCTCACGAGAATAATGGCCTTTTAATTGCATGTCCATATAATACATCCAACTCACTCCCAGCAGGATCTGGATAATAGACGGTGAATGTCTTGGGGACAATAACTAATAACTCCCAATGCTTAGCACTACAGGTAAGAAAATAGAAAATTAATAACTCAATATCCGTAATAAAAATGTAATTTGCTTAAGTCCAAATTACAAACAAAGTAAACTTACTCGACATTGAATGGAGCTATTATCACTGTCTTATTACTTTTACTAAAATATTCAAAAGCATCACAGTAGTATGAAGTAACTAAATACGGGTCTGTATCTACAAGACTAATCAAAAATGGAACCAAAAATCCCATATGGGAAAACCCAAAATCTATACATGTATTGTGTAAGTGGCTGTAAAACATGTATTACGTATGCATTAATGTATAAGAAACCAGATGGCCGTATATAAAACAAGGTATATGGATGTATAAACTAGATTGTTGTATGCATTAATCTCACCATATCCACAGCTCTATCATAGATGTGTTCAGTCATTCATAACTAAACAATTCCAAAATATTTTGTATACCAAATGTTTAACCTACATTAATATGTATCCAGAACTTCTATTACGTATACATTAATACGTATGTTAAACTTGTATAAATAGATTATTATTGTATGATTTACCTGTAGCATTCTCCGGAATAGTAACATTTATAGGACAATTTGGATTATGTTCTCCGATCCATACTGCCACACTCCTACAATTAGGACCTATCGAGGCGTGTAGGTCCCCTGGAAGCCAACTTGGTAGTCGAGGAGGTGGAGGCTGAGATGTAGTGGGTCTCATCTTTTTGACCTATATATATAATTTCATATCAATTGACTCATATATATATACACACTAACAAATTAAAGTAATGAAAATTTATCATACAATATCAGTATAGAGGACATCCGCTTTGGGCCACAGTATCACTCCGCCTACTGCCTCACCAAGTGTTTCAGCATCTGGGTGTGCATGAGGCAGTGCAAGATTCATCCAGCTAGGGAGTACATGTATCGGGCTCACACGTACCATGCCATCTGGTACTGGAATCCCATGAAACATGTACCCTTTAAGGGGTGGGTAAGTCGATGCCTCTGCAACGATATATCCTTCACTTTTTAGTCGGCATGACTTCAACCCCTACAAATTTACGTAAAGAATGTTATATACATATATACACAAACATATCATCTTGAACAGACTATCTATTATATATGTCATAAAAATGCTTACAGAGGACGTGCTAGGTTGTGGGTCTATAGGATTACTCCCAACCTCTACAGTACGAGCAGTAGGAGAAGAGAGGTCCACCACAGGTATTGTCTGAGTGGCAGTCTGAGATGCCTTCCACTTGTTAATTGCTTCCTGGAGTCTTTTATCAACTACTTCCTCGACTCTCCTATCAATTAAGGAATCTACCTATACAAGGATAAAAGAAATGCTAGTTTCTGATTATTGAATTCCCTTTCGCAATAACGTTCTAAAATAAGAATAAGTTACCTCAGCTTGTGAAAGTCCCACTTTTGGGACAGGTTTGTGCTGGGATGGCCCAAAGAACGCTTTGATGCCCATACCAGCGCCTGCACCCCTTACACATCCAGGATGCTCTGGGTTACCCATATCAGGCGATACGCCGTGACGGGAAGACGTATCGATCAAAGTGCTCCAGATAGATACGGTCGTGTTGGGATGCCACCCTCTCGAGCGACAAACCGTGACGGTTGATTCGTATCGGGCTCGGTTTCGTGTCGGGCTAGGGACCACTTAGAGTATTGGGTTCCTCGTATCGGGTGGCCTTTCTGGTCGATATCGGGGCTGCTGCAGCGATCGGGACGGATTCTAAGTGAACCATTCCCGCCCTCTCGAGTCGGGGAAGTGCTCACCTAGTATCGCCCGGTACACCTCTGGGATGCGACACGCTAGCTCCAGGTGCTTTCCAAAGTTAGCTTTCGTGAGATTCTGACCCATCCCATCGAGGTCCTGTAGCTGCTATTTATAGGCAGTAAAGAAGTTGCAGTTCTCCGGGCACCACGTGTCCTCCATCGGCTCTATTAGCGCGGCTTTAGGGATGCTCGACGTGTGTGTCGCCCGGCACAATGGGTGGCGGGCAGCAAGCATATCGGGTATCGTGACGGGTGGGCGCCTGCCGGTGGGTGGCTTGTATCACGCAACACGCTTAAGTAGTCGTGGCGAGTACAGCTCCCTATCGGGTAAGTGGTGTTTCTCCCATCAGAGCCTTCTTGCGTGGCACACCCGTGTCGTGCAACATCCATATCGGGCTGCTGTATGGCGGGGAGTGAGTGTGTCGACCGACTGGTAGGAGGGTCGATGCAGGTAGAACATGTTCATGGGCCGGGACGGGCCTTTTGCTGATTTTTGAGTGGAAAAATGAGGAAAACCCTGCAAAAGATGATAAAAATGAGATAAGAGCATAGCGTGGCTTGTTTATTTAAAAACATGACAAAAAGGAGAGGAAAATAGTTTAAAAGGGCATATTTGACAACGAAATATGGGCCACAAACATCACAAAATATGGTGCGTTAGTGGATTTTTTTTCTATTGCAAGATACTTATATATACTAGATGTGAGTATTATGATATGAAACTTAAATTTTGATATAAACATTTACCATTACAAGGTCCTTACACTTTCTAGTTGTGAGTCCTACAATATGCACTAATACATTCTAATATAAAATATTTGCATAAGCACATAATTGAATGGGTATATGGGTATACAGGGTATGGATATATGCACAATCATAACCTTACCGAATGAGAGGTGGGTACATGGGTATAAAGGTAAACGATTACAAGGTTATAAAAATGTCTACCGATGACGGGTTTAGAGGGTATGGATTTGAGGGTATGCGGGTATACCCATGTCCATTTATAGACCTACTTTAGCATCCTCATCACAAATGAAAAAAAGATGTGAGTGCATGGAAAATTTTTTTGTAAAGTATGTGTTGATACCTAATGAACCATATCTACTTCTCAGTTGTCAAGACTGTACACATTGTCGTATAAAAAGATTTTCTTATGAAGTTAGAATATTCTGTTTCTATGATGGAGAAGTTGATCTAGCAACAAATGACATACCGCTAGGATTGAATCATTTGTATAATTCATCATATAAAGAGGCTATACACTTTAGGCAATGCATATGACGTAGAATAACACTTTTGCTTTTACATCTATGGGTGTGACTGAGGATAAAGATATTTTAAGGAGAAATAGGGGAATATATACTTTTAAGGTACAACAACAGATTTATCATTTTGTCAACAAGATAATACCAGAAAATGGACGTCATTTACATTTTTAGTTATACTTTTATGATATTGATCATGAGATAGAAAATAGATTACATTAGTCATCAAGATTAAGAGAGGATGTAGTTAGGTTATTAATTAGTACAGTAGAACAGAATCCTTACCCAAAATTCTTTCAAAGTCTAAAGGACTTAGACATCTTTGAAAAAAATTAGATATTTATAAAGTCAAATCCATATGTACACTAAGGAGTTCAGAATGCACCAGTTGCTTCACAAGTGGCTACAATTTGGATTGAAAATGATGATGAAAATAATAACAACATCAACTTCTAATGAAATATTCATATTTACGCTCATGTTGGTATTAGCCACTGTGTAAACTATTACTATGGATGATACCATCCTTTACAATATCCACTACTATTTCCAGATGGTTATATTGATTGGCATGAAGGAATTTCAAGAAAAAAATAAAACACTGGCCAATGGGTGATCAATGATTCAATGTCAAAACTATCTTCCTTCAATGATATCATTCAAATTTTCTTACACGAGAAATAAGGTAAGATATAAAGTAATTTATACTTTTACTTACCAAATAGTATGCTTTATTGAGAACATTTATTAACCAAACAAAAATGAAGAAAAGCAATCTCACGTTGTGAGTACAATTGTTACAAGTCTCAAATTAGAGCAAATGACAAATCTATTCTATTGCATTCTGGGAGACTTCTACGATAGTACATTGTTGATATATATATTAAACTTGAAAGTAGCCTCTTGGACTATATTAGAAGAGACCAATAAAAGATTCGAGTAGATCTATATCAAGGAATTGTTGATTGCATCAACCAGGGACAAAGTACTGGAATTACAATTAGAAAAGAAGTTATCTTGCCTACCTCTTTCATTGGTGGTCTTAGAGATATGGGACAATATTATCTTGATGTGATGGCGTTAGTTTAAAATTTTGGACAACTAGACATATTTTTTACTTTTACGTGCAATCCATCTTGGCCAGAAGTAAAATGGGAGTTACTTAAATTTGAAGAGGCACAAGATAGGATAGATTTGATTTCTAGAATCTTCAAATCAAAACTAGAAGAGTTGAAAATTGATCTATTCAAGAGAGATATTTTTGGACGTGTGACTGGTTATTTTTATGTTATAGAATATGAAAAACAAATACTTCTACATGCACATTACCTTATCATATTAGACAAGGGTCAAAATATTACTAGCCCTGATGTATATGACAAATACATGTCTACTCAAATACCAGAAAAAGAATGTAATCCATATTTGCATAATATGGTTTTGAAACATATGGTCCATGGTCTGTGCGGAACTTTAAATCTGAACAATGTTTGCATGGACAATCGAATATGTAAGAAACATTGTCCAAAGGATTTTTGTTTAATAGCAACTGAGGAAAAAAAATCCTACCCTCTATATCAAGGAAGAGAAATGACTCATTTGGGAAGAGTTGGTTCCACCATGGTTGATAATCATAGGATTGCTCCTTACAACCTCTTACTTACTGGCTAAATATAATTGTTATATGAACGTAGAATTATGTTCTTCAATTAAAGAAGTGAAATACATGTACAAGTACATATACAATGAGTACTATTTCAAGTGGATGATAGACAATCAAAGTATGGACACGATAAAATAGCACAATATGTATCAGGACTATGGGTATCACCATAACAAGTGGCATGGAGAATATATCAATTTCCTTTGAATGAAATGCATCTATCTGTCACATCTTTGCAACTTCATCTCGAGGACAAGCATACAATTACATTCCATGAATATTAAGCTTTGTCAACCATTGTACATAAAGAATATTTTTCAAGAACAATGCTTATAGAATATTTTAGGAAAAATTGCATTGATGAGGAGGCTCAAAGATGCCAATATAAAGAATTTCCTGAGAAATATGTATGGGAAAAGAACTCCAAATGTTGGAATAAAAGAAAATAAGGAAATTCCATCAGAAGAATCATTTTTGCTAAACCTATCAAAGTTGGGCACTGCTATCTTCATTGTTTGTTGAATTACGTCAAGGTTGCAAAAGCTTTTGATCATTTGAGAAATGTAGATGAAACTAAATATAATACATTCCAATAAGTAGTTGAAAAGTTTGGTTTGTTACAAACTTGTGACAACATTGAAGAATGTGTTGGGTTTTAGGGAGATCAGAGAAGGCAGCGGAAACAAAAATTTTCTCCCCAAACCCAGTATAAAGGAATCACGTCAACGTCTATACAATAGGAAGGATGGTTTGTAGAGACATACTTTGTCCCAAGGCTTGCTCAGTGACGTTACCTCGCGGCTTGCGCGGTCTTCACCTCCGGTCTTGGACGGTGTCTGTGCAACTCCTGGTCTCACCGAGACTGTCAGGATTGACAGTTGTTCTCCAAGCGGCAGAAATCTCTCACCTCTGTAGTAGTCTACACGGACCGCTTGGAACTCCGATCGCCTCATTGCACAAGGAACCAGAAGGAGTCATACCCTCCTATCAGCGTACTAGTCACCAACACACTCTCCTGCAACCAGCTACCTTTTTGTAGTTGTCTTTCCCTCACTGTGCCTCCCTAATCAGGTAGCACTTGCTCGGGCTCTCCTAGTTACCACAACCAGAGAGAATGATAACTTTGTAGAGCAAATGGTGTTATGTGTTGTACTGAGAGAAACCCCCAATACCTCTATATATAGGAGAGTCTTGGGATAGGGTTCTCTATCCCGGGAAATGCGGGATTAAAACAGGAGTAGAAGGGTTTGAGATTTTCTATAAAGTCTGACAAACTGCATTAGTTGAATCGATCGGTTCAGCCCTCAACCGATCGTCTGGGCCCTTGAGTCAATCGGTTCAAGCATGAGTTGATCGGTTCGTGGTCCTGGTCCAACTGAAATTGACTTTCCATGTTTGTTTCCAACTAATCAAATATTAGTCCTTGTCCAAATCAAATTTGTACAAGTGAAACAAACTCGATTGATCACCCGACCAGTTCAACAATGTGAACTGGTCTGTTCATTGACCTGATCGGTCGGCTCACCAACCTGAGCCGGTCGGTTCATCTCTATGAGCCGATCGATTCATCTCTATGAGCCGATCGGTTGAGGCAGCAGATCAGTCAATTGTAGTTTCAATCAATCTGATACTCTAATCATCTGATCCAACACCTTGAACACTATGATTTTGAGCAATCAATCGATTGGGTGTTTAATTGAACTACTAAACTCCTATAATAATCAATACAAACAAGATTTATGGAGAAACTCCTCTTCCAGGAACATGTCCTAGTGTGTGTGACCCTGCAGGTCCATTTCATGTTGGTAGTGAAAGTCCATAACACTTATGACTTCACAAGCAAAGAGCAGTGCCTAGTCACACATCAGGGCTACTCAAGTGAAATAGAAAGTTGAAGAACAACTTTCAATCCTACAATATGTGAATGGTATTATAGTGAATGTATAATTCCTTTGTCACTAATGTCCTGAATGAACTCAAGGCATGGTACAGTCATCCTTTCAATGTTCATCCATTTGTGTGATCTCAGAGCAGACTGGGTGAGATGTGTATGACATCAATATCACATATCGATTCACACATGCATGCACATGCCTTTCTCAATCCTACTCATCAAGTGGCCATGGACACCAAACTCCCTTAGGAGGGACAAATCCCATATCTATCACTCACCCCTCAAAAGCCCCATGTGTCAAGTCACCCAATCATCACCTTTATAACAACCCATGTTTCAGGACTGCATTTGATGATGTCAAAGTGTACCCAACGACATGTGTTGAGTGTAGTGATTTTAGGTCGAAGAATCACACTCACCACCATCACTGTGAGAGCTAACTGTGACTACCAAATCATGGTTCCATGTGTCACTCTCACAGTGGGTCTGTCTGATACACTTTTTCTCTAACAAGTACCTATGTACTTGGTTTGATATCACTATATCATGACTAATGAGATTTTGTCATCAACCAACACACAATTTAGTCTTTAGTGTTATTGATGTCTAATGTTATTTCCACAATAACAACTGACTAGGGACTGAACAAGAAAGTATACTCTTAACATCTGTATGATCTCATCATTTAGGTCCTCAACCCAAAAGCATACGTCATCAAGTAAAACAATTTTTTAGACATCTATCATGTTACGCTATCATCTTAGAAACAGTTAAAACATATAGATCAGAAATTGCCTTTATTATTATTCAAATCATTTACAAAGTATCCAATTACAATCATCACATGACTTGATCGATGGGCATACATACCAACAGACTCCCACTTGCACTTAGAGCCAGTCATCTAGGAACCTCAGTCCTTGTGACCTAGCATGACCATCATGCTTCTACTGAGAAAGGGCCTTAGTCTATGGATCAGCTATGTTGTCTTCAGTTGGTACTTTGCAAATCTTCACATCTCCTCACTATACGATCTCTCGTATGAGATGGAAGTGTCGCAGTATGTGCTTGGACTGATGATGTGATCTGGGCTCCTTGGCTTGAGCAATAGCTCCATTATTGTCACAATAAAGCTCAATTTCATCACAGCTATTGGGAACTACACCAAGTTCAGTGATGAACTTCCTGATCCATATAGCCTCCTTTGCTGCATGTGAAGCAGCAATATACTCGACCTCTGTAGTAGAATCAGAAACTATTTCTTGCTTGGAACTCTTCCAGCTCACAGCTCCATTGTTTAGGCAAAATACAAATCCTGATTGTGATATGTAATCATCTTTGTTGATTTGGAAGCTTGCATTGGTGTAACTCCTTACTACCAATTCTTCCTCGCCACCATATATAAGGAACTAATCCTTAATCCTTCACAAGTACTTGAGGATGTTCTTTACAGCTATCCAGTGAGCATCCCCAGGATCTGACTAGTACCTGCTCGTCATGCTGAGAGCATACGAGACATCTAGGCGTGTGCACAACATAGCATACATGATGGATCTGATGGCTGATGCATATGGGATCCCATTCATATGCTCCCTCTCTTCACAAGATTGGGGACATTGAGCTCTAGAGATGGTGACTCCATGTAGCATGGGGATGTTGCCTCTCTTTGAGTTCTCCATGCTGAACTTCTTCAGCACTTTGTCAATGTACGTGCTTTGACTTAGTCCAAGAAGCCTTTTAGATCTATCTCTATAGATCTTAATACCTAGAATGTAGGATGCTTCTCTTAAGTCCATAATTGAGAAAGTATTCCCAAGCCAAGTATTTACCTTCTCTAAGGATGTGACATCATTCCCCATCAATAGTATGTCATCCACATACAATATGAGGAATGTGGTCATGCTCCCATTATCCTTCTTATACTCACAAGGTTCATCTTCATTTTGAATAAAGCCAAACACTTTGACTTCCTCATCAAATCGAACATTCCAACTCTGAGACACTTGCTTCAATCCATAGATTGACCTTTGTAGCTTACAGACTTTATTGGCATTATTTGGATCTACAAAACCTTCAGGTTGTGTCATGTACACATCCTCATTTATATTCCCATTAAGGAATGTGGTTTTAACATCCATTTTCCAAATCTCATAGTCATAGTAATCCGCAATAGAAAGCATGATCTTGATGGACTTAATCATGGCAACTGGAGAAAAAGTTTTGTCATAGTCAACACCTTTAACTTGTCAGAAACCCTTTGCAACCAATCTTCCTTTATAAGTTTGCACATTGCCATCCATGTCGATCTTCTTCTTGAAGACCCACTTGCACCCTATGGGTTTTACCCCCTCGGGTGGTTCCACCAAAGTCCATACTTTGTTGGAATACATGGATTCCATCTCAGATTTCATGGCCTCAAGCCATTTCTCAAAATTTGGTCCCTCCATAGCCTCTAGATAAGTAGTTGGATCATCATCTATGATCAACTCACCGCCTTCCTGAGTCACAAGGTATCCAAACCTCTTAGGTTCAAGGCGTGTCCTACTAGATCTATGAGGTCCTTGTGTTACTTGAGGAGACTGAGATTCCACAACACTTTGTGAACCTCTATGTTCCTCTTGTACATCTACTGGTTCAATGTTTTCTTATTGGGCTTGAACCTCTTCAAGCTCTATTTTCCTCCCACTATTTCCTTTAGAAATAAATTCCTTTTCTAGGAACACAGCTGCCCTAGCAACAAACACTTTGTTGTCAGTAGCGTGGTATAAATAGTATCCTCTTGTTTCCTTGGGGTATCCAACAAAATAACATTTATCAGACTTGGGTCCAATCTTATCAGGAAACATTTTCCTGATGTAAGCCTCACAACCTCAAATCTTAATAAAAGACAAATCAGGATGCTTCCTGTGCCATATCTCATATGGCGTATTTTGAACCGATTTAGATGGTACTCGGTTAAGTGTAAATGCGACATTTTCAAGAGCATAACCCCAGAAGGAAATCAAAAGATCAACAAAACTCATCATTGATCACACCATATCAAGTAATGTGTGATTCCTTCTTTCAGACACACCATTATGTTGTGGTGTTCCAGGCGGAGTCCATTGTGATACGATACCACGGGCTCGCAGAAGGTCCTCAAACTCTTGGCTTAAGTATTCTCTACCTCGATCAGATTGAAGTGCTTTAATACTTTTACCAAGTTGGTTATGTACTTCATTCATGAAATCCTTGAACCTTTCAAGGGTTTCTGACTTATGTTTCATCAGGTACACATAGCCATACCTACTGAAGTCATCAGTGAAGGTAATGAAGTATTGATACCCACCTATGGCATTAGTTCTAAAAGGCCCACATACATCAGTATGTATGAGTCATAATAGATCACTAGCTCTCTCACCTTTACCTGAAAAGGGAGTCTTTGTCATCTTACCCAACAAACAAGATTCACATGTCTCTATTGATTCATAATAAAAAAAGTCTAGATAATCATCTTTATGGAGTCTAGAGATGTGCTTCTCATTTATGTGCCCTAGATGACAATGCCAAAGATATGTTTTGTTTGAGTTGTTAAGTATTTGCCTTTTGGTGTTTACATTGTATACACTTGTCTCTACATCTATCAAGTATAGACCATAAGACATTGGGGCACTATCATAAAGGATCCCATCTTTTGAAATGGAACATTTTCCATTCTTAATGAGAAATTCAAAACCATCTTTGTCTAAACAAGAAATGGAAATGATATTCCTATTTATGGCAGGTACATAATAGCAGTTCTTCAACTCTATTATTAACCCACTAGGCAAAGTTAACTCATAGGTTCCTACGGCACTGGTGGCAACCCTTGCCCCATTGGAAACACATAGTTCAACCTTGCCTTTCCCCAAAGGCCTACTTCTCTTAAGATCCTTCACATTTGAACAAATGTGAGATCCACATCCGGTATCAAGTACCCATGATAAAGTAGTAAAGTTAATCTCTATCACGTATACACCAGAAGTAGAGATCTCTATCTCTCACTTCTTCTTCCATCATTCCTTCCATCCTCTCCATGTTTTGAGCATAGAAGACTTTGACATTGGTTTGGCGAGAGAACCCTTTTCTCCCTCACCTTTGTCCTTGGACTTTATTCCATTGATCTTCATTAATGAACTATCCTTCTTCTTATCTGTCTCAAACATCACATTAAGCGTACATAGAGTGGACTCAAAGGCCACCAGTATATTTGGATTGTGTAGAACATTTCTCACCATACCCAACCAGTTATGGAATTTATTCTCAATTAATTTGCCCATTTTAAAATATGATTATTTTGCCATTCTACAAGAGAAAATTGCATTTGTCAATACTCCTTTTGATTTGATTTGATTTGAATAAAATTTGATGATAGTTAACTAGGCCTTTAATTAATTACCGCTCCCACTATTTTGTTCAAATTGATAGCCCTCACCATCAATTCGGAAGATTACAACGCACAATCTTATAGCGGGTCAAGATCCTGAAATCCTCTGAGTTATGGACCAGGTAGGGCTGTCACCCACAACTTAGATCTTCCAGGTAGGCAACTCTTTCCAATTGCATCATATGCAACTCTTGAAAGATGTCATGTGCAACTCCTTTCCATGATCACCTCCATGCCTCAAGGTGCTAGATCTTATCTAGGTCACCTTTTTAAGTTTGATCCAAAGCAAACACGATGAATATGCACCCTGCTAGGGCAGACCCACATATCCATCATTCACGCTTCTACAAGATAGACGGTGCACCATGCTAGGGCATGCCTACAGTTGGCCGATCAAGCTTTTCACATGTGTCTCATTTGGAAGACATCTAAAACTTTAATATTTAATGAGGGATTTGGTTTTATCTGTACATATACATATCCAATCACCACAATATATAGTATGCATCATATACATGCTATATCCCATAGAAAACATGTGAAATGATAAAAGCGATGATTATGGCCATCCTAATATGATTCCTCGAGCCAAGAGGAATCACGGTCATCTAGGTCCACATCACATGCAACCTGTACAAGATGAACTCTGTGCTTTTCCATTCTGGGTTTGATCAACTCATCTCCATGATTGATCAGCTCGCCATTAGGCCAGTCGGTTGGGGGCCACCAACCGACCGATTGGCTCCTCCAATTGATCGGTTCGCCTAATTGTTGTGCATCTCCTCATGGCCGCCACCCGCTCGTCTCACTCCTCGAACCGGTTGTCTGGAATGCCAACCGATCAGTTCGTGCCTTGAACCGATCATCTTAGTCATCGTCAGGTTGTCTGCCATTCTTCAACATAACAAGAAATAAAAGTTCTATCTTATTTACATTTGAATTGAGAAACCCCGAGTTACATTCAGGGGGAGCAAAGGTAGGAAAGAAATCTTGAGTTATCTCGAGTTACATTAAGAAAAGGAGGTAGGGAATTGGTACGCAAACTAAGATGCAAGAAACCACATCTAACCAAGCACACATACACAGGGTTTATTGGCCATAACCACACTATACATCCACCACAAAATTCATTTAAGGGTGATGTGTATCGAGTGCATTCATATTACATATCATATATATATTTTGGGATTTGTGGATTTAGGATTGGACATGCATAAAACTAATTTTATTCGCATCGTATGGAATAAATAAAGGTGATAAACCAAAATCGATCACATCGATAGTCCTAAAGTATTGAGCAGTTGACGTGGCTCTGATACCACTATTGGGTTTTAGGGAGATCAGAGAAGGCAGAGGAAAGTAAAATTTTCTCCCCAAACCTAGTATAAAGGAATCGTGTCAACGTCTATACAATAGGAAGGATGGTTTGTAGATACATACCTTTTCTCGAGGCTTGCTCGGCGACGTTACCTCGTGGCTTGTGCAGTCTTTACCTCCGGTCTTGGACGACGTCTGTGCATCTCCTGGTCTCACCGGGACTGTCGGGATTGACAGTTGTTCTCCAAGCGGCAGAAATCTCCCACCTTTGTAGTAGTCCACACGGACAACCTGGAACTCCGATCACCTTGTTGCATAAGGCACCAGAAGGATTTGTACCCTCATGTCAGTGTACTAGTCACTGACACACTCTCCTACAACCAGTTGTCTTTCTGTAGTTGTCTTTCCCTCGTTGTGCCTCCCTAATCGGGTAGCACTTGCTCGGGCTCTCCTAGTTACCACAACCAGAGAGAACGACAACTTTGCAGAGCAACTGGTGTTCTGTGTTGTAATGAGAGAAGCCCCCAATACCCCTATATATATAGGAGAGTCTTGGGATAGGGTTCTCTACCCTAAGCAATGCGGGATTAAAATAGGAGTAGAAGGGTTCAGGATTTTCCACAAAATTTGACAAACTGCGTCAGTTGAACCGATCGGTTCAGCCCTGAACCGATCGTCTGGGCCCTTGAGCCGATCGGTTCAAGCATAAGCCGATCATTTCGTGGTCTTGGTCCAACTCAAATTGACTTTCCATGTTTGTTTCCAACTAATCAAATATTAGTCCTTGTCCAAATCAAATTTGTACAAGTGAAACAAACTCGATTGATCACCCGACCAGTTCAACAATGAGAACCCATCGGTTCATTGACCTGATCAGTCGGCTCACTAGCCTGAGCTGATCGGTTCATCTCTATGAGCCGATCGGTTGGGGCAGCAGATCAGTCAATTGCAGTTTCAATCAATCTGATACTCTAATCATCTGATCCAACACCTTGAACACTATGATTTTGAGCTATCAATCAATTGGGTGTTTAATTGAACTACTAAAATCCTCTAGTAATCAATCCAAACAAGATTTATGGAGAAACTCCTCTTCCGGGAACATGTCCTAGTGTGTGTGACCTTACAGGTCCATTTCATGTTGGCAGTGAAAGTTCATAACACTTATGACTTCACAAGAAAAGAGCGGTGCTTAGTCACACATCAGTGCTACCCAAGTGAAATAGAAAGTTGGAGAACAACTTTCAATCCTACAATCTGTGAATGGTGTTACAGTAAATGTATAATTCCTTTGTCACTAATGTCCTGAATGAACTCAAGGCATGGTACATTCATCCTATAACACCCCTCCCTAGGGTTTCATACGTAACCAGCGGAAGCACAGCCTAATCCCCAACATTATCCATAATGTAGGGTACTTGGCATATCAGGGAGGGATTGTCACATGCATGATCTCATATCAAGAAATAAACAACACTTGGCATTCATAGAAACATAGATTCATACATGAGTTCTTGGAAAGAAAGCTACATCATGTTTCTAAAGGTACACTAAACATAAACTAGATAATATGAAAAAGATAGGATCTCCATAGATGGACGTTCCACCAGGAAACAACTCCTAAGATCTTGGATCCTTGGAATCTTCTCAAGATGTCTCCTTCCCTTTAGCTCCAACTTCTGCGGACATATCATCCCCAGCCATGCAAAGGAAAACAAACATGGTAAGTAAGCGGCATTGGCATGTTATAAAGCATAAAAAAATAAACTATAAAGGTGAACTGACATAAACATGGACATACATTTAACATTAATCATTTCTTGACATCTTTTACATCAAGAACTTGACTAGAAGTATATGCTCCTCTCTTAATGCCCCATAAGGAGCCCATAATGCTCGGAAAGTCCATAATTGCTCGGAAAGCCCATAATGCGCGGAAAGCCCATAACAAGGTGCATATAAATCTAAATCAATTTCCATTAACCATGATCTTTCCTAGACTTAATTATCTTATTAATGACTTAGGCTTGATCTTAATGGGATTTCTTTCTCTTAAACATAGTTGGGATTTCTCCCCATGAAACATATTGGGATTTCTCCCTCTTAAGCATGGATGGGAATCTCTTCCCTCTTAATCTTGGTTTCATGCATCTTAATCATAATTCATAATCTTAATGTGATTTCTATTCTTAGACTTAGATTATAACAATCAACATCCAATAATCATATACATTGAAGAAAACATGCATTAATCATGACTTCAACATAAAGTGCTTAATATAAATCATAAACATTCAATAAACCAAGTATTATCTATGCCAAGGGCATGGCCCGCTTACCTTAAGCTAAATCACCTAAGTCAAACCTTGTTTAACTGATTGGGTCCTCTTAATCACCTGAAAATAGCATGTTTATCATTCATTATACAACCTAAAACCCTAATTTGTGTCATATAATTATTGTGATGTAAAGATCGAAAAATCAGTTGATAAAAACTAGAAAATCGGATTCCTTATTGAAAATTCTTTCCAAAACATATTTTTGAGGATTTTTCTGATAATCGGGCGATTTAATACGAATTTCCAAAGTATCAACCAATCACAAATCGAGATAAAGCCACGTATATAAATATATATCCAAATCCGGAATCAGTGGGCCAACTTCTGGTTTGGACCAATCGGGCATGGCCAAATCGGCAACGAGTCTTGCCTCAGTGATCAAAGAAAATAGGGTGTAAAATTTCTTAACTACCCTTGTGGTTTAAATGCATAACAAAAAAACGTGAGGGCTCAGGGGTCATTACACACCCTGGTTTCTTCCCCTGCGAGCCATGGCTCTCACACGAGAACCTGGAGCTCCATGTTTCGACCAGATCATGGGGCAAACTCCACGACTCGACTCGAGAGCTTATCAGAAATGATTCGTTGACCCTTTTTGGTCCCAACGACCTTTAGAACAAGTTCGGTGATGGCCTGGAGTGCAAGAGCACATCTCCTCTGTGGCCGGAAACAAGGGGAAAACTTGAAGGCATACACGGCATCGGAGAGAGCCTGATAATGCTAAAACGAGATGCGGAATGGGTAAAGAAGGTCGGGAGAACAAGTTCTGAAACTGTTCGAAGGTCAGGTGACCAAGGGTCAGTTCTGGCAGCTAGCGTCGACAAGCACTTCAAGGCTGGTCTATAGGCCATAGTGATTGGGGCCATCGCAAGTCAAAGGGGCGACACCAAAGGGAAGAACGGAGCTCAAGGATGCTCACCGTGATTTCAATTGGACCGGGATGCTCAGAGTAGTGGGCACTGGCCCGCCATTGCCGGAGATGGAGGAGGAGCAGGTTAGGATGAGTATGGGCTCTCGGGGCCAAATTGGCAGTGTAGGAGGAGAGTCGGGGGTCGGCGGTGCTTTTGGGCACAAAACAAAGGAGGTGGATTCTCTGTTGTGGCAGCTGGGTATCCGTGCATCAAGGGAGTCCAAGCCCTATATTGGGAATTTCATCTACAACAAGCGGGAGGGGCGAGTTAGGGCTTGCTCGGATCAGGGTGACGAGATGGAGGTGTTGGTGAAGAAATCAAGTGAAACGGCCTCATAATGAGGGAGAGAGAGATCGACGATTGTTGGACTGTGAAATGACTCCTGCTTGCGGAAAGAACGGAGGTAGAAGAAGATGGGTGTGTCGTTAGATCCTGATCCCACAATGAGGGCAGCGTGCGCGATAAGTATAACGTGTGACAGAGCATTAAAGGAAACTATAGCTTAAATCAGCCATATGAATGCATTTCCATTTAAATAAAAGGTCACACCATATTAAAACCTACTTTAATTGCTTAGAGGGTCCAAACATGGGTCAAATGAATTCAAATTTTGACCATAAGTTCATTAGAGTGTCTAGAATATTCCCATTTTAATTAGTTTTACTGCTTGTACACGTTTAGGCCTAAAATAGCAAAAACCATTATGTGCACTTAAATGGCTATGATTAGTGCATATAAAGCTATTAATTTCTCAAATAAGAATTGCAAAACATGAAAACGTGCACTCAACATTATTTATTTTCAATTAACAATATGGAGGCCATTAAGCAAACAATTAACCATGTAAATCACTAATTACCATATGAGAGAGAAAATTTGACATAAAAGCATTTAGTTTTCTTAAACAAAAGAGCATAGATATAAATGAAAACATTTTCTTTAAATGAAATAAGGATAATATAACAATTGGACATAATAAAATGAATTTGCAAAACTAACATGGACAATTTGCATTTAAGACCTCAACAATTATCTTATTAAAAAAAGAGCATGCAGAGAATAAAATATTTTGAAAATTTGCATAATAAGATTGGGGTGTTACAATACTACCCACCTTAAATAAATTTCATCCTCGAAATTTCCTAGGGTTTCTACCCACCTTAAGGGTTTCACATAAACTTGCATATTTTCCATACAAATTTTCATCATTAAAGAGGCATACATAACAAAAGCATTATTATTCAACACAAATTACTTAACTACCCTTACCTTGATCATTTTTCTCTTCTCCATCCGACATTTGCATGATGAAGAGCCTTGGTTTAACCTTGGGTGGAGGATTAGGGTTCTTAGCTTGGTTATGGTTGGGATCCTTCTTTGCAAGCTTAGGGCAATTAGGCTTGATATGCCCTTCCTCACCACAATAGTAGCAAATAGAAGTCCCAAACCTATAAGGACCACCATGATTTCTCTTACATGTGGGGCATGGGGTTCTCCCATTCTCTGGAGAAGGCTCAGGGGCTTTTCTCTTGTGGTTGGAGGGTGGAGGGGGTTGATGGTGACAATTGTTTTGGGGTACCTCCTTCTTATGGTTCCTCCCAGGGTGCTCCTCTAATTCTAGGGCTGCATCCAAGGATGATTGCATTGTCCTATGTCCTCTACCAGACAAGGCATAACTTAGATCGGGTTTAAGCCCTCTAATGAACTTCTTAGCTCTCTTTTGCTCAGTGTACTCAAGACCATACTTTTGGAGCTTACGAAACTTCATGGCATACTCAGTGACAGTCATGTCACCCACTTGCTTAAGGTTAACAAACTCATCTTCCTTCCTTTCTAGCATGGCTTCAGATACATAATGGTCATTAAAGACTTCTACAAACTCACCCCAAGTGAAAGGAGGGTCATCATCTTCCCTAGAGGCTAAGAGGTTTTCCCACAGTACGGGCTGCACCCTTGAGCATATGAGTGGAAAATCTAACCCTACTACGTGGGGGACACTCTAAGTCTCTAAAGCAATGCTCCATGTTGCTAAGCCATTCCTCATCCTTGGTCACCACATCAACTTCATCTTCACCATGGAAAGCATCGGGTCTAATCTTCAAGAAATCTATGAGGGAGATCTCATGTACTCTAGGTGGAGCTCTAGGTTCGAGGGCATTGGTCAAGGCTGCTACTAAGGAATATAGGGTGACTGGTGGAGGTACGTGGTTCATGTCTTCAGTCTTATCACCACTAGAGGATCCTTGTGAGGGCCTTGACTCACCAACCTTCTCCTTCTTCTTAGGGGCCATCTGAAAGGGTAAACATAACATGATATTAGAACATAATATGAATCTCTGGTGTTGCCTTAGTGGCCATCTATTCCTTGCTCTAATACCATTAATGTAACACCCCTCCCTAGGGTTTCATACGTAACCAGCAGAAGCACAACCTAATCCCCAACATTATCCATAATGTGGGGTACTTGGCATATCAGGGAGGGATTGTCACATGCATGATCTCATATCAAGAAATAAACAACACTTGGCATTTATAGAAACATATATTCATACATGAGTTCTTGGAAAGAAAGCTACATCATGTTTCTAAAGGTACACTAAACATAAACTAGATAATATGAAAAAGATAGGATCTCCATAGATGGACGTCCCACCAGGCAACAACTCCTAAGATCTTGGATCCTTGGAATCTTCTCAAGATGTCTCCTTCCCTTTAGCTCCAACTTCTGCGGACATCTCGTCCCCATCCATGCAAAGGAAAACAAACATGGTAAGTAAGCGGCATTGGCATGTTATAAAGCATAAAAAATAAACTATAAAGGTGAACTGACATAAACATGGACATACATTTAACATTAATCATTTCTTGACATCTTTTACATCAAGAACTTGACTAGAAGTATATGCTCCTCTCTTAATGCCCATAAGGAGCCCATAATGCTTGGAAAGTCCATAATTGCTCGGAAAGCCCATAATGCTCAGAAAGCCCATAACAAGGTGCATATAAATCTAAATCAATTTCCATTAACCATGATCTTTCTTAGACTTAATTATCTTCTTAATGACTTAGGCTTGATCTTAATGGGATTTCTCCCTCTTAAACATAGTTGGGATTTCTCCCCATGAAACATATTGGGATTTCTCCCTCTTAAGCATGGATGGGAATCTCTTCCCTCTTAATCTTGGTTTCATGCATCTTAATCATAATTCATAATCTTAATGTGATTTCTATTCTTAGACTTATATTATAACAATCAACATCCAATAATCATATACATTGAAGAAAACATGCATTAATCATGACTTCAACATAAAGTGCTTAATATAAATCATAAACATTCAATAAACCAAGTATTATCTATGCCAAGGGCATGGCCCACTTACCTTGAGCTAAATCACCTAAGTCAAACCTTGTTTAACTGATTGGGTCCTCTTAATCACATGATAATAGCATGTTTATCATTCATTATACAACCTGAAACCCTAATTTGTTTCATATAATTATTGAGATGTAAATACAGCAAAATTAGTCGATAAAAACTAGAAAATCGGATTCCTTATTGAAAATCCTTTCCAAAACATATTTTTGAGGATTTTTATGATAATCAGTCGATTTAATACGAATTTCCAAAGTATCAACCAATCAAAAATCGAGATAAAGCCATGTATATAAATATATATATCCAAATTTGGAATCAGTGGGCCAGCTTCTGGTTTGGCCCAATCGGGCATGGCCAAATCGGCAACGAGGCTTGCCTCAGTGATCACAGAAAACAAGGTGTAAAATTTCTTAACTACCCTTGTGGTTTAAATGCATAACAAAAAAATGTGAGGGCTCATGGGTCATTACACACCCTAGTTTCTTCCCCTGCGAGCCATGGCTCTCACACGAGAACCTGGAGCTCCACGCTTCGACCAGATTGTGGGGCAAACTCCACGACTTGACTCAGGAGCTTATCAAAAATGATTCATTGACCCTTTTTGTCCCAACGACCTTCAGAACAAGTCTAGTGATGGCCTGGAGTGCAAGAGTGCATCTCCTCTGTGGCTGGAAATAGGGGGAAACTCAAAGGCATACACGACATCGGGGAGAGCCTGAGAACGCTAAAATGAGATGAGGAATGGGTAAAGAAGGTCAGGAGAACAAGTTCTGAAACCGTGCGAAGGTCAGGTGACCAATGGTCGGTTCTGGCAGCTAGCGCCGATAAGCACCTCAAGGCTGGTCTATAGGCCACTACGATTGGGGCCATCGCAAGTCAAAGGGGTGACACAAGAGGGAAGAACAGAGCTTGAGGATGCTCACCGCGATTTCAATTGGATCAGGATGCTCAAAGCAGTGGGCACTGGCCTGCCGTTGTCGGAGATGGAGGAGGAGCATGTCAGGGTGAGTCTGGGTCGTCGGGGCCAAATTGGTGGTGTAGGAGGAGAGCTCGGGGGCCGGCGGTGCTTTTGGGCACAAAACAAAGGAGGTGGATGCTCTGTTGTGGCGGTTGGGTGTCTGTGCGTCAAGGGGGTCCAAGCCCTATATTGGGCGTTTCGCCTATAGCAAGCGGAAGGGGGCGAGTTAGGGCTTGCTCGGATTAGGGTGACAAGACGGAGGCGTTGGTGAAGAAATCAAGTGAAACGACCTCGTAATGAGGGAGAGAGAGATCAACGATGGTTGGACTGTGAAACGTCTCCTGCTTGTGGAAAGAACAGAGGTAGAAGAAGATGGATGTGTTGTTGGATCCTGATCCCACAGTGAGGGCAGGGCACGCGATAAGTATAACACGTGACAGAACATTAAAGGCAACTATAGCTTAAATCGGCCATATGAATGCATTTCTATTTAAATAAAAGGTCACACCATATAAAAACCTACTTTAATTGCTTATAGGGTCCAAACATGGGTCAAATGAATTCAAATTTTGACCATAAGTTCATTAGAGTGTCTAGAATATTCCCATTTAATTAGTTTTACTGCTTGTACATGTTTTAGGCCTAAAATAGCAAAAACCATTATGTGCACTTAAATGGCTATGATTAGTGCATATAAAGCTATTAATTTCTCAAATAAGAATTGCAAAACATGAAAATGTGCACTCAACATTATTTATTTTCAATTAACAATATGGAGGCCATTAAGCAAACAATTAAACATGTAAATCACTAATTACCATATGAGAGAGAAAATTTGACATAAAAGCATTTATTTTTCTTAAACAAAAGAGCATAGATATAAATGAAAACATTTTCTTTAAATGAAACAAGGATAATAGAGCAACTGGACGTAATAAAATAAATTTGTGAAACCAACATGGGCAATTTGCATTTAAGTCCTCAACAATTATCTTATTAGAAAAAGAGCATGCAGAGAATAAAATATTTTGAAAATTTGCATAATAAGATTGGGGTGTTACACATCCTTTCAACATTCATCCATTTCCTTGATCTCAGAGCAGACTGGGTGAGATGTGCGTGACATCAATATCACATATTGATTCACACATGCGCATGCCTTTCTCAATCCTACTCATCAAGTGACCATGGACATCAAACTCCCTTAGGAGGGACAAATCCCATATCTATCACTCACCCCTCAAAAGCCCCATGTATCAAAGTCACCCAATCATCACCTTTATAACAACCCATGTTTCAAGACTGCATTTGATGATGTCAAAGTGTACCCAACGACATGTGTTGAGTGTAGTGATTTCAGGTCGAAGAATCACACTCACCACGATCACTGTGAGAGTTGACTGTGACTACCAAATCATGGTTCCATGTGTCACTCTCACGGTGGGTCTATCCGGTATACTTGTTCTCTAACAAGTACCTATGTGCTTGGTTTGATATCACTATATCATGACTAATGAGATTATGTCATCAACCAACACACAATCTAGTCTTTAGTGTTATTGATGTCTATGGTTATTTCCACAATAACAACTGACTAGGGACTGAATAAGAAAGTATACTCTTAACATCTGTATGATCTCATCATTTAGGTCCTCAACCCAAAAGCATACGTCATCGAGTAAAACAATTCTTTAGACATCTATCATGTTACACTATCATCTCAGAAATAGTTAAAACATATAGATCGGAAATTGCCTTTATCATTATTCAAATCATTCACAAAGTATCCCATTACAATCATCACATGACTTACTCTATGGGCATACATACCAACAGAATGCCTTGATGAAGCTATGATATTTCAAATGCCATCAGGTCTTCGACAACTAGTTTCTACTATATTGGTCTATTGTGCATCTATTAGCCCTATAACTCTTTTGGAGAAATTTATGAATCAGATGAGTGAAGTTTTTTATGATATTGAACAAGAGGACTAGAAATATAGTCATAATTGTCTTCTAAAATAGATCAATATGTGTTTGGAATCAATGGGCAAAAAGTTTATCAGACTTCTATTTACCATCTATTATTCAAAATGAAAATGAGAAGTTGTACAAAGAGATACAAGAAGAACTGAGAATTTTTATATGTGATGATGATATGCTAACAATTTCACAGCTAAACTATGATCAAACTTTTGCTTACAAAACTATTATGAATCGGCTTGATACTGGAAGATAAGAAATCTTTTTATTGATGGTGTGGGGGGACAGGAAAAATATTTTTGTATCATGGTCTAATATCCAAAGTAAGATAATATGGTCAAATATCACTTGCAAAAGCATCATCAGGATTTTCAACATCTTTATTACCTTTTGGTAGAACTGCACATTCAAAGTTTAAGATATTGTTACATAGTGAAGTACAAAAGGTATGCAATATTTCAAAACAAAGTAGTTTGGGGGAACTCTTATGAAGAACCTAACTTATAATTTGGGATGAGGTATCCATGGTGAAAAACAAGTAATTAAGTCATTGGATCTCTTACTACAAGATATGACAAGCAATAATCAACTTTTTGGAGGAAAAAGTTTTGCATTTATTGGTGACTTTAGACAAATTCTTCCTATTGTTCTACAAGGAGGAGAACAACAAACAATTGCAACAAGCTTTGTAAAATCATATGTATGGAAGTACATTAAAAATTACAACTAAAAGAAAATATGAGAACCACATCAGATCCTTCCTTTAGTACATGTTTACTTTCTATTAGAAATGGTACAGAAGGGGAAACACATGTGGATCAAGTTCAAATTTCTAGAAGTATGGCGATCCCATTTACTGATGAATCATCATCCAAGTATGAATTAATGGATACAATTTTCCGAAGCTTACTGTTGATGAGAACAACATATATTCTGTCACAAATCATGCTATTCTTACTATGAAAAATAAATTTGAAGATAAAAGTAATGAGTTATTGATTGAAGAATTTATAGGTGATAAGAAAGAATAGTTGAGTTTTGATTCTATTATATAAATCACCAATAAAGTTTAAGAAGAATTTCTAAATTCTTTTACTCCTTCTAGACTCCCACCTAACAAGTTGGTCGTTAAAAGAAATATTCCAATTATGTTTCTTAGAAATATTGATCCTTTTTTAGGGCATTGCAATGGAACACGACTTATTTGTAGAAACTTTAACAAAAACATTATCAATGCTAAAATGGAATTTGTACATAAGAAAGGACAACGTTCATTCATACCAAGAATTCCATTGATGCCAAAGGAACACGACAAGATGCCTTTTTCCTTTATAAGATGACAATTTCCAGCCAAATTATGTTTCCCAATGACATGCAATAAAGTACAAGGACAAACTCTAGAAAAAATTGGACTATATTTACCTCAACTTGTATTCTCTCATGGTCAATAATATATGACTTTATTCGGAGTTAAATCACCAGAAGAAATTAAAGTTCTTATCAAGCCAGGTCCAGATGAAAACTATACATCAACTAGAAATATAGTTTACACTGAAATATTATCTACATTAGGGATTATTTAGGCAAGAAACATGATCTTTCTAATACATTTTTTATTTTTAGCATTTTCATATATAGTTTCATCATGTATGTCACTAGCATTTGATATATGTATGATATATCTACAATTGTTTTTAAGCAGATGAAGAAATCCTACAAACTACTACACAAAGTTAATGAAAGTGTTCCTTTTTGGACAATTAAGGTAAAAGTGACTGATATAACAAATCCTACAACATCATAAGATAGAAAGCATTCATTCTGAAGATTGGATTTCATAGATGAAAATGTTTGCTCAAAGTTCTAATAAACTAGAAATTTAATCCCTTGATACAATCATAAATGTAAATCATCCAATCTTTCAACGAATAAAGATACGAGTGGTTATATTTAATGGCAACATTCAAAGATTCAATGGTACCTTAATGTTGAATGAAATCTATTATGTTTCAATAGCTACATTATCACTACCTAAACCATAATATTATTTTGGTATGCCAGATGACTATAAATGTCAAATGATCATATAAAGATTAATAATTATGAAAAAAGAAGAATGTGATATAACATATGAAGAATCAATGAAGTAGGATCTTTTATCTCTATAAGATTTCTCCCGTCTAGAGGCACCATCTCCAAAAATAGGTATGGTTTTATTGATTTCCCGTCTGGCGATCACGGCGGCGAGCTAGGGCTCCCCCCGCATGCGGTGCTCAGGCTTGGGGGAGGGGGTCAGGCGTCCTGCTGGGCCATCACCTTCTCCCCCCGGGCCTCCTCCTCGACTTGCCTCATCTTTTGGTTTCCTTTTGCAGGTGCCTCTCCGAGCTCCTCATCTCGCCCCCCTGGGCGGCGGTCGTGCGACCTAGTTGTGATCGGGTCTTCTCTTCGGCATGTTGCTTGTAGGAGGTGGTGGTGCTCTTCTCCTGGCAGAGTCTTGCTCAGATCTGCCTTGAGGCTGAGGCTGGTGGCTGGTGGGGGTGTCCTCGTAGGGGTTCCGGAGGAGGCGGGTTTCCCTCCTCTGTTTCTGCCTTGTAGGTTTCTCGCTTGGGTGCTAGTTTCTGGCAGGCTATCTGCCTTGTTCTGTCGTATATCGACGTTGTTTCTTCCTTTGAATAAGGATTGTTACTCCTTCCTCTGTGAAGGCGATGGTTTTTCTGGGGTTTCCCCCGGTAATTCAACCTTTGTACGGCTATCTCATCTTTGCTCTAGATTGATCTCATTACTCATTTGTATGGCTTTGTTTGAGTTGATATACGAGCAGAATACCGTCTTGTTCCAGCACCTCTACCACTACTTAATGCTCAGGTTGAAGAAATTCTTCAGGAAAAGCTGCTTAAGACAGCCTCAAGGAAGAAGAATCAATGCAGAAATGTCTCTCTCTCGTTCCAATATGAGTTGTAGTGCCCTAGGGTTACTGAACGTGACATTTGTATGTTCTGTTTGTATCTTTCTCTCCAATTGTAGATGTCATATGGCTAACAAGTAATGAATCGATCCTTTTGCTCTAAAAAAAAGATATGGTTTTATTGTATATCCTTTAATATATGCACATGTTTACAGTTGTTAAATAATTTACCAATTCTCTTATGTTAAATATATGCATGTGGTTGCAGTGGTTATAGATGTTCTTCCAAAACAACAAATCAAAAGAAAGCGAGATCAACCTGACATCACCTTTCAACAACTTCTTCTAATTGGTACTTTGTATGTTTAACATATCAAATACTTTCAAATTCATCAATATAATGTTACTTTTATACTTATCTTAAATACACTTACAACTTGCACATCATAACTCTATCAACTTGGGGGAAATTTCATGACATGTCACAGTGAAAGAATCTTGAAGCTCCTAGAGAAAAAGACTATCATTGTTGCAAAAAGTTTGATTTTCAAGAATATCTATGGTAATTTTTACTAAGTCCACTAGATATAGTAATTCAACAATAACTTATTCATTTTCTCATATTATAACATATAGCAAAATGGACCCTGCCAACTGGTAGGGAAACAAAAATATCGATAAACCCAAAAATAGAAGAAGTAAAGCAACTCCAAGAATGGTATGAATGTTATTTTCAAACATTGAACTTTTTTAACTATAAACTTTATTTCTACAAGCACCAATTTTTATGTAGGAAAATGACTCATTGTGGTCTACTTGAAGACACTTCAATTGAATATAAGAAGAAAATAAATCAAATCACTCCAACTGTACAAGTTTTAGCCTTTACTAATCTGGTAAGATTTAAAATTTATTTTCCATATATAACTCATTTTCTACATAATTCTCACTAGAAACTGACATACCGTATGTACATAGGAAGCAATATATATATAAAAAAGACAACAAAAATTAATGTTTCCAACCAGCAAGAACTTTGATATATGGCTGGCAACAAGTGTCACAAGAAAACCTATATCACTTATGATGCAAATTACTTCTACCAATATTGCTATAGTAAGTACATCACAAGACCTTGGTAACTACAATTTTAATTTTCTTAAGATAACTATAACTCAAAACTTTCTATCTACTATTATTCTTAAACATTTATTTCAGATGTATTTTAAGTCTTCAGCTAGAAGATAGTACTGATGTAACCTTGTGTACATTATTTAGAAAACAAGTGGAAAATTTTCTCTCAGGGATCCTAATATGCTGATGACACTTAGTCTGATGGTAAATATCATTCACATCCTATTGTCTCTCAATATATAAATACATCTTTCTACAAGCATCAGCTATTAATATGACACTCATAATGTACAAGAACAATACGACCATATTGAGAAATGGCATGCCAATCTCACAGTAATACGTCTCACATTTCAAATTCAAGCTGAAAATAAGTATAACAATTTGGTGCAATATAACATTTTGAAGATCAAAGAGGAAGAAAACTAGATTATCTATATATGTGTATTTAGATGTGCTATGTAGATACGGAAAAACAAAATTTTGATATAGTTATATATGTATATGTAATAATATGACTTTCTATGCATAATTTTGTTATTATGAGGAATCGTATAAGAATCACGTGTTTAGCACGTGCATTGTGCTAGTAGTGATAGATAGATGAGTGACGGGCATTTGATGCCATCGACCTTATCGGTAATTAACACGTGTAGAAAAAAAAAAACATAAACATATCACATACATTCAAATAAGGTAGATAGACGAGTGGCAATGTCTTGTTTTGTTCATCTTTTGAATAGTGCGCATCAAATCTTCTGTTACCGAACTTGAACTCTGTCCCTGGCCATCTGAGCGGTGCACGCCCCACAAAAATTACAGAATTGATGCAAAACTGCTTGCCGAAGTTTGGTTGAGATGATTCGGTGGAAAGAAAGATGGCGATGGCGACAAGAAATTGAATGACCGCACCGGCTAGCTTCGCACCGCTCTTCCCCCACTCACAACGGCACCGATTGCCGTCTACGTGTTTCGTCTTCCTCTTCGCCTTCGCTCTTTCCCAGATAAACCATGGGGTCAACGTCGTCGCACAAGGTAGCGTGGGAGGCTTTTCCTGGCCGATCGATTCGTGGCGTCTTCGTTGGTCTTGACCTCCGACGTTGACGTGGGGGCTTGGGTTTGCACCTTTTGGGCTGGATAGTGGATAGATTATGATTCCATGAAGATATTATACTACCTGTGTGTTATTCTATATTCGAGTTCAATCCGATTGTTGATTCGATTCGGCCACCAGCTACCAACGAACGCCTCGTGTTTGATCCATTCGGAGAACAGGTACCTGTGGATGGAGTTGGTAGGATTGAGGGATGGCGGGACCATACTAACAGTTTAACGGCCGAAGTTGGGTAATCTGGGAGGAACTGAAACTAATTGTGCAACTAAGCATCTGTTCTGATCATGACGTTGGCCTAAAGCTGAGGTGAGTGATTGCTTCATTCACGAAAGACGGCTTGAAAGGCTGGTTTTTCATCAGTGAAACGATAAGGCAGCTGCCGATCGACGGCCGGCGGGCGGGCGGGCGAGCGAACGGTACCAGAAAAGCCAACGTGTCAGTCAGACGTATGAATAGTGTAAAGGTCGGCGTTGGGGGACCCGACGGCGAGGTGGACGTATGACGAAGACTCTTTGGGTTCGGCCGGTAGAAAGATGAACGAACAAGCGCGCTTTTTTTCTATGTCTATGGGTGTTGAATAGCAAGGTGTGGACTTATCAGGCACAATGGAAGGGAGAAACTCTTGTCCCCAAAATCCCACCCAACTTCTCCAACTTCCATCCATAACGGTTTGCAGCTCGCGACCAAAAAAGTAACTGGGTTGGCGACCTACTCGAAGGCCTGAGTTTTCGACCATGGAGAGCTAGAGAAGTCAGAGGTGTCCGATTCAGTAACATGATCTCGTCATCATCCTCCTTCAAATCAAATTAACACGCCGCCGTTGATGCCGTCTTCCCTTTTATATCCTCCATGAGGGTCCACGATCGAGATCCTCAGTCTCAGCAGCCTCTAATTAGTCCCCGCAACCGCTGCTTACGGAGTGATTACTCGATCCTTTTGACCGATCCACATGCTATGAATACGATTCCTATGATCTGATTTGCTCTCAGTAATTACCCGTCTCATCACTTGGACACTCATGCCTCCCTTTCCCCCCACGTACGCCGCCTCTCGCGTGCTCTTCCTCGCAGCTGCAGCCGCCGTCACCGCCCTCCTGCTGTTCCCCTGTTTTTCGGAATCCAGGCCTCTGTTTCACGACCACCACAGCTCCGGCCACCAGCAGGGGAACACAACACAAAGAAGCAACAGCAGCATCAGCGGGAACACTACTGCCGAATCCTCGCCTAGCAGCAGATGGGTTTCCTTCGATCATCTCCTCGGCGCAGAGCGTGGGGCCCACACTCCGGGGATCGCGGGCCTCAAGCGCTACCTCCACCGGTTCGGCTACTACTACTACTACTACGGCAACACCAGCACCGCTTATCATAATACTACTACCTTATCCGCCACCGTAGCAAACTTCACAGACGCCTACGACGCCCGCCTCACCGCCGCCCTCTCGCTCTACCAATCCACCCACGGCCTCCCCGTCACAGGCGACCTCGACGCAGATACAGTCTCGCTCCTCTCCGCCCCGCGCTGCGGCCTCCCAGACCACCCACACCCAAACCACCACTCAACCCTCCACTCCACACGCCGCTTCGCCTTCTTCTCCGGCCAGCCCCGCTGGGCACGACCACGACCCATGATACTAACCTACGCCTTCTCCCCAACCGCCTCGCTCTCCTACCTCCCACAACCGGCCGTCCAATCCGCCTTCCAACGAGCCTTCGCGCGGTGGGCCGCCGTGATCCCAGTCACCTTCGTACCTGCCGTTGAGTACTCCTACGCCGACATCAAGATCGGGTTCTTTGCAGGGGACCACGGCGACGGGGAGCCCTTCGACGGCGTGCTGGGAGTTCTGGCACACGCGTTCTCTCCACAGACTGGGAGGCTCCACCTTGACGCCGCGGAGACGTGGAGCTTGGATTTCGGGAAGCAGAGTTCCCCTGTGGCGGTCGACCTAGAGTCCGTGGCGACGCATGAGATCGGACACGTGCTGGGTCTGGCGCACTCGGCTGTGAAAGGGGCGGTCATGTACCCGAGCCTTAGTCCGAGGACCAGGAAGGTCGATCTTCGTGTCGACGATGTTGAGGGCGTACAGGCGCTGTATGGGTCCAACCCAAACTTCAGGTTCTCGTCGCTGATACAGTCCGAGATGACCACGTCCGCCGCCGGTACAGAGCCGCGAGCACTGACGGCGGTAGTAATCCAGGTTCTGGTCGTCGTGCTTTTGTGTACCGTATGATTTACCTTTTTTTTCTTTTTACATTTGTTCCACTTGGTCGTCAACGTCTTGGTTCGGATGGTGATTTCCGGTGGTGTTGGGTCTTACTGTTTAGAAGGGTAAAAGAAAGGAGGCTACCATAGAAACACAGGATCAATCCCCGAACTGTATAGATACGGGAGATTGTTCCTTTTTACATACAGAGAAAGCAAAACACAGGTCTTCTTTTCAT
Source organism: Alisma plantago-aquatica (assembly GCA_963693085.1). Classification (NCBI taxonomy): domain Eukaryota; kingdom Viridiplantae; phylum Streptophyta; class Magnoliopsida; order Alismatales; family Alismataceae; genus Alisma; species Alisma plantago-aquatica. The sequence continues at coordinate 500,230,275 of OY856413.1, read as the reverse complement.
TTGTAATGTGTACATACACAATAAGAAAGAAATCTCATTGTTAGGTCGTTAAATTTTGACACCGCCTCCGACGCTGAAGATGTTACTATCGTGGGCAAACCATCGTGCAAAAAGGGTCACCAAATTTCGATTGCATATTTTTCAACTTTGGATAGAAATTTTCAATTGAAAAGGAAAGAAAAGAAGCACGGAAGTAGTAGCTAGTGGCTGAAGACGTCAGTTTTGCTTTCGGTTCCCCCACTCAAGGGCAGCTATGATTTTTTGCTTCACAGAACAAGCCAAGCGTGTCAATTGAAGAAGCCAGCATTAGAATTTCCTTTTCTCTAGTCAGAGCCACCAACCATGGACAGTTAAACATCATTATGCCGGTTAACAATAATAAGTCAAAACATAATTCCTCATTATCCAAAACTCCGGTTATTCAATTACGGGAGTCCAAAGACACCAAGTGCGAACAACACCAAGAATACCTCAACTTTTGAAAACCTCCCGTTACACTTGATATCGTTACAAAACGAGGACGTATTGAAAATTTGAAATTGTCAAAAGTAAGTAACGAAAATAGAGGGCTCTCACAAAACAAATAGCAAAACTTGAAGAAGTCATGACTGTTTGAATTTGGTGATGCATAGGGGAGGCACCACGTTAAAGACACAATTCACAAAATTTAATTTCTATTTTTTTAATGATAAAGCACGTGTTGTTCCTATTGACAACGAACTAATGACACAATCCTTTCCGCGAAATAAATTTACTTCTTAAAGGACTATAGTGTCGGTTATCGTCTAACAAAACTGACACCGTATGTCACCTGCAAAAAAATTTGCCTCCAATTTTTTTTTATGTCTGTTCCCCTTCAAGAACTGACGATTGTGGCCCATGAAAAATTATTTCTCTCCAAATTAGGTTATGTTGTTGATTTTTGTAACACCCCAATTTTCATATCAAATGAACGGAAGTTAATTTTTTTTTCAACTGGAGAGTGTTACTAACATGTTACAATAATGATAGATAAAATCATTATAGTCTGTGTGTCAAATAAATTCTCCTAAATTCTCAAGAAAAGAAACTCTATAATATCATCCTATATAAAAGAAACTTAATACCAGTATACTACTTTATACAAATCTCATCTCAAATCTGAGACCATGTAGATGACGTCACATCAAGCAAACCTCCTAAAGTTGTTGTTGCATCATCTTGTCATGACTATCTCCTGAAGTTTCATCTTACGAACATCTCATCCCCAACCATGTACACATAGAAAAACTACTGTTAGAGTAAGTGGCATTGAATTTATGTTATTGATAAACATGAATTTACTTTAACTGAAAGCTAAACTAAGATCTAAAAACTGTTAACTTATACTGAATCAGTGTGTCTTTTATTTATTCTTTTTATCTTATTTGCGGAAACCATTATAAAATAACTCCTCCTGAATTGGCGTATCTACACCCTAAGTTGGTACAGAAGTACCTCTGAATTGGCACTACATGCCTATGAATGACATCGAGGTGTCTCTGAATTGACATGACTACGCGCGGAATTAGTACCGTAGTACCTCTAAATTGTTGTAAACATTCCTCTGATGAATCCATATTCATCATGATATTCAGTCGCCATCGTGGGCCCAATTCAACACAATACATTCGATTTCATCTTCTAAATCTTACAATATGCAATGTTGCCTAATTAGTTTAATTATCAAGTTATTAACTAAATTCTATATGTATTTCATGCAGGCCACGATTGAGGTTGAATCTTCAACTAGGGCCCACCTTCACTCAACCCTAGATCTGCCCTCATTTAAACTCCCTTCATCCATTTCACCTTCCATCAATGACCACCATCATCACCTTGGCATGCAACACCTCATGACATCCACCTTCAACAAGACCCTCACGCTAACCCTAGATCACCACCTTGTTGTGCTTCACCTTCCACCTCCATCAACCATCCCTTTTTTTCTCTTCATCCAAGTCAAACCCTAATAGTGGGGCCCACCCACTAGTTTCAGGCCCACCTTTCTCAACCCTTTACACCCTTCATCAACATCTCCACCTTCATCGACATCTTCCTCTTCACCAACAACCACCACAACTGACCCTAGCGGTCTTCAAACCGCTAGAAACCTAGTGGTCCTCAAACTGCAAGGACTCACCTCCTCCGTTCACAATCTCTGTTGCAGTCTCCCACACTCGCGACCCCCATCTCCACCCACTCCAGGTCGCGCCGCCACCTGCTAGCTCCATCAGATCACGAGCATGCCACTCCTCCCACTGAGACCTCCAACAACCACGACTTGCAGCAGATCGATGCAACGCCCGCATCATCGATGCCACCTGCTTCTCACGGTTCCTCATGACTATCAACGCCATCACAAACCACCGCCGCCAACTGTCCTCGTGGTTTGCCCTAGCGGTCTTGACCTCTCGGTCTTGCCCTAGCAGTTTTGCACCCTCAACCCCTCTCAAAGTCTCAAGACCGCGTGAGCCTTCACAGTCTCAAGACTGCGTGAGCCCTCACGGTCTCAAGACCGCATAAGCCCTCACGCTCTTAAGACCGTGAGAGCCCTCACGACCCTAAGACCGCAAGGAGCAGCGTCGACCTTCCTCTCTGACCTCCACCACCGCTGACCTCATCTTCTTCCACCTACAACCTACTCTTTACCACTAACCACGATTGACAACAACCGCGATCACCACCTCCCATCACCGATCGCGACCCTCCTCCATCACCGACAGCAATCTACACCTTCTCTGACCCCTCACAGCCATTGCGGTCCTCCTCGCATCTCCTCTGCTCTAATGTGATTGTGGTCCCTGAAATTGTGAAGACACAAGCGGTCTTCAGGACCACGAGGGTGCCAATCGGTCTTCAGGACCGTGAGGACGCTACCAGTTTCCAAAACCATTAGGGTGGCCATCGATATACAAAACTGTGAGAACCCTCTCGGTTTCCCAAACTGCTAGGGTGCTTCTCGGTTTCTAAACTGTGAAGAGAGACTCATGATCCCAAACTGTGAAAGATGATCGTCCAAGACTATGAAGATCCCTTATCAGTTTCCACGATCCCATATTGTGAGAAGAACCAGACCGGTCCTCCTAAACCGTGAAGAAAATACTAACAGTTCCAAACTGTGTAAGACTGCACCTATGCCTATAAATAGGGCCAGAGGGGTCCTCATTCGGGCATTAGATCTGGGACGCCGCTAGGCTACTCCTTTGCGAGCTTGACCCATGCTCCCTCTGATCTACAACTCCACCACCAGGATGCACCTAGTGTGCTCATCCCCTGGGCAATTCCTCCACCTTCGTTTCTCCTCATCCTCCACTCCACCACCAGGCTATGCCTAAGAAGCACTCGACCCCTGGTGGAGGACAATTTTCAAAGCCAAGCTGAGCGGCAGGCTTGTGCATCCTCCCTTCATCCACTCCACCTACGCATCCACAACCTGCTCCTCATGCTGCGAGTAAGGAGGTCGAGACGAGAAGGAATGTGGAGAGAGAAGGTCTGCCCCATTTGCCATGGTGCCCCTCGCTCCTCATCCAAATCTGCTCTGATGTGGCATAGAAGACCATATCTTCACCGAGTTGTGACTATCTTCTGCATCATGCTCATGGAAGAATCTTCCCTCTCTCTTTTTCTTTCTGTTTCTCGCATCATGAGCAAGTAGTTTCATTTTGCTAGGGTGCGGGGACTAGCCCCACTACTCATGCTTATATGTCCTTTTATTAAACATTCTATGTCATGTATGTAACTTTTCATTTCATTGTGAATCGTCGATGTGTGCTTGTGGATTGATCACCTACTTGCATTTATCTTGTTCTTTCCTATATTGTGAGAACTTTAATATTTAGGATAGAATGTCGATTAACACAATTGACTCCCTGACTAGAAATAGAATGTGATTCCCTGAGGTCGTAAGTGAATAATCTGTGAGGGGATGAGCCATCTAGCCTACGGTGATGCTTCTGTGTGCCTAACGCCTATATAGGGGGCATGCAGCTTCAGTTGGATATCTATATATTTGGAACCGTAAGTGCATGATCTGGATGGTGACAAGAAATATGATGCCTAAGGTGATGCTTACACAAACCTAAACATCCTTTCGGGAGGGTTCACAACAGTTCTATTTGGATAGTTAGATATTGCCTGGATGTTTGGTGATAGGATGTGTTTACATGTGCACCGGTGGTGAAACCCGATACCACCCCAGTGATCTCATCATTAACTTAGATTCAACTTTAATTCTTCTCTTTACTTTCCTACAATTAGTTTAATTAAATTCAAATCAACCTTTGTTCTAAATATTAGTCTTACTTGAGCTAGACTCGACTAGCAACGATTCTTAAAAATGTTGTCCCTTAGGATTCGATCCTTAACTATACTGTGATAAGACTTGTCCACTTGTGGGTGGTATTATTGCACAAGTTTTGGTTAAAAACTCTGGGATTTCAACCCCGAGTGAATTTGTTAGTGCGATAATAGACCACGTCAAATTCTGGCGTCGTTGTCGGGGACAATGGAATCAATTAGTCAAATATAGTTCTATTAAGGCTAATCTAGGTTTTTGCTTTTATTGATACTATCGATCATTCACTTGGATTCGACCCTACTCCGTCAATCTTACTTCTGAAAAATCTTTCCATCCCAGGTACCCCCAAAAGACTAGTGTATGCATCGCTCGAACAGTTTCAGACTCTCTATTAGCTTTGACCCTGAGATAGACATAACCTTTCATCGTCAGAACCGAGAGAACCAAGCTAGAATGGAACAAGAGGAGGAAATAGCCCGAAGGGTAGCTCAAGCCCTTAATGCACAAAGAGAAATGCTTCTGCAAGAAGCCAGAGCTACAGTTCAAGAAGAAATCTAAGCAACACAAGCAGCAGCGCAAGCAGCAGCGCAAGCAGCAGAACTACAGAAGGACCTTAGAAAGTTCTCCATTGCTAAAGCTGCTGACGTTTATCACCCAGTGCAACCTCCTCCCATCAATGCTCCAAATTTTGAGATAAGGGCACATTGGATCACCTTGCTTCAAAACAACCCATTCTATGGTAAGCAAGGAGAAGATAGTCAGGAACACCTTTTAAGGTTTATCGATCTATGTGCTATGACAAAGCAAAATGGAGTATCCGACAATGCCATCCGACTCTATCTCTTCAAGTATTCTCTTGCTGATAGAGCTATAAGTTGGTACAATTCCTTACAATGCGAACCCATCACCACTTGGGAATAACTTCAAAATATCTTACTGGAAAATTCTACCCTCCTTCTCTAACCTATGAAATTAGGGGTCAAATAACAATGTTCATTCAAGTCCCTGGAGAATCCCCTGCTGAAGCATGGGAAAGATACAAGGAGCTTCTACGCAAGTGTCCACACCATTGTATTCCTAAGAATCAGCTCGTCGAGATCTTCTATAGGGGTGTAGACGATGATATCAAGAAATTCTTAGACTCCTCATCCAGAGGAAACTTCATGCATCAAAGTTATGACAGCGGATGGAATCTTGTCACCCTTAGAGATGAAAATCAAGCTAATTGGCGTAGATCAGTAGGCAAAGGAGTGTTGAAGGTAGCTATGGATGAAGCTATTCCTGAATACAAGTCTATCGTTGAATCCCTCAAGCTCTTAGTTGCCAAGCAAGACCATCTCAAATCGTCTCTTACTGCCTATGAAAGAAGACACTCACCCCCTCAACAACAAGAACAGATCAAGTCAGCTTCACTGTTCTGTGAAACATGTAAAGAAACTGATCACTCTACTTTATCCTGCAATGTTCTCTATGATGTTGTCCTAAGCAAAGTCAACAGACAAGGAGATAATGGCCAGATGGAAAGTCTGAATGTTGCCAACACTATCCTTGGTCAAGGATACTATAACCCAAGTCAGAACCAGAACCATACCGGTTCTCAATATGGAGATCCTTTAGGAATGGTAAACTCACATCAACTTGGTTCATATAACCAACAACAACATTTCGAAAATCAAGGAAACTTTAGAGGTAACTTCCAAAATATGAACTATAACAATTACCGGAACAACCATGAGTTCCAAGATCCAAACCAAGTTCCTTACCAGAATCATCAACAAGGACATCAAGCTGGCCCCATCTCTCCTGATGACAAACTGTTATGACCCACGTTTCCTTTTACCAGTAAGTACCTTGGTTAGTGCATAATTGAACTAGTTATGTTAAGATGAGTACTTGCTTTTGTTAATAGTGTTTTTAGCTTTGAGCTAGTGTTAATGTATCATTAGCTTGTTTTCTTGTCCTGAGGTTGAGGACAAGTTTGTGCTTAATCCGTTGCCAAAGGAATCATGCAAAACTGACCTACGAGTCTAAAGATATGAGCTTTTTAGTGTGCAGGGACCTATGTGTAATTTCGGAAAGTTTCAGGGCAATTTGCATCCGGCCCCCTGGGCGCCCTTCCTTATCCTTTCCTTCAGTTTTCCTTTTTAACTCTTTTAACCGACTTTGGAATGAACGATAGTTCATTTCCTTCGGTTGCCGCTTGGGAAAGACAGAGAAGAAGAAAGGGAGAGAGAGCAAGCTAGAGGAGAAGCTAGGCAACCCAGCTCCTTCCTTCTCCGTTCTTCTTCGATTTCTTCATCTTCTCCAGCCAAACCAACCGGCTGCATCATCTTCTTCTTCTTCACCTTATTCTTCCTCCTGCAGCCATGAAGAAGACGACCATGGAGATGGTCTAGGGAGCGAACGGTGCTTTCCCCTCCGTTCTTTCTTCTTGCCAAGTGCTTGCTAGGTCAATCCGAAGCTATACGAGTGATTCGGGTAAGAATCGTCCACCGAATCGACCCCAATTGTCTCTTTTATTTCTGCAATTTCCACCCCTGCGCAGGTTGCACGGCGTGCAAATCCGTTTTGCACGGCGTGCAACATTGCAGATAGCTGATATAGGGGAAATTCCGTTTCTGCGCAGGTGCACGACGTGCAAAGTCAGTTTGCACGGCGTGCAAAGTTACAGATAGCGGAACGAGTTTCAGCCCAGGTGCACGGCGTGCAAATCAGTTTGCACGGCGTGCAGGTCAGTTTGCACGGCGTGCAAGTCAGTTTGCACGGCGTGCAAAGGTGCAGAAAAGCAGAACAGAAGTGCACTGAAGGTGCACGACGTGCAGTCTGGGTGCACGGCGTGCACGCTGCTGTAAAGGGCAAAATTAGGCGTGTTTGTGGACGTTTTTCGGTGTATACGAACACACCGAAGTGGGTGAGTAATAGTTCATTTAGAAATCATTATTTAACTCATTTTAAATACTTATTTGCTTCAGTATCAGTTAATATGATTCCGGAACAGTGTAGCATGTACTTCAGTATGATAAGTTCAGTGGAACTTGAATTGCGTGATGTAAAGGATGAAAAAGAGGAAATTCTATGTCTTACAGTTGCTATATGATATTTCTGTTTAATTGTTTATCTGTTAGTTTATTAATAGACCTAAGTGCCCTAACACCGTAGAACCCCTAAAGGAAGGTCTGTTACTTAGGGGTGAAACTCGTGTCCAACATCAACCGGTTGAGTAATTCTGGTGGCACGAGGATAGAAAGAGAGGCAGTGTCTAACAACAATCGTGCGTGTGTCACGATGGCACTAGGGAAAAGAAAAAGAAAACACGGTTATCTAACACCATTCGTGCGTGTGTCACGAAGATAACCCTGTGACTCTCTGCCGGTGTACTCCGGTTAAAGGAGGAGTCGGGAGCACACGTGGTTGTGCATTGAGGCCGTAGAGCCTATGTTCTGGCCGGAGAGCCAGGGGTCCTGTAGCAGAGCAGGGCTGGCGTCAGACTTAGCATTTCCCGGGTGTGTCGCTAAGTCTTGTACGGTGGGACCGTAGCATGGACTTGTTGCGGATCTTTATATGCAGAGTACACTACATATATTTAGGGCATAATAATAAAATGGATAAATAATCGAGTAGGTTCACAGTAAATTTATATAACTGTTTAACTACCTGAAATACCTATTAATGCTTAGAAGTGTGGTTATTGTCTGTATATTTGTTATGCTAATAGAACTGCCCTGCTTGAACTGTATATTTGTTTATTTCAGTTTATAAACCTGACGAGTTGTTTAATGATAGATAAGTGAAATGTTATTCACTGAGCGAGTAGGCTCATTCCTCTACTCAAACATTTTTCAGGTCAGCATCATCATCAGGAATCAGAAGGATCGTTTCACCCTAACGTTTAGTCGATAGAAGGTTTGTTGTTCGTCTAGATAGAGGTCTCTTAGTCCATTCCCCTCGATCCTCGGGACAAGGTGTGAGTGAGAGAGAAAATGTGTACACAGATGTAAATTAATGTTATGCTTCCTTTATGTTAATCAATGTATTATGCCGTAAACCTTGCTTGTATCTCTATCAGTTTAACTGAGAAGTTTCTGCAGTTTGTTTAGTTCTTGTTTACAGCTTAAACTTGATTATCAATTAAATGCCTTGAATTGTTTTAAAAAGTGAAGATTGGTTGGTTATGTGATAATCCCACCTGTCGTGCCTTAATCTCGTGGTTTGTGTTTAATGTGGGATTGGGGCGTGACAACTCTTGGTATCAGATCTTAGGTTGAGTACATAGTTACTCAGAGTCCAGGTCAGGGGACGATAAGAGACCAATAGGATTAAGGTTTAGGTGTCTTTCTTCTATCTGTAGTTTTCTAACAGGAAATATTCTGTTATATCATTGCAGATGGCAGGAAGAGGCTTTGATCGTGATGATCAGGCCGAGAGCCATGTTGGCCCTGACCCTTTGTACTTGGGTCCAGGTGGTGGTGACCACATGGATGAAGCATCCCAGATGTACAGGATGTTTTTGGAAACCAAAGAAAAGTACAAGGCTGATAGGCGAGAATCTTCTACTTCTACCAGCAGTAAAGATCTGATGCGATCTTATGAGCTTGTGAAGAAGCTTGGTGGCACGGAGTTTAGTGGCACTACAGATCCAGTAGAGGCTGATGAATGGTTTAGACAGATAGAGAAGGTCTTTCGTCTGATGGGGCTTCCAGAAGATAAGAAGATCAATCATGCAGTCTACCTTCTGACAGGCGATGCAGAGTTGTGGTGGCGTGGTGTGGAAGAAAAAAGGAGAGGTACAGAGCTTTCCTGGCAGGATTTCTCTGAGGAGTTTCATCTTAAATTCTATCCACCCACTTTTCTTAATGAGAAAATCAGGCAGTTACAGAATATCAAGCAGGGGAACATGACAGTTACAGAATATGAAGCGCTTTTCACACGGTTGGCGAACTTCTATCCACAGCTTGTTCCTGATAACATAGAGAGATGTAGAAGGTTTCAAGAAGGACTAAGGCCAGAGATTCGGCATACAGTTTCTGCTACTAGTAGGAGGAACAGAGAGAACTTTGGTGAGTTTGTTGAGGCTGCTAGACAGGTTGAAGAATCTGTGAATGCTGACAAAGTGCCTGAGTCTAAGAAGAGATCTGCAGACTTTAGTAGAGGGCAATCCAGTAGTGGATACAGAGGTGGAGGCAGAGGTTTCTTTTCTAAACTTGGGCGTGGTTTTGGTTGTTTCAGTAGGCAGAGATCTGAGGATGTCACTACTTCTAGAGGCAGAGGAGGATACAACCCAGGAAGATGGGGCAGTGCCGATAGTGGACAGTCTTCTGGGTCGTCAATGTCAGTGACAGGTCCTCAGAGGCAAGAGATACCACCATGTGACAAATGCGGAAGGCCACATACTGGTCAGTGTTGGGGTGCAAATTCTCGAGGTTGTTTTATCTGTGGACAAGTAGGACATTTCAAAAAGGAATGTCCTCAGCTTCGACAAGCAGCATCGCAAGCTTTCCAGCCTCAATACCATGATGTTCCAAGTTCTTCTGTGGCTTCTGGATCTAGAGGTGGTGGAGTGTCTAGTGGCAGGAGTGGTCAGAGAGGACAGCGTGGAAGAGGGAGAGCTTCAGCACGTTTCTTCTCTTTGACACCTCAGGAAGGTATAATTTCTTCACAAGTTATTATAGGAGAGATGCTTTTGTTTAATAGTATACCAGTTTCAGTTTTGATAGATCCGGGTGCTACTCATTCTTTTATACGACGTTCTTTAGTTGATGAACTTAATCTGTTAACTCAAGAGTTGGCAGATGAGTTAGTGTTGAGGGTTCCACTAGGTGGACCAACCGTTTTATCTGAGTTCTGTCCTAGATGCTTGTTATCTTGTGGAGGTTTTACCTTCGCTGCTAATCTCATACCTTTGGATGTAAATACCTTTCAAGTCATCTTGGGTATGGATTGTCTTGAGACATATCGAGTGCAACTCGATTGTTGGAAGAAGGAAGCTACCTTTCAACTAGGAGAATTTTCTTGTGTCTTTACTGGAGACAGGAAAGTCCTACCTACGTGCATAATATCAGCTGTTGTAGCTGATAAGATGTTACAGAAAGGATGTGAAGCGTTCCTTGCTCATGTGGTTGACACCAGAGTAGAGAAGAGCACCGCCAGTGTTTATGATGTGCCCGTGGTTTGTGAGTTTTCTGATGTTTTTCCAGAAGATTTGCCAGGCCTACCTCCTGTCAGAGACTTGGATTTTGAAATTCAGATATATCCAGGTAGTCATCCAGTAGCACTGCCAGCCTACAGAATGGCACCTGCAGAGTTGAAAGAACTCAAGGTGCAATTGCAGGAATTGCTAGATAAGGGTTTCATTAGACCCAGTTCTTCACTGTGGGGTGCTCCAGTCCTGTTTGTTAAGAAAAAGGATGGTACCATGCGTCTCTGTATAGATTACAGGCAACTGAACAAGATCACTATAAAGAACAAGTATCCATTGCCGAGAATAGATGATCTGTTTGATCAGTTGCGTGGAGCAACGATCTTCTCTAAAATAGATTTGAGATCTGGATATCATCAGCTTAGGATTAAGGCTTCTGATATTCCCAAAACAGCTTTTAGAACCAGATATGGGCATTATGAGTTTTTGGTCATGTCGTTTGGACTAACCAATGCCCCAGCAGCCTTTATGGATATGATGAACCGGATTTTCAAACCATTCCTAGATCAGTTTATTGTAGTCTTTATAGATGATATCCTGATCTATTCCATAGACGATGCACATCATGAGCAACACCTGAGAGTAGTGTTGCAGTTGTTGAGACAACACCAGTTGTTTGCCAAATTTAGCAAGTGTGAGTTCTGGTTGTCCGAGGTAGCATTTCTTGGACATGTTATCTCGAGAGGTGGAGTTAGCGTTGAACCTAAGAAAGTTGATTTTGTACTTCAGTGGGAACAACCTAAGACTCCTACGGAGATCAGAAGTTTCTTGGGTTTAGCAGGTTATTACAGAAGGTTCATACAGAATTTCAGTGTGTTAGCATCACCTTTGACACGCTTGACGAGGAAGGATGTACCGTTTGTTTGGTCTGATAACTGTGAGAGAAGTTTTCAGATTTTGAAGAAAAGGTTGACTTCAGCACCAGTGTTGGTTTTGCCTGAAGCAGAAAAAGGCTATACAGTGTTCTGTGATGCTTCCAGGAGAGGTTTGGGTTGTGTACTAATGCAAGAAGGCAAAGTTGTGGCTTACGCATCTAGACAGCTTAAGAAGAATGAAGAGAATTATCCTGTTCATGATCTGGAATTAGCTGCTATAGTTCATGCTCTTAAGACATGGCGTCACTACTTGTATGGTGAGACATGTCAGGTGTTTACAGACCATAAGAGCCTGAAATATATCTTCACTAAGAGAGACTTGAATTTGAGACAGCGCAGATGGCTTGAGCTGATTAAAGACTATGATGTGACAATCGATTACCATTCTGGTAAGGCGAATGTTGTAGCTGATGCCTTAAGTAGAAAGTCAAGTTCAACAGTTAATGCATTTTCTATGGCATGTTTCAAGAGAGACTTCCTTGTAGATATGCGAAAATTGAACTTGGACTTGGATGTGACTGGACAAAGTGGGTTGATTGCTCAGATGCAAGTCAGACCTACTTTCTATAATCAGATTAAGGAATTACAGCAGAGTGATGATGAGTTGTGGCAGATCATGCAGGATATGTCAAAAGGTAAGAGAACAGAGTTTAGGTTTTCTGATGAAGGCATGTTGTATCTTCATGATAGGTTATGTGTACCTGGAAACAGTGAGTTGAAAGAGCATATTCTTGAGGAAGCGCATACTTCTATGTATGCTATGCATCCAGGTAACACAAAGATGTACATGAACCTCAAAGAGCTGTACTGGTGGTCTGGTATGAAAAAGGATGTGGCTGAATACGTGGCTAGGTGCGGGGTGTGTCAGCAGGTTAAGGCTGAGCATTAGAAACCTGCTGGTACTTTGCAGTCGCTTCCTATACCAGAATGGAAATGGGAACACATCACGATGGACTTTGTAGTAGGATTACCCAGGACGCCTAAGGGTTCAGACTCGATATGGGTGATTGTGGATAGACTAACTAAGTCTGCTCACTTTCTTCCTGTCAAGTCAACCTTTGACGTTTCAAAGTTGGCTAAAGTTTATGTGGATGAAGTAGTCAGGCTGCATGGGATTCCAGTTTCCATTATTTCTGACAGAGATCCAAAGTTTACATCTAGATTCTGGAATCAGTTACATCGTGCGTTGGGCACAAGGCTGAAGTTCAGTACAGCGTTTCACCCACAGACAGATGGTCAATCTGAGAGGACCATTCAGACCCTAGAAGACATGCTGAGAGCATGCATGCTATAGTTCAGAGGTAACTGGGAAGAACACTTAAGCCTAATGGAGTTTGCATATAATAACAGTTACCATTCTAGTCTTGGAATGGCTCCATATGAAGCTCTTTATGGCAGGAAGTGTAGATCGCCAGTTTGTTGGTACGAGGTGGGTGAGAAGGAAATTCTTGGACTTGAGCTAGTTGATGTGACTACAGAAAAGATATCTGTGATCAGGGATCAGTTAAAAGCTGCTCAGGACAGACAGAAAAGTTATGCAGAAAGACGACGTCGACCTCTTGAGTTTGAGGTTGGTGACGAGGTTTACTTGAAAGTTTCACCGTGGAAGGGAGTGCTGAGGTTTGGCAAAAGGGGTAAGTTGACCCCTAGGTATATGGGTCCATATCCTATTGTTAAGAGAATTGGACCTGTAGCTTACAGGTTGGATTTGCCGTCTGAATTGGCAAATCTTCATGATGTCTTCCACGTGTCTATGCTGAAAAAGTGTCATCCCGGTACAGAAAAGATTGTAGATCCAGAACCGGCGCAGCTTAGAACATATGTGTCCTATGAAGAAGGACCAGTGCAGATAGTTGATCACCGGATCAAAAAGCTTAAGAACCGCGAGTTATCCTTAGTGAAGGTTTTGTGGAGGAATCACAATATAGAGGAAGCTACGTGGGAGCTTGAATCAGAAATGCGTAACAAGTTTCCTTTTCTCTTTTAGGAATTTCGGGACGAAATTCTTATAAGTGAGGGAGATTGTTATGACCCACGTTTCGTTTTACCAGTAAGTACCTTGGTTAGTGCATAATTGAACTAGTTATGTTAAGATGAGTACTTGCTTTTGTTAATAGTGTTTTGAGCTTTGAGCTAGTGTTAATGTATCATTAGCTTGTTTTCTTGTCCTGAGGTTGAGGACAAGTTTGTGCTTAATCCGTTGCCGAAGGAATCATGCAAAACTGACCTACGAGTAAAAAGATATGAGCTTTTTAGTGTGCAGGGACCTATGTGTAATTTCGGAAAGTTTCAGGGCAATTTGCATCCGGCCCCCTGGGCGCCCTTCCTTATCCTTTCCTTCAGTTTTCCTTTTTAACTCTTTTAACCGACTTTGGAATGAACGATAGTTCATTTCCTTCGGTTGCCGCTTGGGAAAGACAGAGAAGAAGAAAGGGAGAGAGAGCAAGCTAGAGGAGAAGCTAGGCAACCCAGCTCCTTCCTTCTCCGTTCTTCTTCGATTTCTTCATCTTCTCCAGCCAAACCAACCGGCTGCATCATCTTCTTCTTCTTCACCTTATTCTTCCTCCTGCAGCCATGAAGAAGACGACCATGGAGATGGTCTAGGGAGCGAACGGTGCTTTCCCCTCCGTTCTTTCTTCTTGCCAAGTGCTTGCTAGGTCAATCCGAAGCTATAGGAGTGATTCGGGTAAGAATCGTCCACCGAATCGACCCCAATCGTCTCTTTTATTTCTGCAATTTCCGCCCCTGCGCAGGTTGCACGGCGTGCAAATCCGTTTTGCACGGCGTGCAACATTGCAGATAGCTGATATAGGGGAAATTCCGTTTCTGCGCAGGTGCACGGCGTGCAAAGTCAGTTTGCACGGCGTGCAAAGTTACAGATAGCGGAACGAGTTTCAACCCAGGTGCACGGCGTGCAAATCAGTTTGCACGGCGTGCAGGTCAGTTTGCACGGCGTGCAAGTCAGTTTGCACGGCGTGCAAAGGTGCAGAAAAGCAGAACAGAAGTGCACTGAAGGTGCACGACGTGTAGTCTGGGTGCACGGCGTGCACGCTGCTGTAAAGGGCAAAATTAGGCGTGTTTGTGGACGTTTTTCGGTGTATACGAACACACCGAAGTGGGTGAGTAATAGTTCATTTAGAAATCATTATTTAACTCATTTTAAATACTTATTTGCTTCAGTATCAGTTAATATGATTCCGGAATAGTGTAGCATGTACTTCAGTATGATAAGTTCAGTGGAACTTGAATTGCGTGATGTAAAGGATGAAAAAGAGGAAATTCTATGTCTTACAGTTGCTATATGATATTTCTGTTTAATTGTTTATCTGTTAGTTTATTAATAGACCTAAGTGCCCTAACACCGTAGAACCCCTAAAGGAAGGTCTGTTACTTAGGGGTGAAACTCGTGTCCAACATCAACCGGTTGAGTAATTCTGGTGGCACGAGGATAGAAAGAGAGGCAGTGTCTAAGAACAATCGTGCATGTGTCACGATGGCACTAGGGAAAAGAAAAAGAAAACACGGTTATCTAACACCATTCATGCGTGTGTCACGAAGATAACCCTGTGACTCTCCGCCGGTGTACTCCGGTTAAAGGAGGAGTCGGGAGCACACGTGGTTGTGCATTGAGGCCGTAGAGCCTATGTTCTGGCCTGGGAGCCAGGGGTCCTGTAGCAGAGCAGGGATGGCGTCAGACTTAGCATTTCCCGGGTGTGTCGCTAAGTCTTGTACGGTGGGACCGTAGCATGGACTTGTTGCAGATCTTTATATGCAGAGTACACTGCATATATTTAGGGCATAATAATAAAATGGATAAATAATCGAGTAGGTTCACAGTAAATTTATATAACTGTTTAACTACCTGAAATACCTGTTAATGCTTAGAAGTGTGGTTATTGTCTGTATATTTGTTATGCTAATAGAACTGCCCTGCTTGAACTGTATATTTGTTTATTTCAGTTTATAAACCTGACGAGTTGTTTAATGATAGCTAAGTGAAATGTTATTCACTGAGCGAGTAGGCTCATTCCTCTACTCAAACATTTTTCAGGTCAGCATCATCATCAGGAATCAGAAGGATCGTTTCACCCTAACGTTTAGTCGATAGAAGGTTTGTTGTTCGTCTAGATAGAGGTCTCTTAGTCCATTCCCCTCGATCCTCGGGACAAGGTGTGAGTGAGAGAGAAAATGTGTACACAGATGTAAATTAATGTTATGCTTCCTTTATGTTAATCAATGTATTATGCCGTAAACCTTGCTTGTATCTCTATCAGTTTAACTGAGAAGTTTCTGCAGTTTGTTTAGTTCTTGTTTACAGCTTAAACTTGATTATCAATTAAATGCCTTGAATTGTTTTAAAAAGTGAAGATTGGTTGGTTATGTGATAATCCCACCTGTCGTGCCTTAATCTCGTGGTTTGTGTTTAATGTGGGATTGGGGCGTGACACAAACTGTCGACCATTGAGAAGATGTTACAGTCACAACAGACGATGATAGCTAACCAGCAAGCCCACCAGAAGGCCATTGAATCTCAACTAGCTCAACTTGCAGCTAACCTCAAGCCACCTGTTGGAGCTTTGGCTGGACAACCAGAAGACAATCCAAGGCACGTGGAACAACTTAAAGCTGTGACAACTCATCCGGGCTTTGTCTTACCAGAACCCATGATCCATGTCACCGTGACAAATGTCCAAGGTGCTGAGCACAGCGCAGTGGCTACTTAGAATGATATGATAGACAAGACATGTTCTGAGGAACCTATTGTTGCTAATGCAGAAGACTTACCTGAGCTAGTCATTCCAGTGTATAAACCTCGTGTGCCATTTCCAAGTCGACTCAATTATACATAGCTAGATACAAGGTTCAACAAATTCAAGGAAATCATGAGAAAATTATATGCGAATATCCCTCTCTTGGATGTCATGGCTGAGATGCCCCAACGGTCAAAGTTCTTCAAACTCCTACTTAGTCGGAAGCACAAAACTGAAGAACATCAGATAGTGAAACTCGCAAAAACATCATCTTATTTAGTGATGGATAGGATTCCTCACAAACATAAGGATCCTGGATCTTCCAGAATTTCCTACTCGATAAGTGATTCCATCAACCGACCAGGTCTAGCTGACATTGGAGCTAGTATTTCTATTATTCCTCTTAGCCTATGCAACAAGCTGGGCCTCACCAATTTCTTACCCACTAGAATGTCCATCGAGCTTGCTGACTCCTCAATGATCAAGCCAGTTGGCATAATAGAAGATATCCCTATAAGGCTTGGGGATCTATATGTCCCGAGTGATTTCGTAGTTATGGACATCAAGGAGAATCCACGCTACCCCCTCCTTTTTGGAAGAGCTTTCCTCTCAAATGCTAGAGCTCTGATCGATGTTGAAGCTGGAGTCTTGACCCTAAGGGTTGGAAACCAATATTTTGATTTCTATGCATCCAAAAGTGCTAAGGAGAGCATTGAAGAAGAAGAAGCATATTTTGTTGACTGTGTTAATCAATTCACTCAGATACAACAAAAATTCCATTCTTCAAAATATGATGTTCCCTCAGAAAAAGGTCATGATGAAGAGAAGACTGAGAGTGAACCAGTCTATGAAGAGACAAAAGAAATGTCGTCAACTATGGAGGATACACCTCTCAACCCTGTTGTTACACATACCAAACCTTCTGCAGGTGTCCTTGAGCCTCCTCATCTAGAAACAACCATCCTCTGGAATGCACCAGTAGCCCAATAGACAGAGACCACTAATTTCATCTTTCCTCCGTAACAAGATTTGGACTACAGTTTCTACCGATAACATCAACCAGATCCATATCTAATTGACATCAATGACCAACATTGCTACAATGAAGGGATAGTGCATCAACAAATGAACTTTTCTTCCGAGCCTCAAAAACACTATTTTATCAATGAAGTCGTTCATATCCCCTACAAATATTCTCCACCTTGGATTGAACAACAGAGAACAATTCAACATAAGTTTTTTCCCTATGTGTTCTGACAATGCTCGCTCTATATGGGGAAGAATACAAGAGGCCAGAATCATATCAAAGATTAATGAATGGCTGAGAAAGAAACCACCAAAAGAACATGTCAATCTAGCTCAAGATCCACTTAGAGCCCCACCATGGTGATGATATCAACATGTTGAGCCTTTGACATAAAACAAAGGCGCTTTTCGGGAGGCAACCCGATCAATAATTTTGTTTTTACTTTTAGTTTTGAATTAGAAATTTTCAATAATTTTGTTTTTACTTTTTAGAAAATTTTGCACTAAATAAAAATCACATCGCGAGATGCTATCTTAAGGCCTGATTAGTCTTCATTTTTGAGATTTTCAAATGGAGGACGCGCACTGATTGGAACACAACCACATCTGGTGGTCCAACCAGCATGAATTTTCCCCTCCATCTCATATTTATAGTTTGCTCGAGACGAGTAAATTTCTAAGTTCGGGGTGGAGGGTGGGTGGTACGTACTTTACTTTCCTTAAGATTTCATCGTTGCTTTTTGATCAAAATTTTCAATTTTTTTTTAAGTTTTCAAAGAATTAGTATAGAAACTTGATGAAGTTTTGACACTTTTTGTTTCAATAAAAGCCATTACCTAGCAAGCTAGTTTCTCTCTCTATGCTTTTTGAATCATGATACCCTCCTTATTCGAAGTAGATCCTCAAGAGGGCCATTTTCTAAAAACTAGCCTATTGATTGAAATCATCTTATGAAGCTTATGAATCCTAACATCATGATCCTTCTACAAAAATGGCAAGTTTCTGTCAAACTAATAGGGATCAAACATGTCCTGCTTCCTAACTGACTAGTGGAACAATAGCATGGAATCTCCACCAGATCCTCATCAAGTCATTATTTGAGTAGAGTACGATAAAGAAAACAACCCAGTGCACTAAATTGTAAATCAAGTTGCATTCTGATCTAAACTCTCTTATACACTTCTTCTGTCATCTTCTTACCTCTCCATCCATAAAAAATAAACAAAAATAGCCAAAATAGTGCCAAACCCTAAGTTCGGGGTGGCACACCACATCTCTCTATATCTGCTTCTTCCATACCCCTCACTATTTAATATGGGTGTACCACCAAGAAAAGATGCTAATGCACACACAAAAAATTGCAATCTTGAGTCAAATAGAGGAGAGATTCGCACAAAAAAATGCAATCAATGTAATTGCAACCATATAATAAATCTCGAGTCGAATAGAGGAGATATAATCAATTTCCTTCCATACCACCCTTCACTCCTTTTTCCACCTAAAGGCACAATGAATGCCTCCCCTATCCTGAAAAACACCAGTGTCAGATCAGGTGCAAACTTGTTGTTCTGTGGGTATCTCTGGACTCTTATGAAACTCTTATAAATTCTTGTTGTTGGAAAAAGTGAGGAGGAAGTGATGTTGGAAAACAAACTCAGGAACGAAGATATGGAAAGATGTGTTCAGTTATCTCAGGAAGTTTCGATGCTTAGTCATATTAAGAAGAAAGAAAACAATCGTGATATGAAGATGACGCAATCACACGAGGTGAAAGTATTCATTTGGTGACTGTTTCAGATTTTGTGTTACTTGAGGACAAGAAACATTTAAGTTCGAGGTGTTTTGATGAATCCATATTCATCATGATATTCAGTCACCATCGTAGGCCCAATTCAACTCAATACATTTGATTTCATCTTCTAAATCTTACAATATGCAATTTTTCCTAATTAGTTGAATTATCGAGTTATTGACTTAATTCTATATTTATTTCAAGCAGGTCACGATTGAGGTTGAATCTTCAACTAAGGCCCACCTTCACTCAACCCTAGATCTACCCTCATTTAAACTCCCTTCATCCATTTTACCTTCCATCCATGACCACCATCATCACCTTGGTGTGCAACACCTCACACATCCACATTCAACAAGACCCTCTCACTAACCCTAGATCACCACCTTGTTATGCTTCATCTTCCACCTCCATCAACCATCCCTTTTTTTCTATTCATCCAAGTCAAACCCTAATAGTGGGGCCCACCCACTAGTCTGAGGCCCACCTTTCTCATCCCTTTACACCCTTCATCAACACCTCCACCTTCATAGACATCTTCCTCTTCACCAACAACCACCACAGCTGACCCTAGTGGTCTTGACCTTGCGGTCTCCTCGCCCAAGCGGTCTTCAAACTGCTAGGACCCTAGCGGTCCTCAAACCGCAAGGACTCACCTCCTTTGTTCACGATCTCTACTGTAGTCTCCCACGCTCACGAACGCCATATCCACCCGCTCCAGGTTGTGCCACCACCTGCTAGATCCATCAGATCGTGAGCATGCCACTCCTCCTCCCGCCAAGACCTCCAACAACCACGACTTGTAGTAGATCGATGCAACACCCGCATCATCGAAGCCACCTGCTTCTTGTGGTTCCTCGTCACTATCAACGCCATCAAAAACCACCACCACCAATTGTCCTCGCAGTTTGCCCTAGCGGTCTTGAACTCTCGGTCTTGCCCTCGCAATTTTGCACCCTTAACCCCTCTCACAGTCTCAAGACCACGTGAGCCCTCACGATATCAAGACCGCGTGAGCCTTCATGGTCTTAAGACCACGTGAGCCATCACGGTCTCAAGATTGCGTGAGCCTTCACGGTCTCAAGACCACGTGACCCCTCACGGTCTCAAGACCACGTGAGCCCTCACAACCCCAAGACCGCAAGGAGCAGCTTCGACCTTCCTCTCCAACCACCACCACCGATGACCTCGTCTTTTTCCACCCGCAGCCTGCTCTTCACCACTAACCACGACCAACACCTCCCATCATCAATCGCGACCCTCCTCCATTACTGACAACAATCTACACCTTCTCCGACCCCTCACAGCCATCGCGGTCCTCCTCACATCTCCTCTTCTCCAACTTTCTTGCGGTCACCAAAACCGTGAAGACACAAATGGTCTTCAGGATCGTGAGGGTGCCAATCAGTCTTCAGGACCGTGAGGACGCTACCAGTTTCCAAAATTTAGGGTGGCCATCAATCTCAAAAACCATGAGAACCTCTCAGTTTCCCAAACTGCTAGGACGCTTCTCAATTTCTAAACTGTGAAGAGAGACTCATGATCCCAAACTGTAAAAGATGATCATCCAGGATCATTAAGATCCCTTATCAGTTTCCACAATCCCAGACTGTGAGAAGAACCAGACCGGTCCTCCTAAACTATGAAGAAAATACTAACCATGTAAGACTGCACCCATGCTTATAAATAGTGCCAGAGGGGTCCTCATTCAGGCATCGGATCTGGGACGCCGCCATGCTGCTCCTTTGCAAGCTCGACCCCTGCTCCCTCTGATCTACAACTCCACCACCAGGATGCACCTAGTGTGCTCGTCCCCTGGGAAATTCTTCTGCCTCCACTCCACCACCAGGTTGTTCCTAAGAAGCACTCGACCCCTGGTGGAAGATGATCTCTACAGCCAAGCTGAATGGTAGGATTGCGCATCCACCCGTCATCTAGTCCACCTACGTATCCACAACTCGCTCCTCCTGCTGTGAGCAAGGAGGTCGAGACAAGAAGTAAGGTGGAGAGTGATAACACCCAAATTAGTGCATATTTTCTATGCATTTTATCTATAGTTTTGTGGCACTTTAGTCTTAATATGCACTATTTTGTTCATGTTTTATGATTTCTGTCTCGCATTAGATAAAAGTAGTAAAAATAGCCAATAATGTAGCTAATTAGCCAATTTTTGACTTACAGGCACCGAAATTGTAACATCCCCGACCTGGGTTATGAACTAACCCTAGGTGTTTTGCTTAAATTATGTAATTAGATACTTATGATTATCTTTTGGTATGTAATTAAAGCACCTGAGGAACATATGTTTCTATTTCTGTCCTTTTTAAAACAAAGTTGTAGTATTGTTTTGTATTACAGGGACCTATGTGCAAATTACCCAATTAGAGGGGTTAACATGCAAATTACACATGTTAAGATGTTCCTTTGATGTTAATACATCATAAGATAAAATATGATGAGGTATGATGGATTCTCCAAGCTTGGGCATCAAGATGCAGCTTATGGAGCAATCTTTGTACTTAAAACCCTAATTTTGGTGTAAAGTGCAATTTACCCAAAATATGGGGTGCAACTTGTAAAATACACCTTCTAGAATATCTTTTATGACTCCTGGCATCATTTAGAGTAAAAATGATGAAGGGGGGCGCTTCATTTGAATAATCATATAATAAGAAACACCTTTGTAATTAAATCACCAAGATGTAAACATAATCACCTTTTATATGTGCAACTTAGTAACAAGTTGACATTCTTTACCTTTCGTCCTTGGTTTTAGAAAGAGTTTTGATTTATAAATAAGGAGAAGGGACGTGCAAATAAGAAAGGAAGGACCTAGATGAGAAATGGAGAAACTAGTTGTCCTTATGTTGGAAATGACCCCAAAGTACATATACAACTTCCTTTGCAAACAAAGGAACGTTTCTTTCACTTCCTCACTTATCACCTTGCTCAAACTGACTAAGGCAGAGCTATGGAGCAGAGGAGAATGACCAAGGGGAAGTTAGGTAAGCTTGGGTCATCTTCTTGCTCGAATTCATGGAGGAAGTTGAGTTACAAGGTTGGTTTTATAGTTTTCTTACTTAGCTCTCTCTTTCTAGCCGACTTTTCCCAACATTTCCTTGGAGAAGCACCCTTGGCCGACCTGTGGAGCTCAAGATGCCATTAAAGGCTTGAAGCCTGGAAGCTTGGAGCTCTAGGAACAACCTTAAGGTGGGTTTTATAACTCTAAACCTCTTGCTTTGATTATGCATATCTTTGTTCTTGCAAATAAGTAGCTAGTTCTTCTTCTTCCCTACTCTTCCTTGCACTTTTGCAAGCAAAACCACAAAGTAACCGACCTGTTATAAGGTTGAAGATGATGGGCATGATTTCCTAGGTAACTTTACCAAAATACCTTGGATCATTTGGTCTAAATGGTTTGCAAGACCGTTTGAAACCAAACGGTCTCAAGACCGTTTGATTTCATGCGGTTTTGCAAGACCATTTAGATTCAAACGGTCTCCAAGACCGTTTGGCAAGTTTGACCAAGTGAAGAACGTTTAGAGGTCTGCTGAACACATGTTGAATTAATCATCTACAAAGAATCATAATCTAATTTCAAACCAATCACAAGTTGAAGGCGCTTCAACCCTCTAAACCCTAATCGGGTTCAATTGATGATTTCAAGGATCGATTTTGTTGAACTTTGGGTTGAGTGTCCCAAACGGTTTCAAAACCATTTGGGAATCACCCAAACGGTCTCAAGACCGTTTGGTGACCACCGAAGACCGTTTGGAGGTCTAGGGTTAAGATAATTTAATCAATTGAAGGTCCAATCACAATAGGTTGTTGAAATAATCAAAAGTGCTGATTTGTAACTTAATTAGGGTTCAACCCTTGACAAATCGATTTAGATTTTGATGAGACATTGGGAAAATGGTCTCAAGACCGTTTGGAGGGTGTCCAAATGATCCCAAGACCGTTTGGGCCAAGTTGGGACCCAATTGAGTGTCAATTGATGGGTTCAACTTCAATTAGACTCATGTTGATCAATGTTGATGGTTAATCGATTACAAACCCTAATTGAATTGGTTTCAACCCTAATTGGTTATCAATTGAGGGTCAATTGAGTGTCCAGTTGTTTAAGGCTAACCCTAATTAACTCAATTGATAAGTGGTTAATAAGGATGTGGCCAATTGAGGGGTTCAACATTGGAAACCCTAATCGATTACAACTTTGATGCACCTTTGAGGTCCATGCGGTTTTGAGCCATTTGGACCAAACGGTCTCAAGACCGTTTGGGACCAAACGGTCTCAAGACCTTTTAGGGGAAAATGATCTCAAGACCGTTTGGAACCAAACGGTTTCAAGGTCGTTTAAGATCAAACAGTTTCAAGGTGATTTTGTTCAAACGGTTTCAAAGTCAACTCTGATCAAACGGTCAACGCAATCAAACGGTCTCAAGACCATTTAAGGACAAATGGTCTTGAGTGTCATGCGGTCTTGGAGGTCAAAGTGACCAAACAGTCAACTCTTCCAAACGGTTTCAAAACCGTTTGGAGGTTGAGGTGTGAAACCGTTTGGGGACCTTTAGGATTATGATTACTTAATGCTTTGAAGGTTTAAATGGTTCAATGGTTGTCCAACATTTCCTTGGAGAAGCACCCTTGGCCGACCTGTGGAGCTCAAGATGCCATTAAAGGCTTGAAGCCTGGAAGCTTGGAGCTCTAGGAACAACCTTAAGGTGGGTTTTATAACTCTAAACCTCTTGCTTTGATTATGCATATCTTTGTTCTTGCAAATAAGTAGCTAGTTCTTCTTCTTCCCTACTCTTCCTTGCACTTTTGCAAGCAAAACCACAAAGTAACCGACCTGTTATAAGGTTGAAGATGATGGGCATGATTTCCTAGGTAACTTTACCAAAATACCTTGGATCATTTGGTCTAAACGGTTTGCAAGACCGTTTGAAACCAAACGGTCTCAAGACCGTTTGATTTCATGCGGTTTTGCAAGACCATTTAGATTCAAACGGTCTCCAAGACCGTTTGGCAAGTTTGACCAAGTGAAGAACGTTTAGAGGTCTGCTGAACACATGTTGAATTAATCATCTACAAAGAATCATAATCTAATTTCAAACCAATCACAAGTTGAAGGCACTTCAACCCTCTAAACCCTAATCGGGTTCAATTGATGATTTCAAGGATCGATTTTGTTGAACTTTGGGTTGAGTGTCCCAAACGGTTTCAAAACCATTTGGGAATCACCCAAACGGTCTCAAGACCGTTTGGTGACCACCGAAGACCGTTTGGAGGTCTAGGGTTAAGATAATTTAATCAATTGAAGGTCCAATCACAATAGGTTGTTGAAATAATCAAAAGTGCTGATTTGTAACTTAATTAGGGTTCAACCCTTGACAAATCGATTTAGATTTTGATGAGACATTGGGAAAATGGTCTCAAGACCGTTTGGAGGGTGTCCAAATGATCCCAAGACCGTTTGGGCCAAGTTGGGACCCAATTGAGTGTCAATTGATGGGTTCAACTTCAATTAGACTCATGTTGATCAATGTTGATGGTTAATCGATTACAAACCCTAATTGAATTGGTTTCAACCCTAATTGGTTATCAATTGAGGGTCAATTGAGTGTCCAGTTGTTTAAGGCTAACCCTAATTAACTCAATTGATAAGTGGTTAATAAGGATGTGGCCAATTGAGGGGTTCAACATTGGAAACCCTAATCGATTACAACTTTGATGCACCTTTGAGGTCCATGCGGTTTTGAGCCATTTGGACCAAACGGTCTCAAGACCGTTTGGGACCAAACGATCTCAAGACCTTTTAGGGGAAAATGATCTCAAGACCGTTTGGAACCAAACGGTTTCAAGGTCGTTTAAGATCAAACAGTTTCAAGGTGATTTTGTTCAAACGGTTTCAAAGTCAACTCTGATCAAACGGTCAACGCAATCAAACGGTCTCAAGACCATTTAAGGACAAATGGTCTTGAGTGTCATGCGGTCTTGGAGGTCAAAGTGACCAAATAGTCAACTCTTCCAAACGGTTTCAAAACCGTTTGGAGGTTGAGGTGTGAAACCGTTTGGGGACCTTTAGGATTATGATTACTTAATGCTTTGAAGGTTTAAATGGTTCAATGGTTGTCCAACATTTCCTTGGAGAAGCACCCTTGGCCGACCTGTGGAGCTCAAGATGCCATTAAAGGCTTGAAGCCTGGAAGCTTGGAGCTCTAGGAACAACCTTAAGGTGGGTTTTATAACTCTAAACCTCTTGCTTTGATTATGCATATCTTTGTTATTGCAAATAAGTAGCTAGTTCTTCTTCTTCCCTACTCTTCCTTGCACTTTTGCAAGCAAAACCACAAAGTAACCGACCTGTTATAAGGTTGAAGATGATGGGCATGATTTCCTAGGTAACTTTACCAAAATACCTTGGATCATTTGGTCTAAACGGTTTGCAAGACCGTTTGAAACCAAACGGTCTCAAGACCGTTTGATTTCATGCGGTTTTGCAAGACCATTTAGATTCAAACGGTCTCCAAGACCGTTTGGCAAGTTTGACCAAGTGAAGAACGTTTAGAGGTCTGCTGAACACATGTTGAATTAATCATCTACAAAGAATCATAATCTAATTTCAAACCAATCACAAGTTGAAGGCACTTCAACCCTCTAAACCCTAATCGGGTTCAATTGATGATTTCAAGGATCGATTTTGTTGAACTTTGGGTTGAGTGTCCCAAACGGTTTCAAAACCATTTGGGAATCACCCAAACGGTCTCAAGACCGTTTGGTGACCACCGAAGACCGTTTGGAGGTCTAGGGTTAAGATAATTTAATCAATTGAAGGTCCAATCACAATAGGTTGTTGAAATAATCAAAAGTGCTGATTTGTAACTTAATTAGGGTTCAACCCTTGACAAATCGATTTAGATTTTGATGAGACATTGGGAAAATGGTCTCAAGACCGTTTGGAGGGTGTCCAAATGATCCCAAGACCGTTTGGGCCAAGTTGGGACCCAATTGAGTGTCAATTGATGGGTTCAACTTCAATTAGACTCATGTTGATCAATGTTGATGGTTAATCGATTACAAACCCTAATTGAATTGGTTTCAACCCTAATTGGTTATCAATTGAGGGTCAATTGAGTGTCCAGTTGTTTAAGGCTAACCCTAATTAACTCAATTGATAAGTGGTTAATAAGGATGTGGCCAATTGAGGGGTTCAACATTGGAAACCCTAATCGATTACAACTTTGATGCACCTTTGAGGTCCATGCGGTTTTGAGCCATTTGGACCAAACGGTCTCAAGACCTTTTAGGGGAAAATGATCTCAAGACCGTTTGGAACCAAACGGTTTCAAGGTCGTTTAAGATCAAACAGTTTCAAGGTGATTTTGTTCAAACGGTTTCAAATTCAACTCTGATCAAACGGTCAACGCAATCAAACGGTCTCAAGACCATTTAAGGACAAATGGTCTTGAGTGTCATGCGGTCTTGGAGGTCAAAGTGACCAAACAGTCAACTCTTCCAAACGGTTTCAAAACCGTTTGGAGGTTGAGGTGTGAAACCGTTTGGGGACCTTTAGGATTATGATTACTTAATGCTTTGAAGGTTTAAATGGTTCAATGGTTGTTCAACTTAAACCCTAATGATACCTAAATATGTTAAGGGGTTAAGTAATTAGTAACTTGACCTATGATTAGATAATGGTGGGCATTAGCAATGTACCCTTTAAGGGTTCAAGCAGACAACACATCTTGATCAAGTAAACCCTAATGAACATAGTGGTGATGACTTGACCTACGTTAATCAAAGTTGACTTGACCTAACCTAAATTAGAGTGATGTAAACATCATCTAGTAATGAGTAGAGAGAAGGCTCCTAATGTGAATAAGAATCAAGTAACATATCTTTAATATGTAAGAGTGTACATGATTAGGGTATGATCCATCAAGATGAGATCATGGAAACCCTAAATATGATGTTTAATGAATCTTAACCTAATTTGAGGACATCAATGGTGATGATTTCATACATAATGATGCTATGAGCTCAATTCACTATGAAGTGAATAGTAAACCCTAATTCTAGGGTAATAACATGTAATGTGAATAGTAAACCCTAATTGAGGGTGGTGTGTTGAAATGTACAATAAACCCTAATTCCAGGTTATGCCTCTAAGCATGAATCTTCATGATTAAAGTATGAGATGATGAATCATTATTCCTAATCATAATGAAAGGGATTGAATAACCCTAATTGATGTAAATAAGGGAACCCAACCTTAGTGAAGGCATGAAGGTGCAACCCCTGAATTGAAAGGTTAATTCTACTTTATAAATTGCTGATCTGGAAATGAAATGTTTATTGTTTTCAATTGAATTAACCATGCAGGTTCTTATAAGAGAATAATAATAGCCAGGTAAGGGTTATGATATCATATTCATTGAAAGCATGTTATTAGCTTTATGAATAGTGAAATACTATGTTTCCTAGTTAAGTGGCATCATATGAGATTGATAGGCTGTAAGAGCCATGAGTAACATCAAGGTCATGCTGATTAGATGACTTATGATAAAATGATTAAGAATTGATATCCATTTGATAACTGATGTGAGTTAGACTTGATACTTTTAGTATTCTTCTTATATAGCAGTGTTTTAATAGTTAAATGCTTGGAAACATGTTTGATGCTAAAAGAATGCTGAAATGTACCTAACTAATAAAGTATAATCATACCATGTAGAGCCCTGATCATAGATCCATCATTGTCAGAAGTTAAATGATGGTGAAATAGGTTTTCCTAAGGGAACTCCTGGATCACATACTTTTGAGTATGTGGGGGAATATGGATGTGAATATCCTTACATCCTAGTGTAGGAATTGATGTAGATGTACCTCAATCTATCAACCCTTCACTATGTGTTTATGCCGGGGTGATGTATCACTATTCTCCCGAAGGAATCTTTAAATACCGCATCGATGAGAGATAAACAACAGATCTTTCGATAGCGAAGAGAGTACATAATGCCACTATAACTCTAATATTGAAGTGCCAGAATACCCTGGTAAGCTATATTAGCAGAGACACGAGATGTCCTGCATGTTGATCCTCACACTGACTGAGGAAGATCAGGTCATAAGAATCTGGCTCTTTTGATGACCTATGTATGATACCGATGCGACTTAGTAGCGATCGGTTGGAGTATGAGCGGTATACCTCATCTCCGCAGGGCACAATAATGTTTGTAAACACTACTACAGAAATAGCATTCAGTGACACTTTTCTGGGCGTCGGTTATTAAGAAAAACCGACGCCTTCTATGTTAGGCGTCGGTTGTTTACGAAAACCGACGTCTATATTCGAAGACCAGCCAGACACGGGTACCGCTTTGTCTTCAGTGTCGGTTGTTTATAACAAACCGACGCTTAAAGTCGCCCGCGAAAAATAGTGTCCTTTTCAGCGTCGGTTATTTAGGTAGAAACCGACGCCTATGTCTGATGAAAATTTGCGCGAAAAGTGTCACCTTCAGCGTCGGTGATTAAAGGATAACCGACGCTGAAGGTGGTTCCCGCCAAACAATTTCATGAAATTATCGCCCAGTTGGACGTCGGTTTTCTCAGACAACTGACGCTAAAGACGTTTAGGCGTCGGTTGTTGTAAAAAACCGACGCTATTTGGGACTTTATAACCCGCGATGCCCGACTCTTCCTCTTCTTCTGTTTCATTGCGAGCCCTTTTTCTGCTTCTCCGTCGATTTCCCACCCTGTCGCCGTCGATTCTCTTCTCCTTCTTCTCCACGACAGCGCCGTCGTGCCGCCACTGCTACTCCGGCGCCCCCTTCTCCGCCGCCACTGCTGCTGGAGCTCGCCGCCGACGCCTGACGAGCCTGGAGCTCGCCGCCTCAGCCTGCCTGACGCCTGGAGCTGATCGCCGCCGCGGCCTGCCTGACTGGAGCTCGCCGCCGACGGCGCCGCCGACGCCTGCTTGACACCTGGAGCTCGCCGCCACGCCATCAGCTTCCACCTGACTCCCGCTGCCTCCCGCGCCAACAGGTATGCGCCAACTGGTTTTCTGGAGTCAGTGTTCTTAGACAATTATAAAAAAAGAACTATATACTAGAAATTTTGATAACTGTTCTTAGACACATCTTTATCTCTGACTAAGGTAGTTTTCATTTGATATCATATTCATCATGTTCATCATGTTGTTGTTTTTTATTGCAATTTTATGTAGATATTCTCCTTTAAATCCTAAGAAAATTATACACCCTTTAATTACAAACCCTAATTCACCTCTAGTCACTCACTTCTATCGATTATCCAAATGTAAATTGCCCCTTACTATGTCACCATTCATTCCAATGCAAAACTGGACCTTCCTACGCCACCATTTACTCAAAAGGTAGTTTTCATTTGATATCTAATTATTACATTAAGGATACTGAAAAAACTATATGAGTTACACCTTCATAGGAATGCATACAACTTCTATCTGAAAGAGATCTAAACATGATAAAAAATAATCTAAGATACAACTTTCTTCATTTAGGACTAGTCCAAGTATCTACAAAATCCTTAACTAGAAAAGGTATAAATTATTCCTTACTTCTATCCCTTAGAGACTGTAAGCATCTAAAATTCTCAGATTCCCTTCTTAGACTTCTAGAATCAACACTACATGAAGAATATGTTTCCTTCGATAATATGTTATAACATAGTATGATCTTAATCTGATCTGGATGTTCAAAATAATGTAGTATGTTAAATATGATGATTAGGGATACATATAATGTCTAGTAAAGATTCCTAGACCTTTTGTTTGAAACTATTGATTTCTTGATTTATTATTTAATAATGCTCTGTTGATTAGGATTAACCATGTTGCATGTAGTTTATAGACAATTATTATATATAAGAATGCAACACATGTATTTGTTGGCCTAGAAACCCGTCCAAGATTTACTCATTAGGAGTAAATCTTGGATAGTCCCCGGTTTGGGACTGTTCTTGAACACCTAATCTCACTTAGGATGTAAGTGTATAATGTGTATTGGGTTTTTGAGAAACTTTCAGTAGCATTTCCCTGTTTGTTCTCTAAGTACATATGTACTTAGAGAACAGCGGGGAAATGCTGCCGAAATTTTCTTGAAAACCAATTACGCATTATACACTTACTAGTGAGATTAGGTGTTCAAGGATGGGATAGGTGGTACACATTTATTATATATAAGAATGACATCAAATGTGTTTGTTGGCCTAGAAACCCGTCCAAGATTGACTCATTAGGAGTAAATCTTGGATAGTCCCCGGTTTGGGACTGTTCTTGAACACCTAATCTCACTTAGGATGTAAGTGTATAATGTGTATTGGGTTTTCGAGAAAATTTTGGTAGCATTTCCCCGTTTGTTCTCTAAGTACATATGTACTTAGAGAACAGCGGGGAAATGCTGCCGAAATTTTCTCGAAAACCCAATACACATTATACACTTACTAGTGAGATTAGGTGTTCAAGGATGGGATAGGTGGTACACATTTATTATATATAAGAATGACATCACATGTGTTTGTTGGCCTAGAATGTGAACAATCATTGTTTTTTATATTACTTGTACATTGGTATAAATTAGAATGAACAATCACTAAATTATATACTGTTTGTATGGAATCCGGCTTCATTGTAGATATCTATTATTGTTGGCCTAGAAACCCATCCAAGATTGACTCATTAGGAGTAAATCTTGGATAGTCCCCGGTTTGGGACTGTTCTTGAACACCTAATCTCACTTAGGATGTAAGTGTATAATGTGTATTGGGTTTTCGAGAAAATTT
This sequence comes from Alisma plantago-aquatica, assembly GCA_963693085.1. NCBI lineage: Eukaryota > Viridiplantae > Streptophyta > Magnoliopsida > Alismatales > Alismataceae > Alisma > Alisma plantago-aquatica. The sequence goes on along the minus strand of OY856413.1, from coordinate 500,199,494 downwards.
TGGTAGCATTTCCCCGTTTGTTCTCTAAGTACATATGTACTTAGAGAACAGCGGGGAAATGCTGCCGAAATTTTCTCGAAAACCCAATACACATTATACACTTACTAGTGAGATTAGGTGTTCAAGGATGGGATAGGTGGTACACATTTATTATATACTAGGGAAATGTTGCCTAATCTTTTCCTAATATATACTTGTTTTCTCTGATCATAGAATGGATAGATCATGGATGTCGATTCGTAATCGTTGCACCCCAGAGTTTATATCTGGTCTTGATCAGTTTATTAGATTTGCCGAGGAACATAGGAAAAAACCTACAGATAGGTTCTACTGTCCATGTAGGCATTGCGGTAACAACTTAAAAGTCAACACTGGTGAGGAAATCAAAAGTCATGTCATGTGCAACGGGATTGTACAAGGCTATACAGAATGGCACTGGCATGGAGAGATTTCAAAATCGAAACCAGTAGATGTCGATAGCAGTGCTTGGGTGGAAGAAGAAATTGCCTCTGATGACGTAAATGTGAACGAACCAGTTCCAGCAGACATCGTTGATGCGATGCTGGATAGTTGTAGGGTAGAGCACACCGATCCACCTCCTATCTTTACAAACATTGTGCATGATGCTGAGATACCGTTATACACAGGTTGTGCTAAGTTTACGAAGCTTAGCGCTGTCTTGAGATTGTATAAGTTGAAAGCTAACAATAGATGGAGCGACAAAAGCTTCACTTCATTGTTGACTTTGTTGAAAGAAATGCTTCCTGAAGGAAACGAGCTTCCAATCTCAACATACCAGGTAAAGAAAATGTTGTGCCCAATGGGAATGGAGGCCAAGAAGATACACGCATGCCCGAATGATTGTGTATTATTTCAAAAGGACTATGTAGATTTGAAAGATTGTCCAAAATGTGGTGCGTCACGGTATAAATTGACGACTTCGGGGGAGTCCAAAACTGGTTCTCCTGCCAAGGTGTTGTGGTATCTACCTATAATATCACGGTTTCAACGCTTGTTTGCAAATCCGAAAGATGCGAAGAATCTGAGGTGGCATGCAGATGTTAAGAAAAATAATGATGGGATCCTACGACATGCGTCTGATTCCCCACAGTGGAAGAAGATTGATCTATTGTACCCTAAATTTGGTGAAGAAGATAGGAATCTAAGACTTGGGCTTTGTACAGATGGAATGAATCCGTACGGGACATTGAGCAGCCAACATAGCACTTGGCCAGTCATGCTTGTTATATACAATCTTCCTCCCTGGATGTGTATGAAAAATAAGTATGTTATGTTGTCATTGTTGATATCGGGCCCTAAACAACCCGGAAATGATATCGATGTTTATCTTGAACCTTTGATTGATGACTTAAAGAAACTTTGGGCTGAAGGTGTGATGACCTATGATGCTTCAGCAAGAGAGACATTTCGTTTGCACGCTATGTTGTTTTGCACTATTAATGACTTTCCAGCATATGGGAATTTGTCTGGATATAGTGTCAAAGGAGCTAAAGCGTGTCCTATATGTGAAGAAAACACTGATTCAATAAGACTAAAACATGGCGGCAAGACTGTATATCTTGGTCATCGAAGGTTTCTTTCAAAATTCCATCCGTATCGTAGGAAGCGCAAAGCATTCAATGGATGGAATGATGAACGAAGTGCACCTAAACCTATACCAGGGGATGTTGTTTATGAAAGAGTAAAAGACATTGTCAATGAATTTGGTAAGAAATCACAATGTAGTATGGCCACACGGAGTGACAATTCTTCATTCAAGAAGAAGTCAATATTTTGGGATCTTCCTTATTGGAGTTCTTTGACAGTCAGGCATTGTATCGATGTAATGCACGTTGAGAAAAATGTCTGTGATAGCATCACTGGTACTCTATTAAATATACCAGGTAAGACTAAAGATGGGATAAAATCCAGACTGGACCTACGTGAAATGGGAATAAGGTCAGAATTAACAGAATTACGTGAAATGGGTAATAAAAGAACATACTTACCTCCCGCTTGTTACACGTTGTCTAGAAAGGAGAAGAAAACTTTTTGTGAATGCTTGGTAAATGTTAAGGTGCCACATGGTTACTCATCCAACATCCGTAGATTGGTATCAATGAAAGATCTGAAGTTGATAGGTCTTAAATCTCATGATTGTCACACTCTAATGCAACAAATATTGCCCGTGGCAATTCGATCTATATTGCCGAAGCATGTAAGGTTTGCGATTACCAGACTTTGTTTCTTTTTCAACAGTCTATGCAGCAAAGTTATTGACCCTGATACTCTCGATAATTTGCAAAGAGAAGTGGTTGTTACCCTATGTCAGCTTGAGATGTATTTCCCTCCTTCGTTCTTTGATATCATGGTACATCTTGTTGTCCACTTGACTAGGGAAGTGAAAATGTTGGGACCAGTTTTCTTGCATTGGATGTATCCCTTTGAACGATACATGAGCATTTTTAAAGGTGATGTTCGAAACCGTTATCGGCCTGAAGGGAGTATTATTGAAGGTTATGTGGCGAGAGAGGTTATGGATTTTTGCAATGACTTTCTCAGTGGTAATGACACTCCTGATAATGACAAGAATATTGAGGAGGGCAAAGGAATTTTGGGATCACGGGTGAAAGTAATCAGCCGTGAGCAGTTGGAACAAGCTCACTTGTATATTTTACACAATATGGATGAAGTGAGTGTTTATATCGAGGAACATACCAATTTCATAAAGAGACAACATCCTCGAGCAAGTTCAATGTGGCTTGCTAGAGAGCATAATAAGACTTTTACTAAGTGGTTTGAAGATAAAGTCTTACATCAACTATCTCAAACACCACATGATATTACAGAAACTATCAAATGCCTCGCCTTTAAACCAAAACCGAATGTTATGTCTTATGAAGGGTTTGACATTAATGGATTCACATATTACACAAAGCGCCAAGATGATAAGAGTGTCATCCAAAATAGTGGGGTCACTCTTCAAGCGTCGACTATGTACTTTGCAAGTGCAAAGGATAAGAGTCCACGTGAAGCTAAAATGTCATATTACGGTGTCATTGAGGACATTTGGGAGTTTGACTACATAGATTTCAAAATTCCGCTCTTTAAAAGTAATTGGGTTGATAACACCAAAGGAGTTATAGTGGATGAATTGGGTTTCACTTTGGTGAACTTTGAAAAGATTGGCGAGAAGGGTGAACCATTCATATTGGCATCACAGGCGAAACAAATATTCTATATCGATGATCCTGCAAATGAGAAATGGTTGGTTGTTCTTCATGGTAAAAGACAGTTCATTGAAGATCCTATAGATGAAGAAGAGTACTATGATAAGTATGATGACTCCAGTCCATTCTCAGTTGGGTTGCCAACTCCACAAAATATTGAAGCTAATGATGACTTATATGTGCGCGGAGATCACAATGAAGGATTGTTAATTGATAAAAGATCACAATTTTAGAGACATGTATGTTTATACAAATGCTAAATGTTTGCCTTTTTCTAGTTAATACAAATGCTAAATGTTTGCCTTTTTCTAGTTAATACAAATGCTAAATGTTTGCCTTTTTCTAGTTAATAGAAATGCTAAATGTTTGCCTTTTTAATGACATTTTCAGATGGCTGACCATGATGAGCATGATGTCCATGATGAGCATGAAGTCCATGATGAGCATGCTGTCCATGACGAGCATGGCGAGGATACTAATGTAAGTTCTAAAAACATATCTTGTATTTCTATAAAATTCATTATCTTCTAGTTATGTCATATATCCTATATTTCTATATTGGGCTAAGTTAGTGTGTTTTATTTTTGTCAAATTTTAGGTTGATGCACCTGTACCCACTGAAGCACTGGAGCAACTTGATGCGCAACACCAGACACTTAACAAGAAAAGGGGCATCACTCTGTTGAAGAAGTTATTAGCGCTAAGTGGTAGTGGATCTAAATTGGTGGTGGAGTTTGATAATGGAGGAAATCCAATTGGAGTGAACCGCAATAATTTTGTGAACTATCTTGGGTGTACCACTCGGAGCCATTGTGGTGTTAAGTATGACAATTGGCATAAAGTTCCTCAAGGGAAAAAAGACTTGATATGGAAGGATTTATGCGTGAGTTATTATTATTTGCAATTCTATTTTGTAGATTACAAATTCTATTATTTGCAATTCTATTTTGGATACTAGTTAATAACATTTCTATTTTACAGAATCTGTTTGCATTGGATGAGAAGTTGCATCGTAAAAATGTGATGCAACGCGCTGGAAAGATGCTTAGGAATTATAGGACAAATCTAAACAGAGAATACATAAAAGAGGGTGATAAGAAGAAGAAGTCAGCCCTTGAACAATGGAACTTCTTGGACAAAGAAGATTGGGACAATTTTGTTGCTTCAAGAAAATCTGAAGAATTCAAGGTATTAGGCGTCACTCCTAATTTAATTAATATACATTGTATTCACCTATTCAAGATTAGCATTTAGTGCTACTAACCAAATCATTAATGTGCATACTAACTAGGCCCTCAGTGACGCACAAAAAGCAAGGCGTGCACTGAATGTGCATGACCACACTATGGGTCCAAAAGGCTATGCAAGCGTTCGCCAAAGACTACAGGCGGAGTCTGCGGCTACTCAGGAGTCTGCTCCTACTCAGGAGTCTGCCACACCCATGCCTCGCCATGATATCTGGATAGCTGGCAGGCAAAACAAGAAGGGTGAAATAAAGAAGCCTGTAACTGCTGAGGCGGCTACAAAAATGGTAAAATACAACTCTTAGAGAAATCGTTTGAATATTGATTATTTGTGGTGTTAACTTACCAATTTCTGTTTATGGTGATTAGCGGGAGCTGCACGAGCAGAGGAAACAAGGCACGTTCATCCCTCAGGGCACAAGGGATGAATTGACAGTTGCTCTGGGTAACCCAGAGCATCCTGGACGTGTTAGAGGTGCCGGCGCTGGTGTTGGCATCAAAGCATTCTTTGGGCCATCCCAGCGCAAACCCAGAGCGGGACTTTCTCAAGAAGAGGTAACCTATTCTTTTTTTAGAATGTTACTGCAAAAGGAAATTCATTAATAAGAAGCTAATGTTTCTTTTATCCATGTATAGGAGAATAAGAGAGTTGAGGATTTAGTTGCTAAGAAGATCAACGATGTAGTTGCTGAGAAGGTCAAGGAAGAATTGCTGCGGTGGCAGGCATCTCAGGCTTCCAATACGCCTATGGCGACCCACTCTTCTCCTGATGCACAGACTGCGAGTAATCCTGGAGACCCATCGCCTAGCACGTCTGCTGTAAGTATTGTTTATGACATTGTAGTTAGTCTTTTCAAGTTGTTATGTTTTCAAGATGATATGTATATATGTATAATATTCTTTACGTAAATTTGTAGGCATTGAAGCCATGCCGCTTAAGAATGCAAGACTACGTTGTTGCAGAGGCGCAGGCTTACCCGTCCCTTCCTGGGGCAATGTTTCACGGGACTCCAATGCCACAGGGCTACGTTCGTGTGAGCCCGATACGTGTGTTACCTGATTGGAGAGAAGCTACATTGCCATATCCCCACCCGGATATTGATAGACTTGCTGATGCAGAAGGCGGGGTGATATTGTGGCCCAAAGCAGATGTCGTCTACACGACTGAAATTGTAAGATAAATTTACATTGATTTAGACTGTTAATGTGTATATATGATGTCAACTGATCTGAAATTATATGTACAGGTTAAAAAGAAGACACCAGGAGCACCTAGGCCTCCACTTCCACTTCCCGCATTACCCGATTGGGTTCCAACTGACCTAACATACCCGTTAGGTCCTGCTTGTAGGGGAATGGCATGTTGGCTACGGGCACATAATGTACATTGCCCTATAATTATTTCTTTAGATGCAGATTATGCAGGTCAATCATACGATAGCTCTTTATTTATACAAGATATTATTGAGCTGTTTATGTATGATTGGCTGAATACATCAATGATAGAGACATGGATAAGGTGAGATCTTGTTTATACATCCATATACCTTGTGTAAGATCCGGTGATCTGGTTTCTTATATATTAGTGCATACACCTATATGTTTTGCAGCTACCTAGTCGAAGATCATTGCAAACAATTTGCATTTGATCATGTGGGATTTTTGATTCCATCATTGATTAGTTTGGTAGCTAAAGACCCTGATAATGTTCAACAATACTGTATAGATGCTTTTACAATTTTTGTTCAGCAAAAGAAGATGATAATAATAGCTCCATTCAATGTCAAGTAAGTTTACTTTATTTATAATTTGGACTTAAGAAAATTCCATTTTTATTTTGCATTTTGAGTTATTAATTGTTAACTTCTTACTTCTAGCGGTAGACATTGGGAGTTACTAGTCATTGTCCCCGGGACATTCACTGTTTATTATCTAGATCCTGCGGGGAGTACATTGAACACTAAAATTGGACACGTAATGAGAATGCCATTATTCTGGTGAGAAATATTTCATTTTTATATCCGTTAACATCTTTTATTACATTACTATTTACTTATGCAATTTATTGTGTTATATTAACATGTAGGGGTTTAGATGCATTCAAAAAGGCTGGAGGAACGGTCCCAAGGAAAAAGAACCAGCCAATAAATTGGCAGAACGTACAAGTAAGTTCCCGACTCAAATATATATATTATTGATGTGAATTGTGCTTAGTTGTATTATTTTGTATGTTTCAATTTATAGTGTGCTACACAAGACAATGGATGGGCATGCGCATACTATGTGATGCGATTTATGCAGATGATTATCAAATATGCCGCATTGGACATCGATACCATACATGAGGTATTATATATATTCTCATTAGTTAGTATGCAATATATCAATCTTATATTATTTTTATATTATTACTTATATATATACATCATTCTCTTTGCAGGTGTTTAAAACTGACAACACTACAGGTAAAAGTTTAAAAAATATACATGCTCCATATACGATGGAAGCATTAAATGAAGTAAGAGAAGAATGGGCAAAAGCCATACAAGCAGTGGCAACTGTAAGATATAATTGGGATGTTGATAGCGATAATGAATGATACTATGTAAATGAATATTTCTGAATGTTAATACATGTATTTGAATGTTTCTATATGTGTGTGAATGTGAGAATTGAATTGATGTCTGAATGTATGTACTTGTGTAGAATTTTGCTTGTGACTTTTGCAGGTTTGCGGCCTGTTTGTAGGCTGATATCAATGGATGTCGTAAACCTGCAGTTCAGAAAACTGAACTGTAGGTTCTCATCCTGCTGACCAGCCACAGCAGGCCTGCAAACTGATATGAAAAAAAAAAAATATAAATAGGCGTCGGTTATTTATAGAAAACCGTCAGGAAAGACCTACAGCGTCGGTTTTTTCAATAAACCGACGCCTGATGTGGCCAAAGCAGTCCTGGAAATGGCGTCGGATATTCATATCAAACCGACGCCTATTTAACATATAGGCGTCGGTCGTTTAGTATATAACCGACGCCAAAAGTGTTCGCGCCACAAAAAATGGCGTCATCTAGGGCACTTTATGCGTCGGTCATCTACTAAAAGACCGACGCTATATTCCATAGTGGCGTCGGTTATTTACTAAAACACCGACGCAGAAAGTGCCCTAGATGATGCCGTTTTCTGTGGCGCGAACCCTTTTGGCGTCGGTTATCTACTAAACGACCGACGCCTATAGTTAAATAGGCGTCGGTTAAAAAACCGACGCCGAAGTGTTCGACCTTTAGCGGCGCCCACATAGGCGTCGGTCGGAAACCGACGCCAAATGGGGTTAAACGACCGACGCCAAAGGCCGTTTCTGTAGTAGTGAAAACATAATCAACCGTGTAGCATATCTTCTTAGGTTGAACTACGAGAAACAATGATTGATGTTACATTGGTTACAATAGTATACATGTTCTTCATATGCTTTAATGAAGTGATTGTTTAAGTAAATGTTGCTTTACTTATTATCAAACCTGCTATTGAATGATTTAAGTTACTTTGCTTATGTTATTCCTTAATTGCTATAACAAAGCTTCTGGCGGAGAGTTATAACTCTTGCTGGGACAATTATTCAGATTGTCTCACTCCCGTAGGTTTCAACTTTTTAGGTGGACGTCGAGGACGAAGAAACCAATCTGAGGGTGAGAAGTATCAGCAGCAGCAACACCAGGGTTAGCAGTGAATCTCAGGTGGAGATACTGACTGTCAGGTCCTATAGTTAGATTGTCTTATGTCGTCTCTGTACTCTCAGGTCCTAGAAGTCAATAGGGATGAGATTTTGGCTTTAAGCCTCGAGATTTTGTATTTGGGTGTATATAATCACTCGAGAGGTGATTTCACAATGATGTAAAATGTTTATCTCGTTTATGATAAAGGAGTTTTATGGTTTCAAGATATTTTCTTAAAAAGATTTAATTTCCTGTGATTTTCATATTCCACTGCCAGTTAAGTAATTCGCTTCCGCTTAGTTTATCTCATGTTTTATAAGCCAGATCCCACAATTAGTGGTATTAGAGCTCTAGGTTCGCTGAGTCCATAGAGACATAGGACTTAGGATGTCGAGTCTATTCTTAGTGTTTTCCAGTATATCTAATAGTGTCTTCTGCTCCTCAGGAGAAGAAGATAAGTAAGGATGTCTGGACCGCACAAGGAGTATGTGGCAGAAAGTAGTGTTGCTGCACCCTGAGAAGGTGCAAGGAACCCAGAAGTAGAGCAACCTGTATCTGAGCCACCTCAGTTTAACCCAGATGACATGGAGAACCCATCTGTTCAGACTATGTTCGGGTAGTTTATGACTGACATGACACACATTACAAATAGGATTCCCATGCCTGCACCTAGGGCACCTGCCCAACTTAAAGGACAAGGTATCAGTAAGATTTTCGAGCGACTTCGTCGTGTCAGAGCAACCGAATACTTTGGAACAGCTGATTCGGCAGATGCCGACCTGTGGTTAACTGAGTTGGAGAAGGATTTTAGAATCCTGAACATCCTAGAAGTTGAGAAGGTTAGACATGCTGTCTATCTTCTCAAGGGGAGTGCTGGTCACTGGTGGACCATGGAAGAGCAGAAGAGGCCTGGTGTGGAGGCTACGTGGGAAGTCTTCCGAGGAGAATTTATCAATAGATATTTCCCAAAGACATTCCTGGATGAGAAGATCTCTTAGTTTGAGAGGTTGAGGCAAGGTCTGATGAACATTAGCGAGTATGAGGCTAAGTTCATGGAGTTGCAACGGTTTTTTCCGCACATGGCGGCTATAGAAGAAGAGAGGATAAGACAGTTTGAGAAGGGGCTGAACGCTGAGTTGACTACTCCCATGTCTGCCCTAGAGAACCGGGAGAGGTTTGCTACCTTCGTTGAGTCAGTCCGAAGAATAGAGAGGTCTGTAGCCGAGAAAAGGCAAACCCATAAGAGATATCCTCAGTTCCAAGGATCTTCATCTAGAGACTTCAAGAATCCTAGATTTTCGACACCGACACCACCACCACCAAGACCTAGTCCTCAGACACAGTGGACACTGAGTAGAGGTAGAGGATGAAGCCTACCACTACAAGGAGCTCGTAGTTCAGCATCGATGTCAGTCACAGGACCACCAAGACCACAACAGCTGGAAAGAAGTTGCTACATATGTAGGAAGGTGGGGCATCTGATGAAAGACTGTAGAGATAGACCAGCCAGTGTAACCCAGCCACAGAGGCAGAGTCAGCAAGGATCCCAGAGGAGGCAGTTTCAAGGAGCAGCTAGAGGACGTGGACAAGCGTCCCAAGCTGGATCGTCAACACCGAATCAACCTCAGGTGACAGTAAGGTTCTATGCTATGAACCCACCTGATGCAGTGATCAACCCACGAGTTGTGGCAAGTCAGATGGAGTTGTTATATTCTGATATGTCTACATCATGTGTTGTATCTGTTTTGATTGACTCGGGAGCTACGCACTCCTTTATCACTCGAAGAGTGATTCATAACTGCAATATGACATTCAGTCATAGGGCAGAGAGCCTGTTGCTTGAGGCTCCGTTGAGAGGGTCTGCTGTGTTGCAGGAAGTATGCTCTCCCTGCATCCTCTTCTTTTGTGATCATTGCATTCAAGTGGACCTTATACCACTTGAGATGCAAGGATTTGATATAATCCTTGGGATGGATACCTTGGAAAGGTATAGGGTTGTCTTGGATTGTGAATCCAAGCAAGCTGTGTTTGCTGATGAAAGCGACACATGGATCTTTCAAGGAGAGAGAAAGATTTTCCCACCTATCTTGTGTCAGCTATGGTTGCTGAGAAGCTGATGAGGCAAGGATGTTATGCATTCTTGGCCTATGTGGTAGATACTACCATGGAGAGTCCTAACCCTGCTGAAGTTCCTGTAGTAAGGGAATTTGAAGATGTATTTCCTGAAGAACTTCCAGGTATACCACTACCTCGGGAAATTGATTTTGAAATCATATTGATCCCAGAAAAACAACCTATAGCACAAACACCGTATAGGATGGCGCCTGCTGAGATGGCAGAACTCAAGAAACAACTTCAAGAGTTGCTTGAGAAGGGTTTCATCCGACCGAATACTTCACCTTGGGGTGCTCCAGTCCTTTTTGTTAAAAAGAAAGACGGTTCAATGCGGTTGTGCATTGATTACAAACAATTAAATAAAGTAACAATAAAGAATAAGTACCCTCTACCAAGGATTGATGATCTCTTTGACCAGTTGCGTGGTGCAACTATTTCCTCAAAGATAGATTTGAGGTCGGGATATCATCAACTCCGTATTAAGGATAGTGACATATCCAAGTCTACTTTTAGGACAAGGTATGGTCACTATGAGTTCACAGTTATGTCATTTGGACTAACTAATGCACCTACTGCATTTATGGAACCATGAATAGATTCTTCCGACCTTTCCTCGATCAGTGTGTTGTTTTCTTCATAGATGACATTCTGATCTATAGTAGAGATGCTCGACAGCATGAACAACATCTTCATCAGGATCTAACTTTGCTAAGAGAACATAAGCTATACGCTAAGTTTAGCAAGTGTGAGTTCTGGTTACCGGAAGTATCTTTCCTTGGACACATGGTATCTACCTCAGGTATTCATGTTGACCCTAAAAAGGTAGAATTTGTTCTACAATAGAAACGGACGAAGACACCGACAGAGATTCGTAGTTTCTTAGGGTTGGCTGGCTATTACCGAAGGTTCATTAAGAACTTCAGTTCCATAGCCTTACCCTTGACTAAGTTGACCCGAAAGGATGTTCCTTTTCCCTGGAGTGATAAGTGTCAGCAATCCTTTCAGCTGTTAAAGGAGAGGTTGACAAGTGCACCTGTACTTGTGTTACCTGAGCAAGGCAAAGGATACATAGTTTTCTGTGATGCCTCTAAGAATGGACTCGGATGTGTGTTGATGCAGGATAAGCAAGTGATTTCTTTTGCTTCTCAACAGCTTAAGAAACACGAGGAGAATTATCCGACACACGATCTGGAGTTAGCTGTTGTGGTTCATGCCTTGAAAATCTAGAGACATTACCTCTACGGAGAGACATTCCATATTTTCACTGATCATAAGAACCTTAAGTACATCTTCTCTAAGCATGAGCTTAACATGAGGCAACATTGCTGGATGGAATTAATCAAGGACTACGATTGTACAATTGATTACCATCCAGGGAAGGCCAATGTAGTTGCAGATGCTTTGAGTAGAAAATCAGCAACACCATCCTCTGATAGGGCACAACGAAACTCCTTAGTATGCTCTAGAAGAGATATGCTTATCTCCTTAAGGCGAGACAATGTGCATTTGAAAGTATCATTGTTAGCCAAATTGTTAGCTAAGATGCATATAAAACCTACTCTAAGAGAGCAGATCAAGGAGGCACAACAAGTTGATGCTACAATTCAAAAGATCAGATCAGAATATGGTGATGAGAAATGAGATGGTTTCCATGACTCAGATGATCAAGTAGCATGTTATCATGGGAGGATGATAGTGCCAGATATGGATAACTTGAGGACTTTAGTCCTGGAAGAAGCTCATTCTTCAATGTATGCCATGCATCCAGGGAGCAACAAGATGTATCGAAACTTGAAAGATATGTATTGGTTGCCTGGGATGAAGAAGGATGTTGTAGAGTTTGTGATGAGGTGTCCTGTGTGTCAGCAAGTTAAAGCTGAACACCAAAAGTCTGCAGGAACAATGCAACCTTTACCCATACCACAGTGAAAGTGGGATCATGTAACTATGGACTTTGTTGTTGGCCTACGTAGGACAAACAAAGGACATGATTCCATTTGGGTAATAGTTGATAGGTTGACTAAGACAGCTCATTTCTTGCCTGTCAAAACAACCTATTCTACTGAGAAGTTAGCACAGTTGTATGTTAAAGAGATAGTGCGACTGCATGGAGTTCCTGTCACTATAGTATCAGATATAGGTCCCCAGTTTATGAGTCGTTTTTGGGAATAGCTACATCGAGCTCTAGGCACCCAGTTAAGGTTTAGTACAACCTTTCATCCACAGACCGATGGGCAGTCAGAAAGGACTATACAGACCTTGGAAGACTTGCTGAGAGCATGTGTTCCTCAGTTCACAGGGAGTTGGGATCTGCACCTAAGCTTGATAGAGTTTGCCTATAACAATAGCTATCAACATAGCATTGAGATGGCTCCTTATGATGCTTTGTATGGTAGACGTTGTAGATCACCCTTATGTTGGTATGAAACTGGTGAACATCAGCTGTTAGGTCCTGATCTTGTGCAGCAGACCACAGAGAAGATCAAAGTAATTCAACAAAAGATAAAGACTGCACAGGATAGGTAGAAATCTTATGCTAATAGACGTCGTAGACCCTTAGAATTCCAGGTTGGAGACAAAGTGTATATCAAGGTCTCGCCTTGGAAAGGAGTCCTTCGTTTTGGAAAGAAAGGGAAGTTAGCTCCTAGATTTATGGGGCCTTATCCAATCATTGAACGGGTTGGAACGGTAGCCTATAGACTAGAATTACCACCATAGTTACAAAGGTTCCACCCTGTGTTTCACATTTCTATGCTGAGGAAATGTCACCTTGATACCGAGTCAGTTCTACAACCTATGGAAGTAGAATTGAATGATGATATAACTTATGAGGAAGGACCAGTGTCAATCCTTGATAACAGAATTAAAAAGCTGAAAAAGAAAATTATAAGTCTTGTGAAAGTCCTCTGGAATCATCGTGGTGTTGAAGAAGCCACATGGGAACTAGAGGAAGAGATGAGAAGGAAATACCTTGCTCTTTTCTCTTAAAATATGTTTTGTTGATTTCGTGGACGAAATCCTTGTAAGTGGTGGATAATTTGTAACATCCCTGACCTGGGTTATGAACTAACCCTAGGTGTTTTGCTTAAATTATGTAATTAGATACTGATGATTATCTTTTGGTATGTAATTAAAGCACCTGAGGAACATATGTTTCTATTTCTATCCTTTTTAAAACAAAGTTGTAGTATTGTTTTGTAATATAGGGACCTATGTGCAAATTACCCAATTAGAGGGGTTAACTTGCAAATTACACATGTTAAGATGTTCCTTTGATGTTAAGACATCATAAGATTAAATATGATGAGGTATGATGGATTCTACAAGCTTGGGCATCAAGATGCAGCTTATGGATCAATTTTGTACTTAAAACCCTAATTTTGATGTAAAGTGCAATTTATCCAAAATATGGGGTGCAACTTGTAAAATACACCTTCTAGAATATCTTTTATGACTCCTGGAATCATTTAGAGTAAAAATGATGAAGGGGGGCTCTTCATTTGAATAATCATATAATAAGAAACACCTTTGTAATTAAATCACCAAGATGTAAGCATAATAACCTTTTATATGTGCAACTTAGTAACAAGTTGACCTTCTTTACCTTTCGTCCTTGGTTTTAGAAAGAGCTTTTCTATAGAAATAAGGAGAAGGGACGTGCAAAGAAGAAAGGAAGGACCTAGATGAGAAATGGAGAAACTAGTTGTCCTTATGTTGGAAATGACCCCAAAGTACATATACAACTTCCTTTGCAAACAAAGGAACGTTTCTTTCACTTCCTCACTTATCACCTTGCTCAAACTGACTAAGGCAGAGCTCTGGAGTAGAGGAGAATGACCAAGGGGAAGCTAGGTAAGCTTGGGTCATCTTCTTGCTCGAATTCATGGAGGAAGTTGAGTTACAAGGTTGGTTTTATAGTTTTCTTACTTAGCTCTCTCTTTCTAGCCGACTTTTCCCAACCTTTCCTTGGAGAAGCACCCTTGCCCGACCTGTGGAGCTCAAGACGCCATTAAAGTCTTGAATCTTGGAAGCTTGGAGCTCTAGTAACAACCTTAAGGCGGGTTTTATAACTCTAAACCTCTTGCTTTGATTATGCATATCTTTGTTCTTGCAAATAAGTAGCTAGTTCTTCTTCTTCCCTACTCTTCCTTGCACTTTTGCAAGAAAAACCAAGAAGTAACCGACCTGTTCTAAGGTTGAAGATGATGGGCGTGATTTCCTAGGTAACTTTACTAAACAACCTTGGACCATTTGGTCTAAACGGTTTGCAAGACCGTTTGAAACCAAACGGTCTCAAGACCGTTTGATTTCATGTGGTTTTGCAAGACCATTTAGATTCAAACGGTCTCCAAGACCATTTGGCAAGTTTGACCAAGTGAAGACCATTTCGAGGTTTTCTGAACACATGTTGAATTAATCATCTACAAAGAATCATAATCTAATTCCAAACCAATCACAAGTTGAAGGCACTTCAACCCTCTAAACCCTAATCGGGTTCAATTGATGATTTCAAGGATCAATTTTGTTGAACTTTGGGTTGAGTGGCCCAAACGGTTTCAAAACCATTTGGGAATCACCCAAATGGTCTCAAGACCGTTTGGTGACCACCGAAGACCGTTTGGAGGTCTAGGGTTAAGATAATTGAATTAATTTAAGGTCCAATCACAATAGGTTGTTGAAATAATCAAAAGTGCTGATTTGTAACTTAATTAGGGCTCAACCCTTGACAAATCGATTTAGATTTTGATGAGACTTTGGGAAAACGGTCTCAAGACCGTTTGGAGAGTGTCCAAATGATCCCAAGACCGTTTGGGCCATGTTGGGGCCCAATTGAGTGTCAATTGATGGGTTCAACTTCAATTAGACTCATGTTGATCAATGTTGATGGTTAATCGATTACAAACCCTAATTGGTTATCAATTGAGGGTCAATTGAGTGTCTAGTTGTTTAAGGCTAACCCTAATTAACTCAATTGATAAGTGGTTAATAAGGATGTGGCCAATTGAGGGGTTAAACATTGGAAACCCTAATCGATTACAACTTTGATGCACCTTTGAGGTCCATGCGGTTTTGAGCCATTTGGACCAAACGGTCTCAAGAACGTTTTGGGGAAAACGGTCTCAAGACCGTTTGGGACCAAACGGTCTCAAGATAGTTTGGAACCAAATGATTTCAAGGTCGTTTAAGATCAAACAATTTCAAGGTGATTTTGTTCAAATGGTTTCAAAGTCTCAAGACCATTTAAGGACAAACGGTCTTGAGTGTCATGCGGTCTTGGAGGTCAAAGTGACCAAACGGTCAACTCTTCCAAACGGTTTCAAAACCGTTTGGAGGTTGAGGTGTGAAACCGTTTGGGGACCTTTAGGGTTATGATTACTTAATGCTTTGAAGGTTTAAATGGTTCAATGGTTGTTCAACTTAAACCCTAATGATACCTAAAGATGTTAAGGGGTTAAGTAATTAGTAACTTGACCTATGATTAGATAATGGTGGGCATTACCAATGTACCCTTTAAGGGTTCAAGCACACAACACATCTTGATCAAGTAAACCCTAATGAACATAGTGGTGATGACTTGACCTACGTTAATCAAAGTTGACTTGACCTAACCTAAATTAGAGTGATGTAAACATCATCTAGTAATGAGGAGAGAGAAGGCTCCTAATATGAATAAGAATCAAGTAACATATCTTTAATATGTAAGAGTGTACATGATTAGGGTATGATCCATCAAGATGAGATCATGGAAACCCTAAATATGATGTTTAATGAATCTTAACCTAATTTGAGGACATCAATGGTGATGATTTCATACATAATGATGCTATGAGCTCAATTCACTATGAAGTGAATAGTAAACCCTAATTCTAGGGTAATAACATGTAATGTGAATAGTAAACCCTAATTGAGGGTGGTGTGTTGAAATGTACAATAAACCCTAATTCCAGGTTATGCCTCTAAGCATGAATCTTCATGATTAAAGTATGAGACGAGGAATCATTATTCCTAATCATAATGAAAGGGATTGAATAACCCTAATTGATGTAAATAAGGGAACCCAACCTTAGTGAAGGCATGAAGGTGCAACCCCTGAATTGAAAGGGTAATTCTGCTTTATAAATTGCTGATCTGGAAATGAAATGTTTATTGTTGTCAATTAAATTAACCATGTAGGTTCTTATAAGAGAATAATCATATCCAGGTAAGGGTTATGATATCATATTCATTGAAAGCATGTTATTAGCTTTATGAATAGTGAAATACTATGTTGCCTACTTAAGTGGCATCATATGAGATTGATAGGCTGTAAGAGCCATGAGTAACATCAAGTCATGCTGATTAGATGGCTTATGATAAAATGATTAAGAATTGATATCCATTTGATAACTGATTTGAGTTAGACTTGATACTTTTAGTATTATTCTTATATTGTAGTGTTTTAATAGTTAAATGCTTGGAAACATTTTTGATGCTAAAATAATGCTTAAATGTACCTAAATAATCAAGTATAATCATACCATGTAGAGCCATGATCATAGATCCATCATTGTCAGAAGTTAAATGATGGTGAAACATGTTTTTCTAAGGGAACTCCTGGATCACATACTTTTGAGTATGTGGGGGAATATGGATGTGAATATCCTTAAATCCTAGTGTAGGAATTGATGTAGATGTACATTAATCTATCAACCCTTCACTATGTGTTTATTCCGGGGTGATGTATCACTATTTCCCCGAAGGAATCTTTAAATACCGCATCAATGAGAGATAAACAAGAGATCTTTCGATAGTGAAGAGAGTACAAAATGCCACTGTAACTCTAATAGAGAAGTGCCAGAATACCCTAGTAAGATATATTAGTAGAGATACGCGATGTCCTGCATGTTGATCCTAACACTGACTGAGGAAGATGAGGTCATAAGAATCCAGCTCTTTTGATGACCTATGTATGATACCAATGCGACTTAGTAGTGATCGGTTGGAGTATGAGCGGTATACCTCATCTCCGCAGGGCATAATAATGTTTGTAAAACATAATCAACCGCGTAGCATATCTACTTAGGTTGAACTACAAGAAACAATGATTGATGTTACATTGGTTACAATAGTATACATGTTCTTCATATGCTTTAATGAAGTGATTGTTTAAGTAAATGTCGCTTTACTTATTATCAAACATGTAGTTGAATGATTTAAGTTACTTTGCTTATGTTATTCCTTAATTTCTATAACAAAGCTTCTGGCGGAGAGTTATAACTCTCATTGGGACAATTATTCAGATTGTCTCACTCCTGTAGGTTTCAACTTTTGAGGTGGACGTCGAGGATGAAGAAACCAATCTGAGGGTGAGTAGTATCAGCAGCAGCAACACCAGGGGCAGCAATGAATCTCAGGTGGAGATACTGACTGTCAAGTCCTATAGTTAGATTGTCTTATGTCATCTCTGTACTCTCAGGTCCTAGGACTCAGTAGGTCTGAGATTTTGGCTTTAAGCCTCAAGATTTTGTATCTGGGTGTATATAATCACTCGAGAGGTGATTTCACAATGATGTAAACTGTTTATCTCGTTTATGATAAAGGAGTTTTATGGTTTCAAGATCTTTGCTAAAAAAGTTTTAATTTCCAGTGATTTTCATATTCTACTGCCAGTTAAGTAATTCACTTCCTCTTAGTTTATCTCATGTTTTATAAGTCGGATCCCACAGAAACTAGCTAAATTTGGGACTCTCAAGTACCGAACCTGAAAAGACAAGAATTCCAGCAGCTGGCCGATATGGCCTGCTCGATACGGCTGCTCGATACATCTGGCCGATACAGCTAGACGATACGGATGCGTGATATGGTCTAGCTGATACGGATGCCTGATACGGTCTGGCCGATACAGCTGCCTGACTCTCCCCCTTCCCGATACAGTCTTTGGGCGACAGTCATATTGGCCCACCTGATGCCTCAAGATCAAAGCCACGAATGAAGGACACGTGGACCAATAAAAGCTACAATTCCCATCAACTCGCTACCTATACATAGTAGCTGCCAACCTGTAGAGCAGAGGAGGAGCCGGAGGGAGGACCCTGCAAGAGCTAGTTCCTAGACCAAGGAGCTAGTGTGTCGAGTTTCCCAAAAGTCTACTGCCCGATATGATTGCCCGATACGTCTACCCGATACGGTCTGCCCGATACGGTCTGCCCGATACGGTCTGCCCGATACCGTCTTCCCGATACGATTGCCCGATACGGTCTGCCCGATACGGTCTAGAGAGAGAGAGAGTCGAGGAGTCCAGAGGGACAAAGAGAAGACCCAAGGGCTGAGATCTGACCTGCACAGAGGCCGAGGAGCGAGAGCCACCTCTCCTCTACGGGCCATATCTCTTCCCTCTTCTCTTTCATTCTACTGCATTCCTTTGTTTCTTGTACAAACAATGTTTATCCATCTTTGTTCGGTGCCAGATATGCTTGTCTATGGCTAGTTAGCTCCTTCTTGGCTATGTAGCCCGATCTGGGCATGTTTATATACTTTTTCCTTAAGCAAGTAGATTCATATCAGATCTAGTATGTTGCATGTTCTATTTTTTCTCTTTCCAAGTTATGATTGCTAGTTTGGTTGATCGCTTACTTGCTTGAACAGTTGTTTCTGCCTGTGTATCGAGAGATCCGTTGTAGGAATATCTAAGAGATGATAGTTTGGATCCGAACCTGAGAGGGGGAAGATCCGGGGTATTCTATTCCTAACACCCCAGAATATCCTAACACCCGAGAGGGAACTTAGTATATTCTGAGGTGTTGATATGCCATTCCTCGAGAGAGGGTGATTGCCATATTGTAGATGGTTTTAGTCACGCATCGCGAGAGCGAGTGGGATGATCCCACATGACATATGCCATTATGAATACTAGATGCTTGCTTAGGTGTTCGAGGGTTGTCTACGCTTGAGAACGAGTGCATAAACTGCCCCATTTGTGGTTACATAGCCAGGAACTCTCTTTCTCTATTTAGTAGAATCATGAGCTCTGTTTGTTTTGTTTTCTTTTCTATATTTTATTTTATATCATGACAACCCGCTAGACTAGTTCTAGCACTTACTTTTATCGACTATCGTCTTGGCTTATCTGACTAAAGAACGAGATCCGTGGCGTCCTAAACGTCACCACGTCCCTGTGTTCGACCCCGTATATCTACTTCGACCCCGTAATAAAGTTGTGGGGGCCTAGAAGGTTTTGTGTTATAAATTTAAAGCTGATTCCTTCCTTTGTTTCGCATTCATTTTGGACGCGTGAAAAAGGACGATCAACTTTTAGCGCCGTTGCTGGGGACGTGGTTTTCCACGTTTACACGCCTAATAGATTTTTGTTCTGTCACTATAAGTCTGTATATACATGCATAGTTTTCCTCTTACTTTACACATACTTGTTCATATATATTAAATCACTTTTCTTTTTCTCATACCTTTTTCAGCCATGGACCTTGCTTCCGCAAGACAAGTCATCTTGTCCACGTATCCTCCCGAGTTTTTCCGTAGTTCCAACTGCTGGCAAATAATTGAAGGTCGTGCTCTGCAACTAGTCAAGTTATACTCACCTCCATCGTCGTCATATGTTGAAATTCCAACAAAGGAGACTACTAGTCAGCCATCGACTCATGTGCTATGGTGGGATCAAGAACTGATTAAGGCAGTGGAATTAGCTGGAGAAAGTGTCAAGGCACTCACCTCCCTAGTTCCTCATCTCTAAGAAAACATCGATCCGCTCCATCAACTATTAGACAAGCAGGAGCATCATCTCAAAGTAGCCACTGAGGCTGCCGACCGCAGTAGTAGTATACTTCAAACTGTTGAACAAGGATTCATCCTAAAGCATCAGTTTGATACAGCGGGTTCCCCTTATATGTGCATGGCAGAATCAACAGATCTCGAAAGCATTGCTGCTCAAGTACAAATTTTATGATAAAGATGTTGAACAAGGTAGGAGGCTCCAAGAGCTCATCGATTTGGTTACAATTCAGTTACAACTGCCATCAAAAGACAACAAAGATGTTAATCATCAAGACCGTTCCATTGGGTCTAAAGTGGAGTATGAATCACCATCCTATTCAGACCATCAAGTAGATTCACCAGGATTTTTCTGTGAAGACCAACCCACTTGGGAAAGCCCTTCATTCTATCCAGATGACCCAACTGATGAACCAATGGAAGAAATGAGTCATAGACATGAATGGATCCATGATGACGATGATGAAGACTCAAAAAGCCAATTGACCTCACAACCAAAAGGTTGGTTTGAGGAACCAGAGTCAGATTTTGAACCAGAGCAGAGTGACATTTCTCATATTGAGACTTGTCATTTCACTTTGAGTAGTACACCAACCATGGTTTGGAACAATTTGTTCAACGATGATGATGATGATGATGACAACTGCTCGACATGGAGCAGTGAGTATAGTAACGAAGACAAGTTGGAACAACACGAGCCATCATTTGCCACCATCCCTTTACAAGGCTTGGTGGATGTCAAGGGGGCAGGATGGACGGTTCACTACAACATGGCTGCTGAGCATGAAGACACCCCTGACTCCATTCCAGGTGATAAGCTTGGGGTGGTAGAACTACAAACAGATTCTTTAGGGGGTACTTTTTGCTCAGAAGATGATTGGATGACTCAGACATTACATGAAGATTTATCTGAGCATCCAACCTCAAGTGTAGAGATGGAGAGAGAAGATATGAGTCCTCAAGATGACATCCAACCTCTCTCATCTATCTCGTCCTGTGTCGACATCCCAGGACCTTCATTTTTAGAATCATATAATGAAAAGTACCCTGAGGATGATATGCCGAAGAATTCATCCCAGTGCAGTTCAAGCCACTTCCAGCACAAAGATGACTTCACCGAGTCACCAGATTTCACTTCCCTTCTTCAGACTTGGCAGGGACAACACATCTTCCTATTCTACTCATATTATGTGGCAGAACCCGTCGGCAAGACACATGTGACACTGGTCCTAAAACTCAGGATTTGGGATCCCAGTGTCGGTATCATGGGGCAGCCACCCCCTTTTCTTTTACCCACCCTCCCGCCCTTTTATTACAATAAATTTTAATGTTCCTGTTCTTGTTAGTTAGCTTCATTCCTCTAACTATTTTATTTCCTTGCATCCATGCATCATCTTTAGAACTTCAATAACTGTCGTTAAAATCATGTATTCCTGCCTCTCTATTCCAAGTTTAAGTCTTTCTCTAGGACGAGCAAACTCTTAAGCTTGGGGTGGTAGGCTTCACCCTTCTTTCTCTTCACCCTTCTTGCATGCACGTTTATTTCTTGCATATAGCATAAGCTTGTAGCTTCACAATTATGGCTATGTGGTGCGACTCTAATAGATAAATGCTTGACTTTATGCCTAATTGCATAGTTTTTATCTTAAAAATTGCTTGACCTTTTGCTTGACTTGCTCTTTGACTCTTTCCTTGAGTTTGGTAATAAATCTAAGGTTATGTCCCTTTTTCATAGCTTAAAGCTAGATTCCCCTGATCTATGTCGTGAATGACAAATCCATGGTAAAAGACCGTTGGAATGAGCTAAAACACGATCAAAGAATCCTAGCTGCGGATTCACAAGCTTGCCTATATTCTAAGGATTCTTGAATTATAATTGCAACTTTTCACACAGGTGCCAAGTGGATTATGAGGAGCTTTGAGCTATGATCATGATGAAATGTTTTCCTTGATGGACTATGTGCCTTCTCTCATTAGATTGAGTCAAAAAGATGAAAAATATAAAAATGTGCAAAAGAGGCTTGGCCGCCCGCAAAATCCCCAAATATCTATATAGTTCTCACCCAAGCCTAAAAATAGAATGCGGATGATAAAAGCCTAAGTGTGAACAATAAATGAGCACTTGTTTTCTCTTTTAGGAGAGTTGAGGATGGTGCCCAACCGGTGTATGACTGCGCTCACAAACATGGGTATGTCGTGCCTGGTAGTATAACTCCAAATGCTCATTAGAGAGTCACTAGGAACCCCTAGGAGACCTATGAGATCATCCCAATAGCCGGGTTGGTTTGGGCACAGTACGAGGAGTTCATCTCACTGCTTTGGACCAACTGGTTCAGACTGCAAGGACTGTTTCTCACTACATGGACCAACCTGACGCAGATCGGGATCCTCAGAAGTCATTAGAGTCTTTTTGCTTTGTTTCTTAGGACATGAATAAGTGAGAGGCGTGGTATTCCTGATTGGTTTGCATGGATTCGTGGTGATGGCTCATTACTCATCACCCACGTGATCACCGGTGTGACAACTCTTTCCTGTTTAAATAATTATGGTTCAAACCCTCATGAGTATCGGAAGGCTATAGTGAATTTGCTCAATCTTTCCTGGAAACTCATTGATCTTGCTTTGGCAGGATTGTGCCTGACAGGTGGGGGTTTGTTCTAAAACAACATGGATCAGGAGAATTGATGTTTTAAACTTTTTTTCTTAACCTTAGCATTTATTGCCAAGCTTAATTTAGATGTTATCTTTTTGTTCTTTGAGCACAACCTTGCTTGAGGACAAGCAAGTTTTAAGCTTGGGGTAGTTGATAACACCCAAATTAGTGCATATTTTCTATGCATTTTATCTATAGTTTTGTGCCACTTTAGTCTTAATAAGCACTTTTTTGTTCATGTTTTATGATTTCTATCTCGCATTAGATAAAAGTAGTAAAAATAGCCAATAATGTAGCTAATTAGCCAATTTTTGACTTACAGGCACCAAAACTAGCTAATTTTGGGACTCTCAAGTGCCGAACCTGAAAAGACAAGAATTCCAACAGCTGGCCGATACGGCCTGCCCGATACGACTGCCCGATACGTCTGGCTGATACAGCTGGCCGATACGACTACGCGATACGGTCTGGCTGATACGACTGCCTGATACGGTCTGGCCAATACAACTTCCTGACACTCCCCCTGCCCGATACGGTTCAGGCGACAGTCATATTGGCCCACCTGATGCCTCAAGATCGAAGCCACTAATGAAGGACACATGGACCAATAAAAGCTACCACTCCCATCAACTTGCTTCCTATAAATAGCAGCTACCAACCTACAAAGCAGAGGACGAGCTGGAGGGAGGACCCTGCAAGAGCTAGTTCCTAGACTAAGGAGTTAATGTGTCGAGTTCCCCAAAAGTCTACTGCCCGATACGGTCTGCCCGATATAGTTGCCCGATACGGTCTGCCCGATACGGTTGCCCGATACGGTCTGCCCGATATGGTCTAGAGAGAGAGAGTCGAGGAGTCTAGAGGGACAAAGAGAAGACCCAAGGGCCGAGATCCGACCTGCACAGAGGCCGAGGAGTGAGAGCCACCTCTCCTCTTTGGGCTATATCTCTTCCCTCTTCTCTTTCATTCTAATGCATTCCTTTGTTTCTTGTACAAATGATGTTTATCCATCTTTGTTCGGTGCCAGCTATGCTTGTCTATGGCTAGTTAGCTCCTTCTTGGCTATGTAGCCCGATCTGGGCATGTTTATATACTTTTTCCTTAAGCAAGTAGATTCATATCAGATCTAGTATGTTGCATGTTCTATTTTTTCTTTTTCCAAGTTAGGACTGCTAGTTTGGTTGATCTCTTACTTTCTTGAACTATTGTTTCTTCCTGTATCGAGAGATCCATTGTAGGAATAGCTAAGAGATGATAGTTTGGATCCAAACCTGAGAGGGGGAAGATCCGGGGTATTCTGTTCCTAACACCCCGGAATATCCTAAGACCCGAGAGGGAACTTAGTGTATTCCGAGGTGTTGATATGTCATTCCTCGAGAGAGGGTCATTGACATATTGTTGATGGTTTTAGTCACGCATCACGAGAGCGAGTGGGACGACCCCACAAGACAGATGCCACTGTGCATACTAGATGCTTGCTTGGGTGTTTGAGGGTTGTCTACGCCTAAGAACGAGTGCATAGACTACCCCATTTGTGGTTACATAGCCAGGAACTCTCGTTCTCTGTTTAGTAGAATCACGAGCTCTGTTTTGTTTTCTTTGTTTTGTTTTATATCATGACAACCCGCTAGACTAATTCTAGCACTTACTTTTATTGACTATCATCTTGGCTTATCTGACTAAAGAACGAGATCTGTGGCATCCTAAACATCACCACGTCCCTGTGTTCGACCCCGTATATCTACTTTGACCCCGTAATAAAGTTGCGGGGGCCTAGAAGGTTTCGGGTTATAAATTTAAAGTTGATTCCTTCCTTTGTCCTGCGTTCATTTCGGATGCGTGAAAAGGCCGATCAGAGAGAGAAGGGCTTCCCTGTCTGCCCTGGTGCCCCTCGCTCCTCATCCAGATCTGCTCCGACGTGGCATAGAAGACCATATCTTCACTGAGCTACGACTATCTTCTGCATCATGCTCATGGCGGAATCTTTCCTATCTCTTTTTCTTTTTGTTCCTCGCATCATGAGTGAGTAGTTTCATTTCGCTGGGGTACGGGGACTAGCCCTGCTGCCCATGCTTATATGCCTTTTCATTAAAACATTCTATGACATGTATGTAACTTTTCATTTCGTTGTTAATCGTCGATGTGTGCTTGTGGATTGATCACCTGCTTGCATTTATCTTGTTCTTTCCTATGTTCCAAGAACTTCAATATGTAGGATAGAATGTCAATGAACGTGGTTGACTCCCTGACTAGAAATAGAATGGGATTCCCTAATGTCATAAGTGAATGATCCGTGAGGGGACGAGCTATCTAGCCCATAGTGACGCTTCTGTGTGCCTAACGCCTGTATAGGGGGCCTACAACTTTAGTTGGATATTTGTATCTTCGGAACCGTAAGTGCATGATCCAGATGGTGATGAGAAATCTGATGCCTAAGGTGATGCTTACGCGAACCTAAACATCCTTCCGGGAGGGTTCACAATAGTTCTATTTGGACATGTAGATCTTGCCTGGATGTTTGTTGATAGGATGTGTTTACATGTGCAGTGGTGGTGAAACCCGATACCACCCTAGTGATCTCATCATTAACTTAGATTCAACTTTAATTCTGCTCTTTACTTTCTTGTAATTAGTTTAATTAAACTCAAATCAACCTTTGTTCTAAATATTAGTCTTACTTGAGCTAGACTCCACTGGCAACGATTCTTAAAAACATTGTCCCTTGGGATTCGATCCTTAACTATACTACAATAAGACCTGTCCGTTTGCAGGTGGTATTATTGCACAAGTTTTGGTTAAAAACTCTGGGATTTCAACCCCGAGTGAATTTGTTAGTGCGATAATAGACCACGTCATCCTCTGAATTGACAATAGATGCCTCTAAGTTTTCCAGGAACTACTGAATGAGGACGTATCATATAATATCTTATGTGAAGATTTTGACTTAATTATCTTAAATATGAACTTACCTGAATTCTGAATTTAAACTTATACTAAAACTAAATACTGATAACTAAACATGTACTGAATTATGATCGAAATTTGAAACTTTGCTCTTAAATTTTGAATTGAATCTAAATATAAATATTAATATGAATCTCAATTACTACATAATATATTGGGTTTGAAACTCTTATTATGTATATTTATCCAATATCAGGCTACTCACACAATGAGTTATCTAAGTCTAAATCTAAATCTGATATTCTTATTATCTAGATAAATCTTAATCTTAAACTTTGATTTAAAA
The DNA here is from genome assembly GCA_963693085.1 of Alisma plantago-aquatica. Classification (NCBI taxonomy): domain Eukaryota; kingdom Viridiplantae; phylum Streptophyta; class Magnoliopsida; order Alismatales; family Alismataceae; genus Alisma; species Alisma plantago-aquatica. The sequence goes on along the minus strand of OY856413.1, from coordinate 500,173,530 downwards.
GAATCTTTACAGTCTTAAGTAGATTTTTATATCATATATATGACACTTGATTCAAAGGCCTAAGAAAAAAATATAAAATGCATTTTTAAGTATATGATAGTAACTCAAATATCTAAAATTTGATATTCTCACAACATAACTCTATTTGGATAAATTCTAATTAACAAAAACATTATTGGATGTGAGCTGCATATTAATAACTAAATGTCTAAAAACAACTTAATCTCTAAGTCACTTTGTAAAGATGTGTAGGTTGAATCATAACAATAATGAAATTCAATAGACATGACCCACTTACCTTATCTAAAGATATCTTTAATGTAGTCTTGATCCCAAGTTTCATAACTTAATAGCATGGACATCATCATAATTCAATTAGTCCATGTATATTTTCCCTCTTTCATTTTTAAATCTCAAACCCATCATCCTAACCTTATATACCAACTTAAGGTTCATATTTAACTGAAACTAACTCTGAGTTAAAATTACTTTTAATTCTGAACATTATATTAAAAGTCAAAATCTTGTATCATATAGAAAATATATGTTGATATACCCATATGAACTAAATAAATAATCTTATGCTCTAATACATGATTATATGCATAATTAGTTGAAAGAAAACCTCAAAGATACTCACACATATTATTATTACTTAGTAATATGTAAAACATTGAGAAAATATGCCTAAAATCATATTGCATACCAATAATGAATATAGATCACATATTACTCCACAAAGAATCATTAATTATCTTACATTATGGCCACTTAGGTCCAAAAATTAAATATTAATACAATTATACATAAAAAACTAGAAATTCTTTTGGAAATAATAAGAACATTGTATATTAGGATTTATATAGAAATATCAGATCATTTCACAGTCAAACAATGGGTCAAATATCCATAATGTCATGATTGGGGTTATCATCAAAATCTGAAGTAAAATATCAAATAAGAAAGATCACGCTTTGAAATCATATTAGACATGTCAAAATAAGATTACTGTAAGATATCCATAAATTTCTAAAGTTATTTGTTATTTCTAATGTTTAAAATAGTGAAGTCTCATATCTTTTACTAATCAAATTATAAAAATTAATAGACATATAAAACACCCTTTGAAACCATTTTTAAAGACAATAGACGTTATATGCTTTTCAAAAACACCTTATTTACTAAAATTTAAGACTCTATTACAAAGTTACGAATTTCCAAACTTTATAATATTAGATGATACCAACCATCACACTCTAATTCAATGGAAACGATTAGCATGATTTCCTTCCCTTTTTCTTTTGCTTAGGATCTACCGATAATATGGATCATGAGAGGGGCCAATTGGGGAACCAATCTCCCTTCTCACCCGCCTGACCAGATAATCTAGCAGCCCCTGTTGCGATCGGCATAACAGAGCATCACGCCCAGGGGTCTTTGGAGGTCTACCTTGCGGCCTGAACACCACTAATCACTCAATGGATGACTCTTGGCATCAGTGCATTGCTTCAACCCATCCTTGCAGCCACTGTGTTGGTTCCAAGAGGCACCCATGTTCTCCAACCTTACACACTAGCATAGAGTCACACTTTGGTGATCATCGATGAGTGATCCCTCCACCTAAGTGTGTGCCATCCTCAGATCCCCCATTTGGAGTGGTATAGTCATCATGCTTGATGACTTCTTTTCATGATACAGGAGTTTTCTCGCCCTACTGGTGTATCCCTATCTTCCTTATTTATATACATGAATATGCGAGAACAGACTCATCTTATCGTATCCTTTGTAGAATGCCAAATAGTTCGGGACTCTCAGATTTCTTGGGAATCAATGTCTCTTCAATCAGTGAATAATAGAAAAGTTTGATCCGTTAGAATCTTAACTACATCATAATATAAAATTCCATTTTCATTTTCTAATTGGAGAAGACTTTTCCAACTTTGACTTGCATCCCTCCTGTGCTAAGAATGAGATTATGATGTCCTCTGTATTTCCTCTTTCTTTATCTTCTATTCTAATAAAGAAAGAACATGTTGGTTCTTTGTGTGCTGCAGGTCAACATTTCTTGAGATGTTTTAACATGGGACAAACCGATTCCACACGCATGAGATTACTCAAAATAAAGTCTGGAATTAACACTAAACATCCAGATTATCAGGAAACATAATAAATTAAAATAGATCACTTATATATTCATAAGAAAAAACATATTACATCTAAGTCCACAAACTGTGTCACTTGTATCACATAACAAACTATTAAGGTATCTACATCATTGTACATTGGCCAACTTGCCACAACCTATCACAAAAGATAACTTGTTTATATATATCAGCCATATATGTACAACCATGGCATACTGCCAAAAATCTTGTATTGATATACACCATATACAAAACATCCCAAGGACCTGAGAGTACAGGGACGACACACATGAATCTACTACAAAGCACTATAAACATATCCAACCTTCAACAACTACTACTCTCCTTGTTGCTCTTCCTCAACCACACAATATCTACCACGTCATGCACATCCACTTAAAAGATGTGGGAGCCCACGGGGTGAGACCAACATCTCAGTGAGAGATATAACTCGCTACCAACAACTTTGTTAACATAGGAATATTATAATAGGAAAAGAATACTACTATCAGGATGAGTAGATTCAGCTAAATGAACACTTTAAGCAAATATCAGAGATTAAACAGTTTAAGAAACTACAACTGATCAACAGATTATCATATTTTCTTAGAAGGAATATGAAGAACATGCATATCTGTTATTAGCTAAACAGTGTAAGAAACAAGACAAAGGGTCATCCAATGTGAATGATATTTAAATCCTAAGTAAATATACTACATGGTTGTGTTACATCTTTTATTATGCCCTATGGAGATGAGGTATACCACTCGTTCTCTAACTGACCAATGCTAAGTTGAAATTAGTTCCATACAAGATCTAGGAGAGTCGGACACCTATGATCTCTCATACCCTCAGTCAGTTTGAGTCTACCACAGTGACATATAGAGTCAAACTACAAATCAGCCTAGTTCGACTTGGTATATAGACATGACACTAGTGAGATACGACCACAACCATTCTCCTTCCAGGATATGATCGCAACCATCCTTGAAAGCATATCATCTGAGATAAAACCTCAATCATTCTCCCGCTAAGGTATGACCACAACAATCATCAAAACCAATGATTGTGGATGCCAGGATATATCCTCAACTTGCACCCTAATATATTCAACAATATGTTCTCCAAGTTTCCTGTAGGAATTACTCATTTCACCATCCAAAAAGTACTTATGCTGAATATGGATCTATGGCTGAGGGCAACCTACATGATTAGGGTTTCACTTGATTAGTTATTGCCAATTGGGTGTCCTTTAGTGCCTAAATCAAGTTACAACGTATAAGCCCAAAACAGATTCTACAAAGGTAAGGGTATGTTGTAACGTTAGAAGATATAAATGGAAAATCATAAAGTTGATCACACCATCACATGATACTGTCTCACTTCCTTATACTAGGCCATCGCCACTATCAAATCATCAGGGGGTAACCATCCCTCATCAAATCACTAGAGGATATCACCTCACATTACACATTAAGCCTCTTCCAGGATAAAAGATCCAATCACATAGTTCCTGCATAACACTGTCATCTCATCATGCCTCATTAAGGCTCATAATCACCACCTTGTATCATATAAGAGATACCATAATATTCAAAATCTATGATGTGTATTCAGCCTACAACATTAGGGTAATACAAGTAAGAGAGAGAAAACATCATTACATGCTAATCACTTCAAGCATGATAAATGTTACATCATTCACTTAAGATTAGGGTTAGGGTTTCTCATAGATAGCCTATTAGGGTTTCCATCACAACACTCAACATCAAACCCTAGGTACATCACTTCTTACACCTTGGAACACATTAGGTTAAGAACCAAAGCCAAAACCAAATGATCATGAATACATCAAATTGTAGTGACACAACCAGATATATCACCCTATGTAGAGACCATACTAGATGAACACACTGTAGAGACCATGCTCCAAGGAAAGCATGTGTAGAGACCACTCAAGAAGGACCATGAGTAGAAACCAAATAGGGTAAACCATGTAGAGACCGCCAGAAGGGTTATGCACATTGTGACCATGAGGTCCAACATGTTGCGACCGTAGGCAATTAGGGCTAGATTGTGTAGTGACCCACAATATCAATACCACATGTAGTGATCACAACATATTAACCATAATAGCGACCATAAGGAAGGTCAAAACATAGCGAAGACACCGACATCACACCAAGGTTTTGTCAACCCAACACAAGGACTCATATGTAGCGACCCCAAACAACAACTTATGTAGCGACCAAAGTGTCTTAAGGTTATGATTATGGTGACCAAACTACAACCCCATCATACCATCAACATTGTAATGACCCTGACCTGGGTTTTAGGATAACCCTAGATGTTTTACCTAAGTAACATAATTAGAACCATGTCTTAATCTTTTGAAAAGTAATTAAGACTTAAGGAGAGTTTAAGTTTCAAGTTTGGTCATGCGTGAATGTTGTTTGAGCAATGTTTGCTTATTTTGGACCAAAGTGCAAATTACCCAAGATATGGGATTATCTTGCAATAAGTCAGATTATGGGTGTTCCATTAATACTTTAGCATCATAAAAGAGAGCATGATGCTAAGGTGTGCCTTGTGGAAAGCCTAAATTCTAAGTTGAGCTTGTATGGTTGATGCTTGTGCTTTATATACTAGTTTTGGTGTAACTTGCCATTTACCCAATATATGGGGTTGATATGAAATTTACCACCTCTAGAATGTTTATAATCTCTCTTACTATCATCTAGAGGAAAGAGAGAGAGGGGGGCACCCATGTTTGAGTCTTAGTTGAGTGATAATACTCTTGGTGATGTTAGAACCATAGAAAGTTGAGTACCTTGAACCATAGAAGAGGTTGTTTCGAGTTGTGAAGGGCATATGGGGGTGCCTATCGGTTTACAAACCATAGAATATGTTTCCTATCAGTTTAAGAACTTTTGGATGCATTCATATTGGGATAAGCACCTCAAATAGGTGAAGCCTATCGGTTTGAGACTTCCTTCCAAAAGTGGTATCAGTTTGTATACAAAGTGGTGACAAGTTGTGATATCTTGTCAAGGAGGCTACCCAATGGGATACCTTACCCTTAGATTATCCACATGAGTTTTGTATTTCAAGATAAATGAGGTTGCATGGTGTCACCATGCATGGACACGTGTCACCCATGTACATATGGTGATGACACCTTATACATACTCTCTTTCATGAGCCTCAACTATATATACCTCTCTTTTCACCTCCTAGTAAACCTTTCGACGTCTTTACTATATATTTCTTGGTGGACGACCCTAGGAGCTCAAGGAGTAAGAGGAAGGCTGAGAAACTTGCCTAAGGTAAAGCCATGGTTATCTCCTACCTTGGATGGGATATGCTTCTCGAGCCATGATTCTTTCTTTCTTTCCTTCTTCACCAAGTTCTTTACTATGGTGTCTTCCTTTTGAGTAAATGTGTTATGTTCAAGACTTGGAATCTTGATAAGTCATCTTCAACCTTGGGAACGTGGAGCTAGGAAGCTTGAAGCTTTAGTGGTGACCTTGAGCCAGGTTATATAACTTGAACTCAATTTTATTATTATACACCTTTTATCATGCAATACTTGGTGATTCTTTTTCTATTTTGACATTTCTTGATTAAATTCTGGTTCTATAGGCTCTAATGAATATATGGGGCTGCTTTCCATGAACTAGAGTGAAAGTCTAGAGCTTGAAGATGATGAAACCGATATGCACAAACTGATATAGTTTTGTGGGGAACCCCTAGCCCGATATAAAAGTAAATGAGTGTAAACCAATATACATGAGTCCATAATCCCTCCTATTGGTTTGTACATGAGTAGGACTGATGTCCTTGCAATTGTCTAACCTATCAATTAAGGTTAATAATATGGTAGGTTGATATCTTGAAGGTAGCTAAATTTAATACAGACTTGCACTTCAATATTGATGTTTATGATGAATTGTGATGCCCAAAAATGATATGTTGATAAACCGATATGTCTCAATAGAATTAACTCATAATGACCAAGAGAGGTCTAGTGAAGAACGAGCATGTAATCATATTTCCTTGGATTGAGTGTGATGGTCGATATGGCTAACCCAAATCTGATACCTTAGTTGGATGAGAGGATGATACGCTAATTGGTAGTGTGACCGATACCCTATTTGGATGAGGGGCCGATACACTAGTTAATGGTGTAACAAATATCTTAATAGATTGAGTGGTTGATACCCTAAGTAGATGGTGTGGCCGATATACATAATAGGTTGATAGGGCCGATACACAATGAGATGTTATAGCTTATACATAATGAGATGTTATGGCCGATACATAATGAGATGTTATGGCCGATACATAAATGAGATAGGGTGGACGATACGATAAAGAACACTATAGCCAATATACCTTCTCAAGCACCTCTAAACCGATACCAGTTCACATGCTTTGGCTGATACAAGTAATGGTACTTTGGCCGACACAAACACATGTGCCTAGGACGACACAAGGTGTAACATGTAGGCCGATACACCTAGGCCGACACACCTTGATGTGCGTAGTCTGATACACCTTAAATATAACCAATGGATACAATTGAAAGTAATGAGAAGGATATACTTTATTAATCATAGGCTAGTACACCCTAAAGAGGGTCAAGTCTATACAACAAGTTAAAGTTGAATATAATATCCTAGTAAGGATGACAGAGAAACTTGTAGTGCTTATATGAGAAAGGTAATACCTTATGTTGATAATCAATTAATGATAATTGATGAGAGTAATCAATTATGGTTGAATACTTGAACCAATGAATTAAATTATTACATGTAAGGGGTTATGAATTATGGTTCGATTGTTGAATAAAACCCTAAAGAGCCTAATCAATTAAATTAGAAGTCCTAACCCTAAATATGAAAGGCTTGTAACTTGATTGATAGATTATCTGTGATATAATTAAATGTAAAGATAATAATATAATCCCCTAAGAATGCGGAGTTATGATTTAGGGGTGATGATTGAATACAACCCTAGAAACCCTAATCAAGTTGAAAAGAGAAACCCTAAATCACAAAAGGGGATGTAACTTGAAAAGGCATGAAAATTATATTCAATAGTTACCATGAATGCCTTATGATTATAGCCAAGTAAGGCCTATAGTGGTTATAATCTATTATAGCTTGGTTATGCCTCATGTGACCTATGGAATAATAGTTTCACAGAAAGAATGTATATATGTATGCTGATTTGGCAAAAACATAATTGCCTAAAAGGTGATGTGTCAATCAAATGATGAGTTTAAGGGATTGATATCCCATGATGAAAATGATAGGGTAACACAGAGGTGTTCTAACTATTAAAGAATCTTAGACAAAATGATATATCTTTCATTTTATTATATTGGCAAATTGATTAAAAGATTATTCTTTTACAACATGGTGCTGACATTTAATTGATGCCTCTTTTATCATGAGACCCTAATCATGCAAATGCTTTGAGATAATAAGCATATCCAACTATGGGCTATGGTGATATGACATTATATATATTGAATGGGTCTTGTGAGCCATGTGAAATATTTGGACAACATGTATAATGTTTATATGGGTCTTATGATCTAGAGTTGGTTGTTTCCTGATGAGAGGTGACACTGTTCAATAATGAACTAAGAAATTTGAAACCCTATAGTATGTGATAATCATATATATAGGTCTGATGACCTATAAATGATTGTTCCCTGGTAAGAGGTGACACTGTTCAAAGATGAACTAAGGATTTGATACTCAAAATAGGTGCACAAGATTGATGAATGTCAATACATGGTTGTATAATCATAGGATTGATGAATGTCAATACCTGGCTGTATAATCATATGATTGATGAATGCCAATACCTGGCTGTATAATTACAAGATTGATGAATGTCAATACTTGGTTGTATAATCACAAGATTGATGAATGTCAATACCTGGCTGTAAAATCACAGGATTGATGAATGTCAATACATGGTTGTATAATCACAGGATTGATGAATTGCAATACCTGGCTATATAATCATAGGATTGATGAATGTCAATACCTGGTTGTATAATCATAGGATTGATGAATGTCAATACCTAGCTGTATAATCACAGGATTGATGAATGTCAATACTTGGCTGTATAATCACATGATTGATGAATGTCAATACTTGGATGTATAATCACAGGATTGATGAATGTCAATACCTGGATGTATAATCATAGGATTGATGAATGTCAATACCTGGCTGTATAATCACAAGATCGATGAATGTCAATACTTGGTTGTATAATCACATGAGTGATGAAAGTCAATACATGACTGTATAATCACAAGATTGATGAATGTCAATACCTGGATGTATAATCACAAGATTGATGAATGTCAATATCTGGCTATATAATCACAGGATTGATGAATGTCAATACCTGGCTGTATAATCACATGATTGATGAATGTCAATACCTAGCTGTATAATCACAGGATTGATGAATGTCAATACCTGACTGTATAATCACGGGATTGATGAAGATTGACTGATATCATACCCTGGTGATATGATCACATGATAAGCCTGAGATTCTAGTATAGCATGATTGATAAATGATGTACAAGTTCTTCATATTCTTTCTAAAATATTGAATAACCTATCAGTCTATCATAGATATATGATCTACTCATTTATGGGGATATCTTGTTAATATTTTCATAATAATTGGAACTACTTAGTCTAATTGTTGCTCTACCATTATATATATCTTTAAATAACAATACATATGTGGTAACAATATTATTGGTAGAGAGTTATATCTCTCACTGGGACTTGTTGTCTCACCCCGTGGGTTCCACAACTTTTTAGGTGGACATACACAAGAAGATAGTGATAATATAACTAAGACCGGGAAGCAGCTGCAGGAACAGTAGTAACAGCTTAGGTTGAGTATGATGTTATGTGTCTAGTAGAATAGAGTCATATGTGTCATCCCTGTACTCTCATGTCCTTAGGAGATAGTTTTCTTATCTGGTTTTATGATAGGTCTGAGATTTTGGCTAGAAATGCCTTGATGTATGATGTTGCTTTTGTGTACAATTTTGGTAAAGAAATTCTTGTCTCATATCCTTACTATATGAAGGAATGATGTATGTATAATCTAACAATGATGCATATCTAAATATGGCCTTGGGCCATTTTGTGAAAAGTTCATGGCAGTGGATCTTTGTGGAAAAATTGATTTAAATTTATAGTGATTTTTGGTAATTCACTATTAATGAATGTTTATGCATGGTTTTGCATGATGATTATTATCAATGGAGAACGGTTGTGACAAACATGGGCATAGAAATCTCAAGAAACTAAGGAAACATGTCAACTAAAATAGAAGCTTAACATCAAGAAACTCAAGCGTCACCAAGGTAAGAACCATATGAGGAAGGTGAACTGAAAAACCTTAAAATGAACATCATCAAGATTAGAAAGGAAACCATGCTAAGAGAGAGAAAACCAAACATCCAACAAATGTACAAAAGAACCAAAACATACATCTAACATAAGATATTTGAACCATAAACATGGTGATAAACCAATCGTTCAAGGTGTTGCATGCAATCCTAGCAACTCCACCATCCACATATTCCAGATAGGGTTAAGAGAAAGAGAAATATATACAAGAATACTTCATAAAACCCTAAATAAAGATAACATCATCTAACAACTTATAATCACATGTTAGAGATAGAACAGTGACATGCAATCAAGGTAAATGTGCAAGAATAAAAGAGGGGAAAGTTATATAACCCGTCATGAGGTGAAGGTCAACCTCCCAAGACACAAGCTCCAAGAGTGAAGATAAATGTCAAGCTTGGATTACTCCAACTCAAAGCAAGATCACTTCAAGAGAATAAGAACACACCAAGGTTAAAGGAAACCCAAAGAGAAGAGGGCACAAACCCTAGGATGAAAAAGAAAGAAGAAAGAGGAAAGAGGAGAGCTTCATCTCACTTAGGTACTACCATGGTCAAACCATAGTCTCAACCTCTATGGAGAGAATTTCATTAAGATAGACACCAAGAAGAACCATAGTCTAATGGCCAAGAAAAGAAAGAAAGAGGTAGCTTCAAGAAAAACGAGATCAAAGAGATATAACCACTTACCAAGGTCAAACATCACCAAGAATCACCACAAGGAAGATGATCATGCTCTAGATCACCAATACAAGGATCAAACAGACACCTTCTCCAAGATCAACACCTCCACTTGCACCAACAAGATCAAGGTCAAACACAATCAAGAAGATAGATAAAGGGGATACTTGAATGTGAAAGAAGGGGTATAAATACCCAAGGGTAGGAGAGTGGTGAAAGGTATGAGGTGTCTAGATAATAGAGCCTTTCATGACACATGTCCCTCAAAAGGTCGGCCATGCATGCAGTATAGATATGCATGCAAGAAAGAATGTTAAAACCAAGGCTGAGTAGTGACCTCTAAGGCCACTCAACCCACCTTTTAGTTGAAGCAAAACCAAGGGTAAACAAAGTAGCAACTGCTACATCATGTCACCCAAACAACAGGTTGACACACACATCAACATAAGCATGCTAGCAAACACAACCAAGCACACGATGCCTAGGTATCTACAAACACAACCAAGAAGGGTGATTTCGTCGAAACACTCCAAAGAGGCACAAAACATATCAGGCACTACACTTGAGGATCAACAACTCAAGCATTTATGCAAACCATGCAAACCATAGCATCAACGCCCATGAGGCTACCTCATCAACCAAGGTCAAAAAAGGTGCCCCTAAGCATCATTCTCTCTCTCATGATGCCAAAACACAAGAGACACATTCAACATGTGACAAATTGCAAGATAAAGACTCAACATGGGTAAATTTCAACCTGGTCTGAAAAGCAATATACATATAGCATAACTAGCTCAAACATCAACCAAATTGGACCAAATTGAAAACATAAATGTGTCACATGTTATTAAGGTGCATCACATGATTATATTAAGGTTTAAGCATCTGATTAAGAAAAATTAGACATATCAAGCACTAAGCTAGGTCAGGGGTCTTATAACCATAAACCCCTAACAAGGATTTCACCCTCCAAATCCTATGTGAGAAGAGACAAATACTTCTTATGCATCTCATTTTCAAGATCTCACGTGTCTTCCTTAACACCATGATGATGCCACAAATCCTTGACCAACATGATACCCTTCTTATTCAACTTCTTCACTCTCCTTTATAAGATTGAAACAGGACCCTCCACATATGACACATCCTCTTCCAACTCAACCTTTATGGGCTACAACACCAACTATGTGTTAGGGTGACACTTCCTCAACATGGAGACATGAAACACATGATTCAAAATGTGCAAATTAGGTGGCAACTCCAACTTATAAGTCACCTTCCCAATACGTACCACCACACAATAAGGTGCCATATACTTGGGAGCCAACTTACCCTTCTTCCCTAACCTCAATATGCCTTTCCAAGGAGAGACCTTGAGATACACCTTGTCTCCCACTTGAAACTCCAATGATCTTCAATCATTATCAACATAAGATTTCTTCCTATCTTGGTCTTCCTTCAACTGTTGTTGTATCATCTTAATATTCTTTATTGTTTGTTGTACAAAATTAGGACCCAAAAGCTGATACTCGCCCATTTCATTCCAACACAATGGAGATCTACAACATCTCCCATACAAATCCTCATACGGTGACATATTGATACTCCTCTGATAGCTATTATTGTAAGAAAACTCTATCAAACTAAGGTGCACATCTCAACCCCCCAAAAACTATAGAACTCAAGTTGTCAACATGATCGTCTAGCATTTGTATAGTGCTTTGGGACTGTCCATCTGTTTGTGGGTGAGAAGTTGTACTGAACTTCAACCGCATACCCATTGATGTATGTATATGTTCCCAAAAGTGACTGGTAAACTGAGGACCTCTGTCAGATGATATCATTACTAGAATACCATGCAAATGGACCATCTCATCAATATACACATGTGGAAACTTCTCAGATGTATACATTGTCTTCATAGGAAGGAAGTGTGCTGACTTGGTTAACCTGTCCACTATCATCTGTATGGAATCATGATCTTTGTCTATTCTATGAAGTCTAGCGACAAAGTCCATAGTGATATGATCCCATTTCCACTATGGTATTAACAACAGTTGCAAAGTCCCTACAAGTATTTGATGTTCATCCTTAACCTGCTGACACATAGGACACTTCACCACAAACTCAGCAACATCATGCTTCAAACCAGGCCACCAATACGAATCCTTCATATTATGGTACATCTTAGTGCTACCTAGATGCATGGCGTACATCAAAGAGTGAGCCTATAATGACCCCGCCTCCCGGTAACCCCTAATTAAGGGAGACCAAGAGGTCAGAGCTGTTATCCCAATTTCTCAGATCAAAGCTTCAACAAATAATCAGTAATAATTATTAAATTCTACCATGACTATACTTAAAGCTGGTATAAAATAAAACTTTGCATACCTTTTAAAACTTTGGATATCTACTTCTATCCACAGCTTAAATCTGTTCTATCTAATCCTCCTTGCACTTTATTTCTTACTTTCACAATGTGTCACTTTACTGTTTGTTCTTTTCAGGGTTGTACCCAAAACGCCTACAAACAAAATGTCAGTCAGCATAAATGAATATGCCGGTATGTAAAGACAACCAAAATTTCACACATAAGGCTAACAACATGTTTATCACAATCAAGGTAATTAACAATTCAATTTATGTTTTCAATGTGTCAATCTCCACTACTTTTACCCTAACCCTGGAATACCCCCATTAGGGTTTTTCTTTTGCCATTGACTTAAGGCCACCTTCTTCATCCTGAGCTTGGTGCCTGGGGTCACCTCTCATGGTGCCCATTAGTCATACAATATCATAAGGCCACCTTCTTTATCCTGAGCTTGGTGCTTGGGGTCACCACTCATGGTGCCCATGGGTCTTCCCTCTTGGGCTTGACCTCATTGCATCATCCATCAGGGTGGCATGTAGGTGCGAGATTACACACTTATATCATAATTGTGATAATCATAGCAACTTTATGATTTGCAAGTATGAACATCCATACTGATAGGTTGCATTCAATGCGATCAATCATCCGGAAAACCTTTGGGAAACTAATGTGATTAACCATAATTAACCACATACCTAATCCAGAGAAACTTGATGTCCAAGCAATAATGATAAAGAACTATCTAACACACAATCAACAATATCCTAAAATTAATGCAATACATCCAAGTGTTATAGTTTATCCAAAACATTCTCAAGATAGACTTGGATTCCATCTTAGGCTTTCTAGGCCACTTTAGGGTTTTATTAGGGTTTTAACCTCCATATTACTTTTATCACATTTAATGTTCTCTTAGTTCACAAACCCTAATTTCAACATCATAAGCCCAATTATCATATTCAGTTTCTTTCAAATTAACAACTCATATTTCCTTATAATTCAATTCATATATGAACTCTATTTATCAATAATTTCACATTAATCCACTAGAAAACCCTAATTACCAAATTAAGGGTATTTATCCACAATTAGGAACTTTTATACTCAAAATATCTTAGAACCATCATATCTCAGCTTTATACACGAATTTGAACAATTAAAGCCAATAAGAATCATAATTACTAACATTAGGGTTTCAAGGCCCATTAAAGCTCATTTATGTACATGGAACCCTAAATTAATCAAATTAAGCAATAAAGTTCATCCTTTTAGATCTAATGCATCTTTATATAATCAACATGTTAATATCAACTTTAATCATCCATATAACCCTTGTCGATACATTAATCATCATAAATTAAGGTTTCTGAATCATTAATGCACTACAATTAATAACTACTACTACCTTTCGAATTGCAATAATAATTAGCTTCTAAGTATATTTTTAATGGATTCCTCGCATTTTTCAGAGCAAAATACATATATTATATGTACCAATTTGATCTACCAATATTTAGATATGATTTTTGTAAGAAATACTAACTTGGACACTTGGCAAGCTTCCACATCACCAAACCCATGCAACATAGCTCGGTCGATTAAAAACATAATCAATTGATGCTTTTTCCCTCTCTTAAGTGGCCGACTCTTCATACCCCGGAGGGGCAAATCCATCAAAAATTCGCACGGTCATCTTCCTCCTCGACTACTGCCGTCGACTGTAGCAGATCGTGGGGTCTCCTCCTCCCCTTCCCTAGATCTGAAAGGCACCGAAGAGGGTTCCTTCCCTTCCGCCACCCTCTAACGCACCTGTAGGGGACCCAAGCTACGACCAAGGTGGCTGGGGTTGAGCTGGAGGCTCTTCTGCGGTGGCTGACCTTGCTGTTACGCTGCTGGTGGCTAGAGAGAAGGTGGAAGTAAGGGGATGATGGACAAGCCCCCTAGGTCTTTGGGGAAGCCTCATGCCTCTGTTGCACCCCATCACATCTCCTTGGTTCCCTCGAGATAGCACAATAACTTCTTGGCTAGGGTTTAAACTAAAAAGAAGAAGGAGAAGAGAGAAGGATGTATGGAATCATCTTGGATTCGACCAAGGATTCTACCCATTATATAGGGGAGGGTAGCAAAGCCCTAGGATGCCCATCCACGAGTTCCAAGTCCCTTTCCCAATAGGAAACTTATTCCTTCATTAAGAAGAAATCTTCTCTCTCTTAAATGTCTTCTTAATAAACCATATTCTTTGGATATTTAGGAATTCGAAATTATCTCTCTTATCATCTTTAAGCTTGACTTTTAATCCATTGGCTATGAATTTATACTTCCTAATAGTAGAAAGTACCTCTTTTTAATAATACCAAACATTCATTAATTATGTATCACATTATCCTCTTATTTTGTATTATTTGCATTTTTTCTTTCTTCTTATTCATTGGGACTTCTTGGATCCCAAGAAATACTAATATTTCAAAATTCCTTTTTAAGGATACTTATTATCCTTCAAGATGCATCTACATTCTTCATTTTTCATTATCTTACTTATTTCTTTATTAAGATATTTCTTTTCAAGGATTTCTCTTTATCTTTCATTTCCTTTTTCCCCTTTTCATATTTATTTTATTAGAAATCACATAGAAACGAAATTTATGTAATTGTGTTCATTAATTCCACTTTCTAGAGATATCTATGTATTTCTCATTATTACTTTTCTTAATATCCATTATCTTGTGTCTTTTCCTTTTATTTGGACTTTTCTTCTTTTCTTCTCTTTTATATCCATTATTGGATTAATCTAATAATAGAAATTACGAAATTCCTATCAAAAGGGAGATTTGCAAAGAAATCCATCTTTTGAAGCAAAGCATACAACCTTTTCAATTAAGTCCATATTCACAAAATATTTACAATTCAATTATGAAAAAATATGCAAAATTGAGGTTGTAACATCCTTCCCCTCTTATAGGAAATTTTCCCTTAAAATTCCCTCAAACATACAAACAAATAGGATAAGACATCCTCATGTCCATCATGGATCCCATGTGGTTCTACCCTCTCCATGGTGCCTCTCAAGAACCTTCATCATCTCATATTCTTGCATCTGAGTTCTTTCTCACCTTGGTACCTTGTACCCTCATAGGTGACTCAGGACATTTCAGCTTCTCTCAAAGCTAACTGGGTTCATGACTCAGCACATGGCTTGGGTACCTCATATAATGCTCTAGATCAGACTCATGGAACACATCACATTATTCTGAGGGGTAAGACTGAACATAACCATCTCCACCAATCCATCTCAAAAGGACCCATATATCGGGGATTCAACTTTCTCAGCTGTAGCTTAGAGGGGTCAGATTTTCACATTGCATATTCTCCCACAGTGAACTGCATGTTAGTCTGCTTTGCATCATCTCACAACTCATGTTGCCCCTGGGCTTCCTCAGCCATCATATCATCAAAATGACTTCATATGCACACACTGTGGTCCTTTTCTGACCTTAGCGAGGTCCCTTCACCAACATTATGTTAATGAAGTGGTGATCGACACAACCTTCCTGACAGAGCTTCTTTACATCTTGATACTGGCTATGGTGGTTATCATCACATCCCTCATAGGGAAAGAACTGCCCCCCATGTATCACTCTGAATGAACACACATGCTCTCATCAGATCCACTTGTCTGGATCATACTAACCATTACTTAGGGGTGATAAGCTGTACTCACATCGAGTTCTTCATGTATCTACTTGCACCTTATGGAAGTGAATCTTTAGGTCATATTCAAGAACTTTTGAACTTGCATCCAAGTACAGTTGAACCATATCTCTTACTTGTAGTTCAACTGGATTTGTCTCTTAAAAGTACTCCCTCTTTCTCTTAGATTATGTCATCTAGGTAACACGATCTTACCATAACCCATATTGCATCTTGACCTTCCTTGGTCCATGGGATACTTACCACAACATCCATAGTGATGAACTCCCATTCCCTCTTGGGGAGTCTTTATCCTCTATATCAACTGACTGGGTTACCGGTGTTCATCCATCACCTCCTGGCATGCATGGCAACAAGCCACATGCAACTTCATCTTAAGTATCCAAAGTACAACTGCCACTTACTATCTTAGTAGTACCACGGTGTATGATGAACTTAAAATCATGATCTCCTATATGTCATGATTCCTAAAGGTTGATTCCTCAGAAACCCTAAAACACACTTGTCGTGAGTTTCATCATCTTCTTTTCCAAAGAAGCGCATCTGAGGTTCTACAACCATCCTTCTATCACATCAAGGCCTAGGATGGCTAACCAAACAACCACTAACTTGATCAATAGATCTCGTTACATCTGAGTGTTAGCCAAACATATATTCTTTTCCAAACTTAGAGTTAACCTAATAACCTCTTCTAGCCTTTAGCTAAACTAGGCAGCTACATCTCAACCAGAGTATCCATTACTACCTTTCATCTTTAGGTTCTAGGTAACAGTGAAGACATACACCTCCCTATATTCCACTTATCATCTCATCTCGGACTTTAAGCCTATCTTCATCAAGGGAAATCAGAGCTCATTCTCTTGGCTATCGAACTCTACCTTGTATAGTTCATAAGTTCCACATAACACATGATAAAAACATCCTCATAAGATGACTACCTTAGTTCTCTTGGTGTTTTCTCAACATCCACACATCATACACTCTACAAGGGTACGTCATTATCTCAATCCTCATGCATCATAGAAACATTTCCACTCACATCATCTTTATCTTTGGTGTATGGCATGTGAACTGTCCTATCTCTCACCGCCATAACAAGGGGAAATAAGCATTTGGTGGCCGTCCAAACACAGAGTTCTTCCTGTTAAAAGAATAGAGACGGTGCATCCCACATTGTCAGTTACCTTCAAATCTAAGTTGAAACATGCATCACATGTCCCCTCATCATGAACATCTTGATATCAGGGTTACTTCCAAGGAAAACTGGTCTCGAATGCACTTGGGTCATCACACCATCCTTGGTCATCTCCTCTAGGTCTGTAGGGTGTCGGCACTTTTGGGGTCATCCCTCTTCCCTTATGCATCAGAGAGTGCCCTCTTCATTTGCCCTTTGGGTCCCATGAGTTCATGAAGGTGATCAATCTCCTAACTTATGGCCTTCAGACAATGACAGCTGTTACCTCCCGACCGTATGGTCATGTGCAACTAGGGAATTAGGAAACTCCTACTTTCATCATTCTTATACCTACTTGACCCTAGGATAGACTTAAGATTCTAACATAGTACATATCCAACTTGAAACCTTGCCCAAGTCTCCATCATCTCTCAAGGCATTTTTGGTCTGTTTTCCATCCTTTCATAAGGATCATGGTGACCTACCTACTTTGGTCAGGCCCCATCCCCATGCACTTAGAGATTATTATCTATGGGTCTATAGGTTCATTCTCTTACTAAGTACTCTCCACTTAGCTTCTCAAGATCATATGCGACCTCTTTAGGTTACCTCAACCCAACAAAAGCTGATCCATTCCCTATAGAAGGGTCCCTCTCCCAGGATGGAAGGAAACTACATCTTGATAGGAACAATGGTCACAAACGTCCATACATCTCAGGTTTATATCCACATGAGCATGCTTAACCCTTTCAAGCTACTAGGGCACATAGCTAGTAAGCAGACCACCTACTGAACCATGCCAGGTCTTCATGATAGGTCATACTTGTTCTCATTCCTCAATATTGGACCAAGATCATACCTGCCCATGTCACCAACTTATAGGTGAGGGGTTCATCAAACATACACCTTAACCAAGGGGTTTCCTTTTCCTCCAAACATGAGGGGTACCATTCTCAAATCTATGGAAACTCAAATCTCATCATGAGCATCAGGTACACCCAACACTACGACTTCTTCTCTTAGGTCTAAGAACCCTGTGTTCACCTTTCTAATGTCCCACTACATGCTCAACCCTGTAACCACGTACCAAGAATGTACAAGGTACGACACACACTTCCTATTATCATTCCATTTGAATAACACCTCAGAGTGGAGTCCTCCTCAAGGACAACCAACTAGGTATAAGGCCTCACAACTTGTTACTAAACCTATTCATGGTCTAAGGTAAACACCTATACCATAGACACATAGGAACCAACAGTCTCATCCTCTATCTAGGGTTTGGTTCCTCTAAAGGAAACCAAGATACCATCAACCTCCAGGGATCATGCATGAGGCAACCACAACCATCCACTTAGGTCGCATCATCCTCAACTTCTCAGGGTTCCTCCTAACCCAGAGTCTAAACTTCCAACCTTCTTGTCTGGGTCCCTCTCTCTCTCTCTCTCTAGAGTTAACCCTACAAACAACCTTACTACTAAGGGTTCTCTCTCGAAGGTAGATCAAGCTTACCAACATACACCTACATGGATGAAACCTATGTTTTTTCTAGATTATCTATAGCTCTTTATGCTCATCTCATAAGCTATCCATCATACTCTCCTGGCTAGGGTTTTAACCTACTGTCATCACTACAGACATACTTTGGGTGCAACTTTGCCATGCTCATATAAGCTCATAGGGGTCTATATGGTCATCACTAACATCATCAATGAAGGAGTTATCCTTCACCCTAACATGCACAACCCTTCCCAGGGTTGGGTCGCCAAAGGTACTAGGTCAACCAACCTCACATGGCTCATATCGTCATGGGTATCCAAACCAAAAGCATGTCCACCCACACACATGGTCTACCATGAAATCTAACTCATCATGTCTTCCCTCTCTAACCACCACTTAGGGTTAGGGTTAGCATCATCCTTAGAGGATGTACCAGGTCTCTACCTTTAATGGAGATCTCTACCTCTAAAACCATCTCTCTACTCATCATCCTGACCAGAGGGTCTAACCTCAGGTCTCTCAGGACAACACATGTCATACGACCTAAGCATGCAACTATTCTTTAGTTTACACTTAAACTATTAAGCTTTTGTCCTTGACATCTTATTTACATGCTTTCTAATAATTTTAGTGGAGGATTCCTTAACCTTATCATGCATACCCTATCCTCAAGAGGGTGAGGAAAAGAGAGAAAACCCTAAACCTTATAATCCTAACAGAATTAGGGTTGAGAAGGGATGAAAACAGGTGAGAGAGTCCTAAAGGTATCTTATTTCGAGTCAGATCCTAAGACATTGGCCAGGCAATCACACAGATATGGGAGTCCTCATATTCTGACTAGCAGTGCGAAGGAAAATATTGCCAACCCTCAGACTGTGATCCTTTTATAGACACCTCAGTGTTTCTAATAACTCCCTTGGGTTCTACAGAGTTTGAAAAATTTAATAATTAATAAATATTAGATGAGGAACCAGTGCTCTGATACCAAATGTAACAACCCCGCCTCCCGGTAATCCCCAATTAAAGAATACCAAGAGTTCAGAGCCATTATCCCAATTTCCCGGATCAAAGGTTCGACAAATAATTAGTAATAATTATTAAATTCTACCATGAATATATTGAAAGATGGTATAAAATAAAACTTTGCATACCTTTTAAAACTTTGGATATCTACTTCTATCTACAACTTGAATCTATTCTATCTAATCCTCCTCGCATTTTATTTCTTATTTTCATAATGTGTCACTTTACTATTTGTTCTTTTCAGGGTTGTACCTAAAATGCCTACAAACAAAATGTTGGTCATCATAAATGGATATGCCGGTATGTGGGGACAACCAAAATTTCACACATAAGGCTAACAACCTATTTATCACAATCAAGGTAATTAACAATTCAATTTATGTTTTCAATGTGTCAATATCCACCGCTTTTGCCCAAACCCTGGAATACCCCCATTAGGGTTTCTCTTTTGCCATTGACTTAAAGCCACCTTCTCCATCCCAAGCTTGGTGCCTAGGGTCACCTCTCATGGTGCCCATTAGTCATGTAATATCATAAGGCCACCTTCTCTTTCCTAAGCTTGGTGCCAGGGGTCACCACTCATGGTGCCCAAGGGTCTTCCTTCTTGGGCTTGACCTCATTGCATCATCCATCAGGGTGGCATGTAGGTGCTAGATTACACACTTATATCATAATTGTGATAATCATAGTGACTTTTTGATTTGTAAGTATGAACATCCATACTGATAGGTTGCATTCAATGCGATCAATCATCCGGAAAACCTTCGGGAAACTATTGCGATTAACCATAATTAACCATATAAATGATCCAGAGCAACTTGATGTCCAAGCAATAATGATAAAGAACAATCAAATAAGAAATCAATAATATCCTGAAATGAATGCAATACATCCAAGTGTTTTTGTTTATCCAAAACATTCTTAAGATAGACTTGGATTCCATCTTAGGCTTTCTAGGCCACTTTAGGGTTTTATTAGGGTTTTAACCTCCATAATACTTTTATCACATTTAATGATCTCTTAGTTCAAAAACCGTAATTTCAACATCATACACCCAATTATCATATTCAGTTTCTTTCAAATTAGCAACTCATATTTCCTTATAGTTCAATTCATATATGAACTCTATTTATCACTAATTTCACATTAATCCACTAGAAAACCCTAATTACCAAGTTAAGGGTATTTATCCACAATTAGGAACTTTTATACTCAAAATAGCTTAGAACCACCATATCTCAGCTTTATACACGAATTTGAACAATTAAAGCCATTAAGAATCATAATTACTAACATTAGGGTTTCAAGGCCCATTAAGGCTCATTTATGTACATGGAACCCTAAATTAATCAAATTATGCATAAAGTTCATCCTTTTAGATCTAATGCGTCTTTTTATAATCAACAAGTTAATATCAACTTTAATCATCCATATAAACCTTCTCGATACATTAATCATCTTAAATTAGGGTTTCTTAATCTTTGATGCACTAAAGTTGATAACTTCTACCAACTTTCGAATTGTAATAGGAACTAACTTCTAAATATATTTTTAATGGATTCCTTACATTTGTCTGAGCAAAATACATATATTATATGTACCAATATGATCTACCAATATTTAGATATGATTTTTGTAAGAAATACTTACTTGGACCAATGGAAGGCTGCCACATCACCAAACCCATGCAACGTAGCTCGGTTGATTGAAAACATAATCAATTGACGTTTTTTCCCTCTCTTAAGTGGTCGACTCTTCATACCTAGGAGGGGCAAATCCGTCAAAAACTTACTCGGTCGTCTTCCTCCTCGCGAGCCCTAGCTCCCGCTGACTGCAACAGCTCATGGGGTCTCCTCCTCCCCTTCCTAGGACCCGAAAGGCACCGAAGAGGGTTCCATCCCTTCCTCTGCCCTCTGCCGCACCTATAGGGGGCCCAAGCTGTGGTCGAGGTGGATGAGGTTGAGCTGGAGGCTCTTCCACTGCGGCTGACCTTGCTGTCATGCTGCAAGTGGTTGGACCGAAGGCGGAAGGAAGGGGATGATGGACAAGCCCCTCCTAGGTCGTTGGGGAAGCCTCATGCCTCCGTCACACCCCATCACAGCTCCTTGGTGCCCTTGAGATAGCCCAATACCTTCTGGGCTAGGGTTTAAATGAAAAAGAAGAAGGAGAAGAGAGAAGGATGTATGGAATCCTCTTGGATTCAGCTAAGAGTTCTACCCCTTATATAGGGGAGGGTAGCAAAGCCCTAGGATGCCCATCTACGAGATCCAAGTCCCTTTCCCAATAGGAAACTTATTCCTTCATTAAGAAGCAATCTTCTCTCTCTTAAATATCTTCTTAATAAACCATATTCTTTGGATATTTAGGATTTCAAAAATTATCTCTCTTATCATCTTTATGCTGGACTTTTAATGCATTGGCCATGAAATAATACTTCCTAATAGTAGAAAGTACCTCTTTTTAATAATACCAAAAATTCATTAATGATGTATCACATTATCCTCTTATTTTGTATTATTTCCATTTTCTCTTTCTTCTTATTCACTGGGACTCCTTGGATCCCAAGAAATACTAATATTTCGAAATTCCTTTTTAAGGATACTTATTATCCTTCTAGATGCATCTACATTCTTCATTTTTAATTATCTTACTTATTTCTTTATTAAGATATTTCTTTTCAAGGATTTCTCTTTATCTTTCATTTCCTTTTTACTCTTTTCATATTTATTTTATTAGAAATCACATAGAAACAAAATTTATTCAATTGTGGCCATTAATTCCACTTTCTAGAGATTTCTATGTATTTCTCATAAGTACTTTGCTTAATATCCATTATCTTGTATCTTTTCCTTTTATTTGGACTTTTCTTCTTTTCTTCTCTTTTATATCCATTATTGGATTAATCTAATAATATAAATTACGAAATTCCTATCAAAAGGGAGATTTGCAAAGAAATCCATCTTTTGAAGCAAAGCATACAACCTTTTCAATTAAGTCCACATTCACAAAATCTTGACAATTCAATTATGAAAACATATGCAAAATTGAGGTTGTAACATCCTTCCCCTCTTATAGGAATTTTTTCCCTCAAAATTCCCTCAAACATACAAACAAACATAATAAGGCTTCCTCATGTCCATCATGGATCCCGTGTGGTTCTACCCTCTCCATGGTGCCTCTCAAGAACCTTCATCATCTCATATTCTTGCATCTGAGTTCTTTCTCACCTTGGTACCTTGTACCCTCATAGGTGAATCAGGACATTTCGACTTCTCTGAAAGCTTACTGGGTTCATGTCTTAGCATATGGCTTGGGTACCTCACATAGTGCTCTAGATCAGACTCATGGAACACATCACATTATCCTGAGGGGTAAGACTGAACATAACCATCTCCACCAATCCATCTCAAAAGTACCCATATATCGGGGACTCATCTTTCTCAGCTGTAGCTTAGAGGGGTCAAATTTTCACATCGCATATTCTCCCATAGTGAATTGCATTTCAGTCTACTTTGCATCAGCTCACGACTCATGTCGCCCCTGTACTTCCTCAACCATCGTATGATCAAAGAGACTTCATCTGCACACACTGTGGTCCTTTTTTGACCTTCACGAGGTCCCTTCACCAACATTATCTTAATGAAGTGGTGACTGACACAACCTCCCTTATAGAGCTTCTTTACATCTTGATACTGGCTATGGTGGTTATCATCACATCCCTCATAGGGCAAGAACTGCCCCCATGTATCACCCTGAATGAGCACACATGCTCTCATCAGACCCTCTTGTCTGGATCATACTAACCATTAGTTATGGGTGATAAGCTATACTCACATCGAGTTCTTCATGTATCTACTTCCACCTTATGGAAGTGGATCTTTAGGTCATATTCAAGAACTTTTGAACTTGCATCCCGGTGTAGTTGAACCATCTCTCTTACTTATAGTTCAACCAGATTTGTCTCTTGATAGTACTCCCTCTTTCTCTTAGATTATGTCATCTAGGTAACACGATCTTACCATAACCCATATTGCATCTTGACCTTCCTTGGTCCATAGGAGACTTACCACAACATCCATAGTGATGAACTCCCATTCCCTCTCACGGACTCTTTATCCTCAATATCAACTCACTGGGTTACTAGTGTTCATCCTTCACCTCCTGGCATGCATGGCGACAAGCCACATGAAACTTCATCTTAGGTATCCAAAGTACTACTGCCACTTACTATCTTGGTAGTACCACGGTGTATGATGAACTTAAAATCATGATCTCCTATATGTCATGATTCCTTAAGGTTGATTCCTCAGAAACCTTAAAACACTCTAGTCGTGAGTTTCATCACCTTCTTTTCCAAAGAAGCACATATGAGGTTCTACAACCATCCTTCTATCGTATCAAGTCCTAGGATGGCTAACCAAACATCCACTAACTTGATCAACAGATCTTGTTACATCTGAGTGTTAGCCAAACATATCTCATTTTCCAAACTTAGGGTTAACCTAACAACCTCTTCTAGCCTCCAGCTAAACTAGGCAGCTGCATCTCAACCAGAGCATCCATTACTACCTTTCATCTTTAGCTGCTAGGTAACAGTGAAGACATACACCTCCCTATATTCCACTTTTCATCTCATCTCAGACTCTAAGCCTATCTTCATCAAGGGAACTCATAGCTCATTCTCTTGGTTATCGAACTCTACCTTGTATAGTTCATAAGTTTGACATAACTCATGATAAAAACATCCTCATAAGATGACTACCTTAGTTCTCTTGGTGTTTGTTCACATCCACACATCGTAAACTCTACAAGGGTATGTTATTATCTCTATCCTCATGCATCATAGCAACATTTTCACACACATCATCTTTATCTTTGGTATATGGCATGCGAACTATCCTATCTCTCACCCCCATAACAAGAGGAAATAAGCATTTGGCGGCCGTCCAAACATAGAGTTCTTCCCGTTACAAGTATAGAGATGGTGCATCCCACATTTCCAGTACACCTTCAAATCTAAGTTGAAACGTGCTTCAAATGTCTTCTCATCATGAACATATTGATATCAGGGTTACTTCCATGGAAAACTGGTCTCGAATGCACTTGGGTCATCACACCATCATTAGTCATCTCCTTTAGGTCTGTAGGGTGTTTGCACTTTTGGGGTCATCCCTCTTCCCTTATGCATCAGAGAGTGCCCTCTTCATTTTCCCTTTGGGTCCCATGAGTTCATGAAGGTGATCAATCTCCTAACCCATGGCCTTCAGACAATGACAGTTGTTACCTCCCGACCCTATGGTCATGTGCAACTAGGGAATTAGGAAACTCCTACTTTAATCGGTCTTGTCCCTACCTAACCCTAGGATAGACTTAGGATTCTAACATAGTACATATTAAACTTGAAACCTTACCCAAGTCTCCATCATCTCTCATGGCATTTGTGGTCTAATTTCCATCCTTTCATTGGGTTCATGGCGACCTACCTACCTTGGTCAGGCCCCATCCCCATGCACTTAGAGATGATTATCTATGGGTCTGTAGGTTCATTCTCTTACTATGTACTCTCCACTTAGCTTCTCAAGATCATATGAGACCTCTTTAGGTTACCTCAACCAAACAAAAGCTGATCCATACCCTACAGAAGGGTACCTCTCCTAGGATGGGAGGAAACTAAATCTTGATAGGAACAAAGGTCACAAACGTCCCTACGTCTCAGGTTTATATCCACATGAGCATTCTTAACCCTGTCAAGCTACTTGGGCACATAGCTAGTAAGCAGACCACCTACTAAACCATGCTAGGTCTTCATGATAGGTCATACCTATTCTCATTCCTCAATATTGAACAAAGATCATACCTGCCCATGTCACCAACTTATAGGCGAGGGATTCATCAAACATACACCTTAACCAAGGGGTTTCCTTTTCCTCCAAACATGATGGGTGCCATGCTTAAATCTATGGAATTTGAAATCTCATCATGAGCATCAGCTACACCCATCTCTACTACTTCCCCTCTTAGGTCTAGGAACCCCAAGTTCACCTTTCTGATGTCCCACTGCATGCTCAACCCTGTAACCATGTACCAAGCATGTATAGGGTATGACATGCACTTCCTATTATCATTCCACTTGAATAACACCTCAGAGTGGAGTCCTCCTCAAGGACAACCAACTAGGTATAAGGCCTGACAACCTTTTACTAAACCTCTTTGTGGTCTAAGGAACTCTTCCTTCTATCCCTAAAAGGTAAACACCTATACCATAGACGCATAGGTACCAGCAGTCTCATCCTTTCTCTAGGGTTTGGTTCCTCTAAAGGCAACCAAGATACCATCAACCTCTAGGGATCATGCATGAGGGAACCACAACCATCCACTTAGGTCGCATCATCCTCAACTAGTTAGGGTTCCTCCTAACCCAAAGTCTAAACTTCCAACCTTCTTGTCTGGGTCCGACTCTCTCTCTAGAGTTAACCCTACAAACAACCTTACTACTAAGGGTTCTCTCTCGAAGGTGGATCAAGCTTACCAACATACACCTACATGGGTGAAACCTATGTTTGTTCCAGATTATCTATAGCTCTTTATGCTTATCTCATAAGCTATCCGTCATACTCTCCTGTCTAGGGTTTTAACCTACTGTCATCACTACAGACATACTTTGGGTGCAACTTTGCCATGCTCATATAAGCTCATAGGGGTCTATATGGTCATCACTAACCTCATCAATGAAGGAGCTATCCTTCACCCAAACATGCACGACCCTTCCCAGGGTTGGGTCACCAAAGGTACTAGGTCAACCAACCTCACATGGCTCATATCATCATGGGTATCCAAACCAAAAGCATGTCCACCCACACACATGGTCTACCATGACATCTAAATCATCGTGTCATCCCTCTCTAACCACCACTTAGGGTTAGGGTTAGCATCATCCTTAGAGGATATACCAGGTCTCTACCTTTAATGGAGATCTCTGCCTCCAAAACCATCTCTCTACTCGTCCTCCTGACCAGAGGGTCTAACCTCAGGTCTCTCATGACAACACATGTCATACGACCTAAGTATGGAGCTATTCTTTAGTTTATGCTTAAACTATTAAGCTTATGTCCATGACATCTTATTTACATGCTTTTTATTAATTTTGGTGGAGGATTCCTTAACCTTATCATGCATACCCTATCCTCAAGAGGGTGAGGAAAAGAGAGAAAACCCTAATCCTTATAATCCTAATTGAATTAGGGTTGAGTAGGGATGAAAATAGGTGAGAGAGTCCTAAAGGTATCTCATTTCGAGTCAGATCCTAAGACATTGGCCAGACAGTCACATAGATCTGGGAGTCCTCATATTGTGACTAGCAGTGCGAAGGAAAATATTGCCAGCCCCCAAACCGTGATCCTTTTCTAGACACCTCAGTCTTTCAGAAAATCCTCTAATAACTCCATTGGGTTCTACAAAGTTTGTAAAACTTAATAATTACTACAAATTAGATGTGGAACCAATGCTCTGATACCAAATGTAAGAGAGCCGCCTCCCAATAACCCCCCAATTAAGGGAGACCAAGAGGTCAGAGCCTTTATCCCATCTTCCCGAATCAAAGGTTTGACAAATAATCAGTAATAGTTATTAAATTCTACCATGACTACACTAAAAGATGGTATAAAATAAAACTTTGCATACCCTTTAAAACTTTGGATATCTACTTCTATACACAGTTTGCATCTATTCTATCTAATCCTCCTCACACTTTATTTCTTACTTTCACAATGTGTCACTTTACTATTTGTTCTTTTTAGGGTTGTACCTAAAACACCTACAAACAAAATGTCGGTCAGCATAAATGAATATGCCGATATGTGGGGACAACCAAAATTTCACACATAAGGCTAACAACCTATTTATCACAATCAAGGTAATTAACAATTCAATTTACATTTTCAATGTGTCAATCTCCACCGCTTTTTCCCTAACCATGGAATACCCCCATTAGGGTTTCTCTTTTTCCATTGACTTAAGTCCACCTTCTCCATCCTGAGCTTGGTGCCTGGGGTCACCTCTCGTGGTGCCCATTAGTCATGCAATATCATAAGGCCACCTTCTCTATCCTGAGCTTGGTGCCTGGGGTCACCACTCATGGTGCCCATGGGTCTTCCCTCTTGGGCTTAACCTCATTGCATCATCCATCAGGGTGGCATGTAGGTGCGAGATTACACACTTATATCATAATTTTGATAATCATAGTGACTTTATGATTTGCAGGTATGAACATCCATACTGATAGGTTGCATTCAATGCGATCAATCATCTGAAAAACCTTTGGGAAACTAATGCAATTAACCATAATTAACCACATACCTGATCCAAAGCAACTTGATGTCTAAGCAATAATGATAAAGAACAATCAAACAAGCAATCAATAATATCCTAAAATTAATGCAATACATCCAAGTGTTATAGTTTATCCAAAACATTCTCAAGATAGACTTGGATTCCATCTTAGGCTTTCTAGGCCACTTTAGGGTTTTATTAGCATTTTAACCTCCATAATACTTTTATCACATTTAATGCTCTCTTAGTTCACAAACCCTAATTTCAACATCATAAGCCCAATTATCATATTCAATTTCTTTCAAATTAACAACTCATATTTCCTTATAGTTCAATTCATATATGAACTCTATTTATCACTAATTTCACATTAATTCACTAGAAAACCCTAATTACCAAATTAAGGGTATTTATCCACAATTAGGAACTTTTATACTCAATATAGCTTAGAACCATCATATCTCAACTTTATACATGAATTCGAACAATTAAAGCCATTAAGAATCATAATTACTAACATTAGGGTTTCAAGGCCCATTAAAGCTCATTTATGTATATGTAACCCTAAATTAATCAAACTATGCATAAAGTTATTCCTTTTAGATATAATGCGTCTTTTTATAATCAACATGTTAATATCAACTTTAATCATCCATATAACCCTTCTCAATACATTAATCATCTTAAATTAGGGTTTCTTAATCATTAATGCACTAAAGTTGATAACTTCTACTACCTTTCGAATTAAAATAGAATTATCTTCTAAATATATTTTTAATGGATTCCTCACATTTTTCTAAGAAAAATATGTATATTATATGTACCAATCCGATCTACCAATATTTACATATGATTTTTGTAAGAAATACTTACTTGGACCAATGGCAGGCTACCACGTCACCAAACCCATGCAACGTAGCTCGGTCGATTGAAAACATAATTAATTGACATTTTTGTGTTCTCTTAAGTGGTCGGCTCTTCATACCGCAGAAGGGCAAATCTGTCAAAATCTCGCCCGGTCGTCTTCCTCCTCGCGAGGCCTAGATACTGCTGACTACATCAACTCGTGGGGTCTCCTCCTCCCCTTCCATCGACTTGAAAGGCACCAACGAGGGTTCCCTCCCTTCCGCCGCCCTCTGCCGTACCTGCAGGGGCCCCAAGCTGTGGCCGAGGTGGCTGGGGTTGAGCTGGAGGCTCTTCCACGATGACTAACCGTGTTGTCACGCTGCATGTGGCTGGAGCGAAGGTGGAAGCAAGGGGATGATGGCCAAGCCCCCTCTAGGTCGATGGGGAAGCCTCATGCCTCCATCACACCCCATCATATCTCCTTGGTGCTCTCGAGATAGCCCAATACCTTCTTAACTAGGGTTTAAATGAAAAAGAAGAAGGAGAAGAGAGAAGGATGTATGGAATCCTCTTAGATTCGGACAAGGGTTCTACCCCTTATATAGGGGAGGGTAGAAAAGCCCTAGGATGCCCATCCACGAGATCCAAGTCCCTTTCCCAATAGGAAACTTATTCCTTCATTAATAAGCAATCTTCTCTCTCTTAAATATCTTCTTAATAAACCATATTCTTTGGATATTTAGGAATTCGAAAATTATCTCTCTTATCATCTTTATGCTGGACTTTTAATTCATTGGACACGAAATTATACTTCCTAATAGTAGAAAGTACCTCTTTTTAATAATACTAAAAATTCATTACTTATGTATCACATTATCCTCTTATTTCGTATTATTTACATTTTCTCTTTCTTCTTATTCATTGGGACTCCTTGGATCCCAAGAAATACTAATATTTCAAAATTCCATTCTAAGGATACTTATTATCCTTCTAGATGCATCTACATTCTTCATTTTTCATTATCATACTTATTTCTTTATTAAGATATTTCTTTTCAAGGATTTCTCTTTATCTTTCATTTCCTTTTTCCACTTTTCATATTTCTTTTATTAGAAATCACATAGAAACAAAATTTATTTAATTGTGGCCATTAATTCCACTTTCTAGAGATTTCTATGTATTTCTCATAATTACTTTGCTTAATATCCATTATCTTGTATCTTTTCCTTTTATTTGGACTTTTCTTCTTTTCTTCTCTTTTATATCCATTATTGGATTAATCTAATAATAGAAATTATGAAATTCCTATCAAAAGGGAGATTTGCAAAGAAATCCATCTTTTGAAGAAAATCATACAACCTTTTCAATTAAGTCCATATTCACAAATCTTTACAATTCAATTATGAAAACATATGCAAAATTGAGGTTGTAATAGAGCCTCAAGAACCAACTTCCTCAAATTATCAACATTAGGAACCACTACTCTACCGTAGTAGCACACTGTCCCATCCTCTAACTCATGGATGCCATCACACTTCTCATTGCCAAACTATGCTCAGATCTATTGTATCACAGTATCATGACGTTGTGCATCTCTGATATGTTGCCTCAATGTAGGCTTCACCTGTAACTAGGCCAACAAGCCTACCAACAAGGATACTTCCAACTTTACATTCATTTGGTGAAGAGACACTAACATGTCTCATTTATGGAACACCAAGGAACACAATTTCTCCTTATCAACAGATGATGACAAAGAATATTTTCTACTCAAAGCATCTGCCACCATGCTAGCTTTTCTTGGATGGTAGCCTATGGTGCAATCATAGTCCTTGATTAACTCCATCCAGCGTCACTGCCGTATATTCACTTCCTTATTTGAAAAGATGTACTATAGATTCTTGTGGTCGATGAAGATCTGACACTTCTGTCCATAAAGGTAGTGTCTCTATATCTTCAAGGCATTGATCACAATTTCAAGCTCCAGATCATACATCAGGTAGTTCTCCTTGTGTTTCTTAAGATGTCGCAAAGCAAAAGAAACCACGTTCTTATCTTGCATCAACAACAAAAGACGATATAACCCTTTCCTTGTTCTGGCAGACCAACACTAGTTTATTGGTTAGATTCTCTTTCAAAAGCTACAAAGAACACTGACACTTATCATCCAAGACAAATGCAACACCTTTCCTTGTCATCTTCAATAGGGGTAACACCATTGCACTGAAGTTCTTTATAAACCTCATGTAATATCATGTCAATCTAAGGAAACTATGAACACCTTTTGGTGTCTTCAGCTTCTCCCATTCTAACATTGACTGGACCTTCTTGGGATCTAGTCAAACACCCTCAACATATATCATGTGTCCCAGGAAAGATACCACTTTCAGCCAAAACTCGCACTTACTGAACTTAGAGTACAACTCGTGTTGTCTCAACAAGGTCAATGCTTTTTGTTGATGCTACTCATGTTGTTGGCTATCTCTGGAGTAAATCAAGATTTCGTCGATGAACACAACTACAAACTGATCAAGATATGACTGGAACACTCTGTTCATCGAATCCATGAATATTATTGGTGCATTGGTCAGCCCAAATGGCATAACCACAAACTCATAATGACCATACCGAGTCCTAAAAGTTGATGTAGGTATGTAATCCGCCTTGATCCACAACTGATGCTATCCTAACCTCAGTTCTATCTTGGAGAACACTGCAACACCCCTCAACTAATTAAACATATCATCCATCCATGACAATGAGTACTTGTTCCTGATTGTCACATTGTTCAACTTCCTATAATCGATGCTATCCTAACCTCATGGAACCATCCTTCTTCTTCACAAACAACATAGGATCACCCTAAGGGGAAGTGCTCAGTCTGATAAAGCCATTCTCTAACATCTCCTACAACTGGTTCATTAGCTCTTACATCTCAGTTGGTGCCATCCTGTATGGTGTCTATGCTATCGGCTGTGTATCGGGAACCAAATTGATCTCAATATAAATATCTCGAGGTGGAGGAACACTGGGAGACTCATCAGGAAACACATCCTCAAACTCATAAACAACAAACACCTCTTGGATACTATGACTCCTCACCTTAGTATCCACCAAATGTGCCTAAAAAGCTTCACAACCCTGCCTCATTAGCCTCTACCGTCATTGTTGACACCAAACACATAAGGAGAATCTTCCTATCTCCTTGGAAGACCTAGAAAACTTCACCATTTAAGAACTCCACCACCTTGTAATTACTTCCCAAGACCATCAAATACTTCTCCAAAGTATCCATTCCAAGGATCACATTGAATATGTGCATGTCATGTGGTATATGGTCCACTTAAATGCTATGTTCTAAGAAAGAAAGAATGCATGATGGACACACCTCCCACAACTTGATAGAACCAACCAAAGGGGTTTCTAAGTAAATACTATCACATCTATGATT
Source organism: Alisma plantago-aquatica (assembly GCA_963693085.1). Classification (NCBI taxonomy): domain Eukaryota; kingdom Viridiplantae; phylum Streptophyta; class Magnoliopsida; order Alismatales; family Alismataceae; genus Alisma; species Alisma plantago-aquatica. The sequence continues at coordinate 500,140,838 of OY856413.1, read as the reverse complement.
AATAGGAAAAGAACAACTAGTTATCACTTCTCTAGTGATAAAAGAGTGTGTCACACCCGATTCAACCAAAATAGATATAAAGTAGGAAGAGTACAAATAAAAAATAAATAACTCCATCTGACCTATCACGACACATGGGTTGAATACTCCTTATGGCTGACTCATAGCATAGAATTGAGTCATTGCCTATTTTCGCCCCCTCCTCTACTAGATTGTCTAGATGAATTAGCCTGTGACACCTGACCGCATCCTCGACCACTGCCACTACTGAACTGTTGCTATTGTAACCCTTGCTGACTCTGTCTCAGCTATTGTGTCACTTACTCATCCTTCACTGCACAAAACAACCTCAGATGTCCTTTCTGATCACACATATAACAAGTATGTGCGTCAACCTATGGCCTCGACGACCCTATCATTGAAACTGATGCCACACTGTAAGTTCTTGTCGATGGAAAACACAACCTCTACCCTTAGTTGGAAACCACTCAGACTGAAACACATACCTCTTCTATTACTAGGGTACTGAAAACCTAGGCTTCTTGAAGCCTCCAGAAGATTTTTCCTATTAGTGTGTCAGTCTCTTCTTAGCGTTTGCCTCACACTTCTCCACAATTGAATATTCTATCCGTCTCACAGACTCCGCAAACGTGGCAAACCACTCCTTTTTCTCTAAGGCTGACACTATCATTATCAACTTGGAGATCAAAACTTTCTCAAAATTCTAGATCCTCTCCTTATCCCTAGCATCCATGTGCGGGAAAAACCTTAGCAACTCCATGAACTTGGCCTCATACTCGTTGATCATCATATATCCCTGTTGGATCTTCTCAAACTATGAGATCTTCTCATCTAGATAGGTCATTGGGAAGTATCAGATCACAAACTCCCATTAAAAGTCTTCCTAACTAATCGCTGCTCCAGGCCTCTTCTCATCCTCAATGTCCCACCAACGACTAGAATTGAAATTCAACAAATACACTGCGTGTTACACCTTATCCTCTTCTGGGATATTAAGGATCTTGAAAGGCCTTCTCCAACTATGTCAGCCACATATTTGCATCTTCCAGGTCTGTCATACCAACATACTCTATCGCCTCCACATGCCTTAACCTCTCAAAGGTCTTCCCAGAACCCTAGGATTTCACATTGGGGAAAACTACCCTTGCTTGGGGTACGGGCATTCTATCCACCATATGCGTCATCATAGCCATAAACTACCCAAACATGGACTAGAAGGCATGATTGGACACAATTGTTGGGCCAAAGTGAGGCACTTTAGGCACTCCATCTACGCTTGCATGCCTCCTCGCATCACCTCCTAGAGTAGCAACACTGCTCTTGGCATGTTCTTCATGTTCTCCAGACATATCTTTTCCCTTCTTCTTCTTCTTCTTCTTCTTGTTCTTTTGCATAAGCAGAAGCTATGATCAAATATGTTGGATACACAATAACAAGCACAAACCCTAGTCCTATGTCCCTGTAGACTCAGTGAACCAAGAACTATGATACCAATCTTATCATGTAACAACCCAATGCCACATGAGCGAGATTGTTGAAAACAAAGCGTGGAATTAAGACTAAACATATAGATTACCAGGAAACACGGTAAATTAAAACTGACCACTTATATATTCAAAAGAGGAAATATATTACATCCAAGTACACAAACTATGCCACCTGTATCACATATCATACCATAAAGGTATCTACATCAGTGTATAGTGTGCCAACTTGCCACAATCTGTCACAAAAAATAACATGTTTATATATACAAGCCATACATGTACAACCATGGCATACTGCCAAAAACCTAGTAAAGATGTACACCATATGCAAAAAACCCCAAGGACATGAGGGTAAAAGGACGACACATAGTACTCTACTACAAAACACTAGCAACATATCCAACATTCAACAACCAATGATATCCTTGCATCTCTTCCTCAGCCGCATGATCTCTACCACGTCATGCACGGCCACCTAAAAGATGTGGGAACCCTTGGGATGATACCAACGTCTCAGCAAGATATATAACTCTTCCCCAACAACTATTGTTACCATAGATAGATTATAACATAAAAGTAATACTACTATCAAGGTGAACATATTTGGCTAAATGAATACTTCAAACAAATATCATAGATTAAGTAGTTTAAGAAACTACAACTGATCAACAGATTACCATATATTCTTTGAAGTAATATAAAGAACATTTATGCCCATTATTAACTAAAAAATATAAGAAACAAGGAAAAGGGTCATCCAATGTGAATTGTATTTAACCCTAAGAAAATACACTACACTACTGCATTACATATTTTATTATGCCTTGTGAAGATAGGGTATACCACTCATGCTCCAACTGAGCACTACTATGTCGAAATTAGTGCCATACATGATGTAGAAGAGTAGGACTCCTATGATCTCCCACACACTCAATCAACTTAAGTTTTCCGTAGTGACATATAGAGTCAAACTACAAATCAGCCTAGTCTGCCTTGGTATATAGGCACAACACTAGTGATGTTACAACCCCAATTTTTGAGTTCATATGGGTGGAAATGCAATTTTCCCAATAAATGCATGAGTATGGAAATTGTATGATTTATGTGTATTGAATGGATTTCCTTTGCAAAATTTCCTTTGTGCATGTGTTTTTGTGGATCATAATATGTTAATGAGTCCAATATGATTAAAACAAAAAGAAGAAAACAATAATGCATTATCAAGAAGGAAATTTAAAATAATGAGGAAAAGATAAGAATTATGTGGAAATCATATGGTGGTGCCTCTCGTGGCCGTTTAGAATAAAAACAAGAATATTTCAGTTGTCTTTTGATAAGAAAGATAATTGTAAAATTTGGGACTAATGGACATTCCAAAACATAATGGTAATTGTTGAGATGTCTAAAGAAATAAGTTTTTTTTATAAGGAAGACATCTTAATTAATAAATATAAATTAGAAACGATTATAATAAATTTACATGGAATAGTTGTTTTAAAAGATACACCAAAAGAGAGATAAAATGAATATCTTAAAGTAGAAAGGGAGGAGGATGCATTAATTGTTCCCTAAACAAGGTATCTTGCCAACTATATACACACTTGGAGACCAATCCATCTTTTCTGAAACATAGCTTTGTGTGTATATATATATCCAAGTTGGTGAAGGACAGAGAACTACCCTTCCTCTTGATCCTAGATGTGCCTCTCACCACCATAGTTTATAGCAAAGCCATCTTCCCCATCATGGCTATATTCTTTCCTAGTCAATAGGGTATCGTTGTGCCTTGCTGACCCAACAAACTGGAGGAGACTAGGAGTACTACCGAGGAGAACGATTAGGGCAACCAAGACTGGATCGACAACCCTTCCTCCTTCATCTTCCTACCAACTTAGGAAGAATTAGCCCTAACCTAGATCTCCAGTCTGAGGGTGGCAGTAGCATAGCTCCTCCTTCCTCTAGTAGCCACCGTGCTAGGCCAAGGATGCTGTGAACTAGAGAAGACTGGCAATCAGCCACACAAGGATGAATGCCATGAGCATCGACCATCTTGGGTCCCCGACGTCTAGAGTTGGCAGAGACGGATCAATGAAGCTGTTTGTTGCGAACAGAGGCAACACACCCCTCCAAACCCAGTTGGGGGATAGAGGCCATGAATGGAAAGAGGACGGATGGCTGAGCGTGGCCAATACAAACTACAACACCGAACGGATCATGACCAGCGCAGGCCGAGTGTCAGAGATCGCAACCCGCCAGCCGCATGTGAGAAAGAAGAGTCGATTTGGGAAATTGGTTGGGCAGATCTGGACCATGGACCTGCGTTCCTGGTGGAGAAGAACCTAGGCGACACCTTTCAACAAAGATGCCTACCTTGAGTTTGTGAGTACCCAATAATAGTGTCGAGGCCTCTCCATGACCTTCCAACACCTGTGGGCGTGGAGCTATCGCTGGTGGGATCTGTCTTCTGCGGCCTCGGGCGTCTGGCGCAGCCTACGCGAGGTAGAAGAAGGATAGATTGAAAGGACTCTCTTTCCCCTCTATGTATGTTCATTACATGAGGGTAAATAGGTCATTATACTCTAAATCCCAGCCTAGCCGTCAACTTGGATATAACAAGTAAGTTGCTAACGTGGCACTTTTCGATTGGTCCAAATATATTTAACTTCCAAAAATCATATAAAATGATTGGTAGGTTAGAATGAATCGAAACTATATATGAATTTGCTCAGAAAAACAAGGGGAATCCAAATAAAATATAATCAGAGTCTATATAGGCTTTCTATTCCAAAAGTATATGCAATACATGTTTATATGTGTTTAATGTAAAGGAAAACCTAGATTCGCTTTAATATGATGAGTAATTAACTAGATTTGGTTAGGTTGAGTTAATACCTGACCTGGTCATGCATAATAAGGAAACCCATGATAATGATGAATAATTGGCGATTGTAGATTGGTAATCCTATTCATGATGATTTAGGGTTTTACAAGTAATGTCGACATATTACTATTATCTAATGCTGATAATGTGATATAGGTATCATGAATAGTCTAATATACTTAGGATGACGATTAGGGTTTAACCTAATATGTATAACTGGGTTTGTAACCCTAAACCCTAGTCCAAACATGAGATAACCTAAATCCTAGTTTAGGAGCAAATCTATATTTCAGTAATGTAATGTGAATACATGGTGACACATATGTAGTGTGCGTGTTTCATATACTGCTGATTATATGCTTGGTTGCTTGGATGTTTGCATACACTCATAAAGTATATGATGTTCAACATGGTTTCTACAATGGCATAAGGTATGTGGTTACTCTTATGGTTAATCACTTTAGTTTCACAAAAATTCCCAGATGTTTTTATCAGTTGCCTAAAAATAACTGCTTGCATGACCCTTATTTCATGCAACCATAAAGTGACTATGATTATCACCATAAATATGTATTCATGACTGTATCAGATCCTGGTCCTCCTCTGTGTCTTTGCTAATGATGAAAAGGATAACCTAGTATAGGGCCTACTTGTTAAGTAGGACATCAGGTTATCATGAGTTAGAAATTGGGCTACCCACATGTAGTTCCATGAGACTCTTTAACAAACCATGAGTTAAGGAGTGGGCTACCTATGGGTAGTGCCATGTGACTCAACCCTAGAAATTGATTCACCTCTTAGGTAGGATCATGAGGGTTTTAATGGGGATCTACCATAAGGAAGGTAACATCTAGGTCCACTGCAGGGACAGTGAAAAGGCTAGGGTATGTATGGATTGAGCAGTTATGCTAAAAATGTAAAGTTGTTTGTTAAATCATAATTGACTGCAATATGTTGTTACAGTTAGTTGCATGATTATTGTTTCCCCCACATACCGGCATATTCATTTATGCTGATCGACGTTTTGTTTGTCGGCATTTTAGGTATAAGTGAAAAGGACAAACAGTAAAGTGGCATATGTGAAATTAAGTAAGAATTAAAGTACAAAGGAGGATTAGTTAGAATAGACTCCAGATGTGGATAGAAGTAGATATCCAAGTTTTTCAAAAGGTATGCAAAGTTTTATTTTATTCCAGCAATCAATATAGTCATGGTAGAATTTAATAATTATTACTGATTATTTGTCAAACCATTGATCCGGGAAATTGGGATAATGACTCTGACCTCTTAGTCTCCCTTAATTGGGGATTTACGGGAGGTAGGGTCATTACATTTGGTATCAGAGCATTGGTTCCTCATTTAATCATTAGTAATTATTAAATTTTACAAATTCCATAGAACCCGAGGGAGTTATTAGAGGATTTTCTAAAAGACAGAGGTGTCTAAAAAAGGATCATGTCTGGGGGCTGGAAAGATTTTCCTTTGCACCGCTAGTCGGAATATGAGGACTCCTGAGTATGTGTGTCTGCCTGGCCAATGTCTTAGGTTTTGACTTGAAATAAGATACCTTTAGGACTCTCTCATCTTGTTCATCCCTTCTCAACTCAAATTCTTTAAGGATTCTAAGGTTTAGGGTTTTTCTCTCTCTTCCTCACCCTCTTGAGGTTAGGATATGTATAATAAGGTTAAGGAATCCTCCACCAAATTAATTAAAAGCATGTAAATAAGATGTCATGGACATAAGCTTAATAATTTAAGTGTAAACTAAAGAATAGATACATGCTTAGGTTGTATGACATATGTTGTCATGCCCTCAGGAGAGACCTGAGGCTAGACCTCCTTGTCAAGAGGATGAGTAGAGAGAGTTAGTCTTGGAGGTAGAGACCTCCATTATAAGTAGAGACCTAGAACATCCTCTGAGGATGATCCTAACCCTAACCCTAAGTGGTTGTTAGAGAGAGAGATGACACAATGAGGTAGATATCATGATAGACCAGGTGCGTGGGTGGACATGCTTTTAGATTCCCATGACGATATGAGCCATGTGTGGTTGGATGACCTAGTACCTTTGGCGACCCAACCCGGGAAAGGGTCGTGCATGTTAGAGAGAGGGATAGCTCCTTCAATGATGAGGTTAGTGAAGAACCTATAGAAACCCCATTGGCTTTGTGAGTAGGGCATAGCATGCACCCACAGTACGTCAGTAGTGCAGGCCGTAGGTTGAAACCCTAGCCAGGAGAGTATGAGGGATAGCTTATGAGATAAGCATAAAGAACTATGGATAATCTTGAGCAAATGTAAGTTTGAACATAGGCTTCGCCCATGTAGGGGCATGCTGTGAGTTTGATCCTTCATGGGGAGAGGACCTCTAGTAGTAAGGCTATTTGTAGGGTTAGCTCTAGAGAGAGAGAGAGAGCAGGACCCAAGCAAGAAGATTGGAAGCTTAGGCTCAGAGATATGAGGAACAATGGGGAGTTGAAGATGATGCCACCTAAGTGGATGGTGGTGGTTGCCTCATGCATGATCCCTGGAGGTTGATGATATCTTGGTTGCCTTTGGAGGAACCAAACCCTAGAGAGAGGATGAGACTGTTGGTACATCTATGCCTCTGGTATAGGTGTTTACCTTTTGAGTTAGGAAGAAGAGTTCCTTAGATCTGAAGAGGTTTAGTAACAGGTTGTGAGGCCTTATACCTAGTTGGTTGTCCTTGAGAAGGACTCCACTCTGAAGAGTTGCTTGAGTAGAAGGATGACAAGAAGTGCATGTCATACCTTGTACATGGTGGGTTCATGGTTAAGAGGTCGAGCGTGCAGTTCGACACCTAAAAAGTGAACCTAGGGTTCCTAGGCCTAAGAGGGGAAGTGGTGTACCTGATGCTCATGATGATATTTGAGTTTTTATAGATTCGAGCATGGTAATCCTCATGTTGAGAGGAAAGGGAAACCCCTTAAGTCTAAGGTATGTTTGATGAACCCCTCATAGCTAAGATGGTGACATGGGAAGGTTTGTTCTTGGTCTAATGTTGAGGATGAGAACAAGTGTGGCCTAGCATGGTTTAGTAGGTGGTCTTCTTGTGCCTTAGTATCTTTCTAGGGTTAAGCATGGTCATGTGGATGTAAACCCTAGACATAAGGATGTTTTTGACCTTTGTTATCAAGATGTAGTTTCCTCCCATCCTGGGAGAGGGACCCTTTTGTAGGTTATGAATTAGTTTTTGTTGGTTTTAAGGAAACCTAATGAGATCTCATAGGATCGTGTGAAGCTAAGTGAAGGGTACATATTAAATAAATGAACCGATAGACCCATAGATGACCATCTCTAAGTGCATGTGGATGTATTACCATGGAGGTAATCGGGATGGGGCCATTATTGAGGTAGGTAGGTCATCATGATTCCTATGAAAGGATGTAAGTCAAACCACAAATGCTGAGAGAGATGATGGAGACTTGGGTAAGGTTTCAAGTTGGATACGTACTATGTTAGAATCCTAAGTCTGTCCTAGGGTCAAGTAGGGATAAGACCGATGAGAGTAGGAGTTGCCTAATTCCCTAGTTGCACATGACCATAGGGTCAGGAGGTAATATCTATCATTGTCTGAGGGCCATGGGTTAGGAGATTGATAACCTTAATGAACTCATGGGACCCAAAGGGAAAATGAGGAGGGCACTCTCTGATGCATAAGGGAAAAGGGATGACCCCAAAAGTGCCGACACCCTACAAAGCTAGAGGAGATGACCAAGGATGGTATGATGACCCGAGTGGGTTCGAGATCAGTTTTCATGGAAGTACCTTTGATATCGAGATGATCATGACGTAGAGACATATGTTGCATGTTTCAACTTAGTTTAGAAGGTGTACTGGCAATGTGGGATGCACCATCTCTACTCTTGGAATGGGAAGAACTTTGTGTTTGGACGACCGCCAAATGCTTATTTCATCTCGTTATGGGGGTGAGAGACAGGGTAGCACGCATGCCATACACTAAGGATAATGATGACGTGAGTAGAAATCTTGCTATGATGCATGATGATAGAGATAATAGCATACCTTTATGGAGTGTGTGATGTGTGGATGGTTTACAAACATCAAGAGAACTAAGGTAGTCATCTTATAAGGATGTTTTTATCATGAGCTGTATGGAATTTATGATTTATATAAGGTTGAGTTTGATAACCAAGAGGAAGAGCTCTGAGTTTCCCTGATAAAGAAAGACCTAAAACACCGAGATGAGATGATAAGTGGAATACATGAAGGTGTATGTCTTCACTGTTACGTAGCACGTAAGGATGTAAGGTGGTAACAGATGCTCTTGTTCAGACGTAGTTGCCTAGTCTAGCTAGTGGAAAGGCTGGAAGAGGTGGTTAGGTGAACCCTAAGTTTGTGAGATATGTTTGGCTAACACTCAGATCCATTGATCGAGTTAGTGGTTGCTTGTTAGCCAGCCTAGAGTTTGTTGTGATAGAAGGATGGCTATAGAACCTCTGATGCACTTCTATGGAAAAGAAGGTGATGAAATCTACAACTAGAGTATTTTAGGGTTTTGAAGAATCGACCTTAAGGAATCATGACATATAGGAGATCATGATTTTAAGTTTTCCATACACCTTGATACTATTAAGATAGTAAGTGGTAGTAGTACTTTGGATGCACAAGATGAAGTTGCATGTGGCTTGTCTCCATGCATGCCAGGAGGTGAAAAATGAACTCCAGTAACCCAGTGAATTGATATAGAGGATAAAGAGTCCCGAGAGGGAATGGGAGTTCATCACTATGGATGTTGTGGTAAGTCTCCCATGGAATAAGGAAGGTCAAGATGCAATATGGGTTATGGTAGATCACCTTACCTAGATGATATGATCTAAGAGAAAAGAGAGAATACTGTCAAAGGATAGATCCAGTTGAACTACATGTAAGAGAGAGATGGTTCAACTACACCATGATATGAGTTCAAAGGTTCTTGAGTATGACCTAAATATTCACTTCCATGCAGTGGAAGTAGGTACATGAAGAACTCGATGTTAGTACAACTTATCACCCCTAACTGATGGTTAGCATGATCCAAACTAGAGGGTTTAATGAGAGTGTGTGTGCTCATTCAGGGTGATATATGGGGACAGTTCTCGTCCTGTGAAAGTTGTGATGATAGCCACCACAGCCAGTATCAGGATATAAGAAGCTATGTAAGGGAGGTTGTGTCGGTCACCGCTTCATTAAGATGATGTGGGTGAATGGACCTCGCAATGTTCAGAAAAGGACCACAGTGGGAGCAGATGAAGTCACTTTGATCGTTCAATGCCTGAAAGAGAGCCCAGGGGTGACATGAGTCATGAGTTGTTGCAAAGTAGACTAACATGCAGTTCACTGTGGGAGGATATGTGATATGAAATATGACCCCTCTGAGCTATAGCTGAGAAAGCTGAGCCCCCAATACATGGGTTCATTTGGGATGGATTGGTGGAGAGGGTTATGTTTAGCCTTACCCCTCAGGATAACGTGATGTATGATGTGTTCCACGAGTCCAATCTAGAGCACTATGTGAGGTACTCAAGCCAGGTGTTGAGCCATGAACCTTTTTAGCTTTGAGAGAAGCTGCAATGTCCTGATCCACCTATAAGGGTACGATATACCAAGGTGAGAGAAAACTCAGATGAAAGAATACAAGTTGATGAAGGTTCTTGAGGAGCACCATGGAGAGGGTAAAGCCACATGGGAGCCATGATGGACATAAGAAAGTCTTATCCTGCTTGTTTGTTTGATTGTTGAATTTTGAGGACAAAATTCTTATAAGAGGGGAAGGATGTTACAACCCCAACTTTTGAGTTCATATGGGTGGAAATGCAATTTTCCCAATTAATGTATGAGTACGGAAATTGTATGATTTATGTGTATTGAATGGATTTCCTTTGCAATATTTCCTTTGTGCATGTGTTTTCGTGGATCATAATATGTTAATGAGTCCAATATGATTAAAAGAAAAAGAAGAAAACAATAATGCATTATCAAGAAGGAAATTTAAAATAATGAGGAAAAGATAAGAATTATGTGGAAATCATATGGTGGTGCCTCTCATGGCCTGTTGGAATAAAAACAAGAATATTTCAGTTGTCTTTTGAGAAGAAAGAGAATTGTAAAATTTGGGACTAATGGACATTCCAAAACAAAATGGTAATTGTTGAGATGTCTAAAGAAATAAGTTTTTTTTATAAGGAAGACATCTTACTTAATAAATATAAATTGGAAAAGATTATAATAAATTGCCATGGAATAGTTGTTTTAAAAGATACACAAAAAGAGAGATAAAATGAATATATTAAAGTAGAAAGGGAGGAGGATGCATTAATTGTTCCCTAAACAAGGTATCTAGTCAACTATATAAAAACTTGGAGACCAATCCATCTTTTCTAAAATGTAGCTTTATGTGTCTATATATATCCGGGTTGGTGAAGGACAAAGAACTACCCTTCCTCTCGATCCTATATGTGCCTCTCACCACCATAGTTTATAGCAAAGCCATCTTCTCGGTCATGGCTATAGTCTTTCCTAGTTAATAGGGTATTGTTGTGCCTTGCTGACCCAAAAAACTAGAAGAGACTAAGAGTACTGCTGAGGAGAACGATTAGGGCAACCAAGACTGGATCGACAACCCTTCCTCCTTCATCTTCCCACCAACATAGGAAGCATTAGCCCTAACCTAGATCTCCAGTCTAAGGGTGGAAGCAGCATAGCTCCTCCTTCCTGTAGTAGCCACAGTGCTAGGATAAGGATGCTGTGAACTAGAGCAGACCGGCGATCAGCCACACAAGGACTAATGCCATGAACATCGAACATCTTGGGTCCCTGATGTCTGGAGTTGGCAGAGATGGACCAACGAAGCTGTTCGTTGCGAATAGAGGCGACACACCTCTCCAAACCCAACAGGGGGATAGTGGCCATGAACGGGAAGAGGATGGATGGCTGAGCATGGCCAGTACAACCCGCAACACCGGCCAGATCATGACCAGCACAGGCCGAGTGTGAGAGATCGCAACCCGTCTGTCATAAGTGATAAAGAAGAGTCGATCTGGCAGATTGGTTGGGAAGATCTGGACCATGGACCCGTGTTCCCGGTGGAGAAGAACCTAGGCGGTGCCTGTCGACACAGATGCCTGCCTTGAGTTCGTGAGTACCCAACAGTAGTGTCGAGGCCTCTCCATGGCCATCCATCACCTGTGGGTGCAGATCTGTCGCTGGTGGGATCTGCCTTCCGCGACCTCAGGTGTCTGGCGCAACCTTGCACAAGGTAGGAGAAGGATAGATTGAAAGGACTCTCTTGCCCCTCTATGTATGTTCATTACACGAGGGTAAATAGGTCATTCTACTCTAAATCCCAGCCAAGCCGTCAACTTGGATATAACAAGTAAGTTGCTAACACGATGCTTTTCGATTGGTCCAGATATATTTAACTTGCAAAAATCATACACAATGATTGGTAGGTCATAATGAATCAAAACTATATATGAATTTTCTCAGAAAAACAAGAGGAATCTGAATAAACTATATTCAGAGTCTATATAGGCTTTCTGTTCCAAAAGTATATGCAATACATGTTTATGTGTTTAATATAAAGGAAAACCTAGATTTGCTTTAATATGATGTGTAATTAATTATATTAGGTTAGGTTGAGTTAATACCTGACCTTGTCATGCATAATAAGGAAACCCACGATAATGATGAATAATTGGAAATTGTAGATTGATAATCCTATTCATGACGATTTAGGGTTTTACAAATAATGTGGACATCTTACTATGATCTAATGTTGATAATGTGATATAGGTATCATGAATAGTCTAATATACTTAGGATGACGATTAGGGTTTAACCTAATATGTATAACTGGGTTTGTAACCCTAAACCCTAGTCCAAACATGAGATAACCTAAATCCTAGTTTAGGAGGAAATCTAGATCTGAGTAATGTAATGCGAATACATGGTGACACATATGTAGTATGCATGTTTTAGATACTATTGATTATATGCTTGGTTGCTTGGATGTTTGGATATACTCATAAAGTATATGATGTTCAACATGGTTTCTGCAATGACATAAGGTATGTGGTTACGCTTATGGTTAATCGCTTTAGTTTCACGGTGATTCCTGGATGTTTTTATCAGTTGCCTGAAAATAACTACTTGGATGACTTTTATTTCATGCAACCATAAAGTGACTATGATTATCACCATAAATATGTATACATGACTGGTTCAGATCCTGGTCCTCCTCTGTGGATTTGCTAATGATGAAAAGGGTAACCTAGTACAGGGACTACTTGTTGAGTAGGACTTTAGGTTATCATGAGTTAGAAATTGGGCTACCCACGTGTAGTGCCATGAGACTCTTTTAGCACACCATGAGTTAAGGAGTCGGCTACCTATGGGTAGTGCCATGTGAATCAACCCTAGAAATTGATTCACCTATTAGGTAGGATCATGAGGGGTTTAATGGGGATCTACCGTAAGGAAGGTAACATCCAGGTCCACTGTAGGGACAACGCAGAGGCTAGGGTATGTATGGATTGAGCAGTTATGCTGAAAACGTAAAGTTGTTTGTTAAATCATAATTGAATGTAATGTGTTGTTATAGTTAATTGCACGGTTATTGTTTCCCCCACATACCGACATATTCATTTATGCTGACTGACATTTTGTTTGCCGATGTTTTAGGTATAAGTGAAAAGGACAAACAGTAAAGTGGCATATGTGGAATTAAATAAGAATTAAAGTACAAAGGAGGATTGGTTAGAATAGACTCTAGATGTGGATAGAAGTAGATATCCAAGTTTTTCAAAAGGTATGCAAAGTTTTATTTTATTCCAACAATCAGTATAGTCATGGTAGAATTTAATAATTATTACTAATTATTTGTCGAACCTTTGATCTGGGAAATTGGGATAACGACTCTGACCTCTTGGTCTCCCTTAATTGGGGGTTACCGGGAGGAGGGGTTGTTACAAGTGAGAAATGCCCATGGCCGTTCTAATACCAAGGTATGATCGAACCATCCCTAAAAATATATCATCTGAGATACGGACTCAACCATTCTCCTGCCAAGGTATGACTGCATCCATCCTCAAAAGCAATGATTATGGATGCAAGAATATATCCTCAACTTGCAACCCCGCATATTCAATAATATGTGCTCTGAGTTTCCCATAGGAATTACTCATTTCACCATCCAATAAGTATTGACGTTGAAGATGGATCTATGGCTCGAGACAACCTACATTATTAGGGTTTCATATGATTAGTTATTTCCAATTGGGTGTCTTTTAGTGCATCAATCAAGTTACAACGTACAAACCCAAAACAAATTCTACAATGATAATGGTAGATTGCAATGTCAAAAGATATAAAATGGATAATCATAAAGTTGATCACACCATCACATGATACTGTCTCACTATCTTACACTAGGCCATCACCATTATCAAATCATTAGGGGATAACCATCCCTCATCACATCACTAGAGGATATCACCTCACATTAAGCATTATGCCTCTGCCAGGTCATAAGACCCAATCACATAGTTCCTACTTAACACTGTTAACTCATCATGCCTCACAAAGACTCATAATCATCACCCTGTATCCTATAAGAGATACCATTAAAGCCACAAACTATGATGTATATTCAAACTACAACATTAGGGTTACAAAAGTAGGAGAGAGAAAACATCATTGCATGCTAATCACTTCAAGAATGATTAATGTTACACATTCACTCAATTTCTCGTAGATAGCCGTTTAGGGTTTCCATCACAAAACACAACATCAAACCCTTGGTACATCACTTCATACATTCTTGGAATACATCTGGTTAAGCACCAAAGCCAAAACCAAATGATCATGAATACAACAAAGTGTAGCGACCCAACCAAGTATATCACTCTATGTAGTGACCATACTAGATGGACACACTGTAGTGACCATGCTCCAAGGAAAGAACATGTATAGACCACTAAAGAAGGACCATGAGTATCAAACAAATAGGGTAACCCCATGTAGTGACCATAAGAAGGGTTAGCCACGTAGTGACCATGAGGTCCAACATGTTGCAACCATAGACAATTAGGGTTAGATTGTGTAGTGACCCACCATACCAATACCACATGTAGCGATCACAACACATTAGACTTAGTAGCGACCACATGGAAGGTCAAAACATAGTGACCACACCAACATCACACCAAGGTTGTTTCGACCCAACACAAGGGCTCATATGTAGTGACCCCAAACAACAACTTATGTAGAAACCAAAGTGTCTTAGGGTTAGGTTTATGGAAACCAACCTAGAACCCTAGCACACAATCAAAATGGTCATAGAAACCTCAAGAAACTAAGGAAACAAGTCGACCAAAATTGAATCTTAACATCAAGAAACTCAAGCATCACCAAGTTAAGAACCATATGAGGATGATGAACTTCAAAGCCTTAAAGCAAACATCATCAAGATCAGTAAGGAAACCATGCTAAGAGAGAGAAAACTATATTTTCAACACAAGTACACAAGAACCAAAACTTCCATCTAACATAAGATATCCTAACTATAAACATGGTGATAAAACCAATCATTCAAGATGTTGCATGCAATCCTAGCAACTACACCATCCACATATTCCGGATACAAGGACTAAGGTCAAGAGAAAGAGCAATCTATACAAGAATACTAAATAATCTTAAATCCTAAATCAAGATACCATCATTTAACAACTTATGATCACATTTTAGAGATAGAACAGTAACATGCAAGCAAGATATAGGTGCAAGAATAGAAGAGGGAAAGTTATATGACCCGCCTTGAGGTGAAGATCGATCTCCAAACCCACAAGCTTCAAAATATAAGAGAAATGCCAAAATTGTATTACTCAAACTCCAAGAAAGATCACCTAAAGAGAAGAATCACACACCAACATCAAAGGAACCTCAAAGATAAAAGGGTACAAACCCTAGGCTAAAAAATAAAGAAGAAAGAGTAAAGAGGAGAGCTTCATCTCACTTAGGTACTACCATGGTCAAACCATAGTTTTGACCTATATGAATAGAAGTTCCTCAAGATAGCCACCATGGAGAACCATAGTATAAAGACCAAGAGAAGAAATAAAGAGGTATGGTTTAAGAAAATGATATCAAAGAGAGATAAATACTTACCAAGGTCAAAGATCACCAAGAACCACCACAAGGAAGATGATCAAGCTCTAAATCAGAACATGCAAGGAGAAAACAGCCACCTTATCCAAGATTAACACCTCCATTTGCACCACCAAGCTCAAGGCCAAACACAAGCAAGAAGAGAGAAAGAAGAGAGCTAAAGGGGATACTTGCATGTGAAAGAAGGGGTATAAATACCCAAGGGTAGGAGAGAGGTGAAAGGAATGAGGTATCAAGATGAAAGTCCCTCTCATGACACATGTCCCTCAAAAGGTCGTCCATGCAAGCACTATAGAATTGCATGCAAGAAATAACATTAAAACCAAGGCTGAGTAGAGACCTCTAGGCAACTCAACCTTCCTTTGGTTGAAGAAAAACCAAGGGTAAACATAGTAGTGACCGCTATACCATGTCACCCAAACAAGACAAACACATCAACATAAGAACCCTAGAAACCACAACCAAGGACAAGGTACCTAGGTCTCTACAAATGCAACCAAGAAATGTTCTTTGTTCAAAACACTCCAAATAGGCACAAAACATATTAGATCAGCAACTCAAGCATCCATGCAAACCGTGCAAACCTTAGCACTAACACCCATGATGCCACCTCATCAACCAAGGTCCCAAGGTCCAACAAGGAGGACCTAAGCATCATCCTCTCTATGATGATGCCAAAACACAAGAAGCACATCCAATGTGTGACAAATTGCAAGATAAACCCTCAACATGAGTACATTGCAACTTGGTCCAAAAGCAACATACATATAACATAACTAGCTCAAACATCAACCAAACTAGACCAAACTAAAAAAATAAATGTGTCACATTATATTAAGGTATATCACATGATTAGATTAAGGTTTAAGCATTTGATTAAGAAAAGCAACCTAGATCAAGCACTAAGCTAGGTCAGGGGTCTTACATATTTAACAACTGGAAACCCAAAACTTTCTATGAAAACTTGTTAATTCTTAAATCCCCATAGGACACACATATCATATGATTGCCCCCAAATTTTGAACATAGGATTATACATCATTCCTATTATAGAAAATCATTCAAACCCTAATCAATTTTCCATACACCAAATCAATTCCATAGAATGTGTGAATACTTCTAATCTAGGTGATTGTGATTATATGGTCAACCTAAAGACATCCCCAAATTGAATGGTCAAATTAACCTCAAACTTTACCACACATGGACCATGATCTTATTGTGTCTTAAAAAACATAGTGATATTCTCGAACTCAAATTTAATGATTTTAAACATCAAAATTTACTAACTTACACAAAAGACCCTCTACATACTTCTTTTTCCTTATACCCAAACATCATGAAAATTGGATGTTATCTTATTATATACATAAATCAATACCATACTTAGTTGGATGCACAAAAAAATATAATGTGGAAAAAATACAATTTTACCACTAAGGTCCCCCTAATGCTCAAATTTAGGCCAATTACTTCATATTTGGGCTGATATATCTCATGATTAACATATATATATTCATCATTATCTTTTCATGTACATACTAGGTCCCAAAAATTAGGGTGTGAAAGTTTTGGTATCAAATTCGACACTATATGTTAATGAGTTCGACATTTCTAGATAGGGATACAAAAATATATCATTAACTTTTAAATGACAAACCGACTACAATGATGAACCTATGTTGTCAATTTGAGACCAAACTGATGAGTATAGGTCTTTGTGAGGTAGATATTTTTTTAATAGGAATAAGGTCACCCAAACCAATGACTAAAGGTCTTAGTGAGATTGACATTTTTAATAGGTATAGGGACATATGTTCTTAGTTTCTTAATTACTAACTGATGACATAGTTGAACCTTTGTTGTCAGTTTTATTGAGCAAACCAATGACATAGTTTTTAGTATTGGGTTCTTCATAATAAACGATGACCAAGTTCCACTTAACAACACTCACAAAAATTTCTTTCTTCCATTCTTTATATTACTAGCCTTGATATCTAGCTCTAGTGATCATTTCCACCATTGCATCTACCTCTTGTTCTTTGACCTCCTCTCTCCACCATTGTCATTGTTTGTCGCTGTTCGACCGCTAGCCATCAGCGTCACTCTGCTAGTTTACCAACACTTTATTATTCTACTACTGCTTGTCCTCTCTCCACTACCATTTGCCACCATTCTAATTCTTATGTTCTTCTATTGCTACTCATATATACCGAGACTGCTCTGCTAGGTCAACGACCTATAGCCAACCGTTATCTCCCTACTACTACCCTTCATAGGTGATGCTGCTCCTCTCTTCATTGACACTCCATTGTTCTACCACTGATGCTTCTTCCTTTGTCGTAATGTCATTGATGTTGTGCTCTACTATCACTACCTTGCCCGACCTCTCCTATAGAAGGTTCTTATTCTCCTTCTCTTTTTATACCTCCATGTTTTCAAATGCATTATGAGTTTGTTGACTTTTAGTAATATATCCAATGCCTATCTAATTATAGTTATTTGTGGGGACCATGTTTTATAGTTTTTCATTTAATGCATTCTTTCATATTTTTTAATTATGTTGATATGAGTTACACATTGAAATTGGAGAAATCATACTTATATAATTGGAATTCGTGTATATCTTGCATAATTGGGTGCTTTTCTCAATTTGAATGTTGTATGGATAAATAATCAAACCTAATAACTAATTACACTGAATAAATATGATTTGATGTTTGTTATCTTGATTTAGACTAAAAATATTATATTTATATAAATTCTACACCATACATCCTAATTTAGACATGTATCTCATTGGCCTAGAAACCCATCCAAGATTTACTCATTAGGAGTGAAATTTGGATAGTCCCCTATTTGGGACTATTTTTGAACACTTAATCTCACGTAGGATGTAAGTGTCTAATGTGTATTCAGTTTTCAAGATGTTTATCCAACACTTCACCATTTCTTCTCTAAGTACATATATAGATGGTTATTTACCTATATACATCAATGTACTTAGAGAACTATAGGGAAAGGCCGCTAGAATAATCTTAAAAACCAAATATACATTATACACTTACTAGTGAGATTAAGTGTATACAAATGAGATAGGTGGTAGACATCAATCACTAAACCCTAAATGATAAACCGTAATCTCTAAACCTAATATCTAGATGTCAATCACTAAACCCTAATCTCTAAAATCTAATCTCTAATTCCCTACTCATTTTCACTATGAACATATAATGGATTGATCATGGATGTACATTCTGAATCACTGTAGTATAGAGTTTATTACTGTTCTTGATTAGTTTATAAGATTTGCGGAGGAACACAAAAAATGACCTGGAAATGGGTTCTACAATCTATGTAGGAATTGCAATAACAACATGAAAGTTGACACTATTGACAAAATCAAAAGTCATGTCATGTGTCATGGAATTGTACATGGCTATACATAATGATATTGTCATGGAGAGGTTCCTACTATTAGATCATTAGATTTCGATAGCAATACTTGTGTTGAAGAAGATATTTTTAATGATTTTGATGTGGATTGATCGATTCTAGTAGAAATGATTGATGCGATGCTAAGTTGTTGTGGGGGTAAATCTTACAGATCCACCTTCCTTATTTAGAAACATTGTTCATGATCATTAGAGACCAATATACTTGGGTTGTAAGAAGTTTATGAAGTTTAACATTGTGTTGAGATTGTATCATTTGAAGGTTAACAATAGATGGATCGACAAAAGCTTCACGTCTCTTTTGTCTTTTGAAAGAAATTGTTCCTAAAGGCAACAAGCTTCCTATCTCAACACATGAAACAAAGAAAATATTATTCCCAATGGGACAGAGGCTAAGAAGATAAATGCGTGTTTGAATGACTGTGTGCTATTTTAAAAGGACTATATCAATTTGAAATATTATCCAAAATGTGGGGTGTCAAGGTACAAAATGACGACTTTGGGTAAGGCCAAAAATAGCTCCCTTACCAAGGTGATGTGGTATCTACCTATAATACCACAACTTCAATGGTTGTTTGCAAATATCATAGGTGCACATAATTTATCTTAGCATGTAGAGGTAAAAAAATAGTAGGGGATTCTAAGACATGCGTATGATTCTCCACAATGGAATAAACAATTGATATATTGTACACTAAAGGTGAAGACATCGAGAATTAAAGACTTGATCTTTGTATTTATGGAATCAATCTGTACGGAATATTAAGAAGCCAACATAGCACTTGTCCTATTATGATTGTTATATTCAATCTTCCTCCCTAGTTGTGAATAAAAAATGCCTGCTATCCTTGTTGATATTAGGGCCCAAACGACGTAACAATGATATTTATATTTTCTTGAACCTCTAATTGATGACTTAATGGAACTTTAGAGAGAAGGTGTAATGACCTATGATGTTTCGTGTAGAGAGATATTTCATTTTCATGCTATGTTATTTTTCATCATTAGTGATGAGAATTTGTCAAGATATAGCATAAAAGGATCTAAAGTAGGCTCTATATGTGAGGAGAACATTGATTCAATATGATTAAAACATGGCGTCTAGACTATATGTCTTGGTCATCTAATATTTCTTCCAAAAGTGCATCCTTATTAAAGGTTGTGCAAAGCATTCAATGGCTCAATTGAGGATTGGAGTAACCCTAAACCTATACTAGGTGATGATGTTTTGAAAGAGTAAAGACATTGTCAATGCATTTAGTAAGAGATTACAATGTACTACTACCACATGTGACAAATCTTTATTTAAGAAGAGCTCAATATTTTAGGATGTTTTGAGTCAGAGTTCTTTTACACTTCAATTGGATGAAATTAGTAGTTTCTTCCTATCTAAATAATAAAGTTGTGATATATCAGCCAAAGTTGACTCATACCTTACTATATTGTAGATCTTGGCTCACTAAAAATTTACTCACTGTAATCTTCCAAATTAATAATTAGGGCTATTAATTCGATCAAAATAGTGGGGGTATTATTAATTGAAAGGGCACATTGATATCTCAAATTAAATTTACTATCAAGATAAAAGTTAACTTGTGCAAATATTTTCTTTATAGATATAATGACAAACTTTAATGATAATTTTCTATTGTAAATGGTCCTTAAGAGAATGGTAATAACTTTCATGAGTGGTATAGACATTAAGAATTGTTCTCAGTCATGGACGTAAGCTCTATAGCCTGAAAACACTAGAATCAGAGGAACTAACTCGAAATGAGCCTAGAGTAAAAAGGGAAGCTTATCTTAAACATATTGATGTCACTATCGATGTCAAATGTCTCATGCTATGCTCCATCAACTATGCAATTCAAAAGTAAAATGGGTACGTGATAGTTTTGGAGATGTCCACACATCTCAGCTTTATATTCCAAGAATAAATAAGACATGAGATATTTGATATCTCAAATTCCATGTTTAGGTGTAACATGTTTGTAAGAGTTATAGTACGGCCACTTATACACAAGTTGATTGAATATGTGGGAAGTCTTGATAGACACAGATTTCCCTTAGGAAAAGGTTTGGACAATGATGTAATCTTCCAATCATTTTCTTATCATGAACTACAGTATGAATAATTGACAATCATTGTCAGAGTTGTTTGACATGTTGAGAACTGCTAAGATTTGGATGAAGGAAGACAACCCAACATCTATGTTGATGGTCAACCAAGGAATGGACAAGTCAAAAGAATAAAGGCAAATTAATAAGAGTTCCAAAACTAGTCAAAGTTGAAGCCTTCTATAGTTAAACATAAACGAGGAGTGGGCAATGAAGGTAATGAATTGTCACCAATCTAGCTATTGGAGAATAAAATACACTCTTTACCTTGAGAAATTGAAAAAAAATAATAAATTTTACTTGTAGAAATAAACTTATCTACTTTTTTTATTTTAGTATTTGATATAATCTTATGCAATATCTAACTGTATTTTAGTATTCAATATAACCTTATGCAAGATTTAGTTGTAGACACCTCACAGTACAGTCCCTAATACTGACTCTTACACTCTGTCTGCATTTGTTTTGGCATCTTAGCATGGACACGACAAGTTAACTTGATCAAATATTTTAACTAATGTTTGCTATGTGGACTAAGAGATAAACAAGATGCCACATGGTCAAGTTAACTGAAAACTCTCATGATAACCAGTCGCTCAGAATATTTGTAGCAAGAAAAAGGTTTATTTGTGGCAGACATCTGCTTTACACAAAACCCCTCCAACTGAATGCTCAATACATACAACATTATTTATGTAGTATTTGTCCAAATAATGAAAGATTACTTACTCGTATAGCAAATGACAAACATCTTGCCATCAAGTTTATTTGTCGTTGCTCCAAACAATAGTCATATTACACAAGGTTAACATATCACTCGTTAATTTACTAATGGCAAGTAAACCTATCACAACCATATACCAAACACAACTTATATGTTAGATAGATACATTGAATTTTTTGGTGCTATTTGCACACCTTCCCACCCACCGATTGATCGACAATTGCCATTTCATTTTTGTGATTGGATCCCAACATCTCTTGCTGATGGAGGACCAAAAATGGAGTGTCCATCTTTAGTGAATGAAGCAATCACTCACCTCATATTTATGCCAACGTGGGAGGAAAGGGAGGCATGAGTGTGCAAGTGATGAGATGGGTAATATGTGAGAGCTAGCCTCCTTGAATCAAATCAGCATTTGGATTGATCAAGCTAAGCTAAGAAGAGAGGCAATGTGAAGCTTGAGGGAGAAAGCTCCAACTTCTCTCTAGAAAGATCATTCTCTCCAGCCACACCGGAGATCACCACTTCCTGTGCTACATCCTCCTCTCTTCTACTTCACCGCTGCTCTACTTCAGGCACCATCAAGGCGGTGTGCACATCATGCTTGTCTCTCATAGCTACAACATATGATACTTTGCAGTTAAAGTAGTGGAGACCCCTACTTTTCTCTTTGAAGATCATACACATCATGGTCAGCACCACCAACACCTACAGGTGCACTAAAACTTCCTGGGTTATTACAACATCAACTCTATAGCTACTACTACAATGTATCCATCCCCAACTATTCTCATGCCTCAAATGATTCTAACATCTTTATGGCACCAGTGATACTAGAGTCAAACCGTCTAACCACAATGTTGATCCCTAAAATGAGAATAGGGGGACACATTAGTACTACATTAAGAAAGAGGAAAAAGCATAGAGTCAACATGCCTTCATATACCTGACAAGCCTATAAGCCTAAACTAAGGACTCAGAAACCACATATCTAGAGGCACACATCCAATAGAAACAACATTCTAGAAATGGCTCCCAGTTTCCTCTTCATGGATTATCCCCTCGAATCAGATAATAGAGAATCAATGATTCTTCTTAGAGAATGGAAATACCACCAGTTCGATATCCTATCAGGAAAAATAAGATCGAGATTGGAAATAGGGAGTTTGAGATCACCATCACCACCGATAAAGAATCCGACATGCACATTCTAGAAGGATGGGCTGAGATGATCGAAGAAATCAAACTTAAAAGAGAATGGACCATATATCTTAGACCCATTGAAGATTGCACGCTCCTTGCATTAGTAATAGACTTCTATACCAAAACACTAGCAAAACTTTGACCCTTGTTCAGAATGTTTGTAAAATCAGATTGTAAAGAACCAGATTTAGTGGACCAACTCTTCATCTTAGAGAAACATCAACCCTAATCATGAACTTTTGTGAATCCAATAGATATCAATACCTCGTCTGAACCATCATCCCCTACAAAAGAAGAAGATACAACAACATCAACACCAGAAGATGACCCTCATACAAATAGGTTTATATCTTATAACATACCCTATATCGGTGTTTGTTCAAATATTTCAATAGCTCGATCACAAACCACTATAACATCCAATTTCCTTGTTGATTCCATATATACGATAATAATTTTTTTCCATTTTAGACAGTTTCAGTTATTGACTTAGCCATTGATACCTTCTCTCATGATTCGAATCCAAATGAATGGGCTATCATCACCTACATATGAAAGCCACCCACCTCCTCTCTGTGTTGTTTCAGATGCAAAAAATGAGGACACTTAAAGTTCCAGTGTACGTCCCTACCCTGATTCTTCATCTACAACATGCATGACCACCTTTCCTACCACTGACCGAATAAACGATCTCATTCCCTAAAACACACTAGGTCTCAAACCTCACATTATTACACTTTTCATGAAAAACATGTGATTACTAATATATCTCGGCGTAATATGAGAGTTGTCATATCAATAAAGAAACCTCAACCCGATACAAAAACATCCATTGATCATAATTCTTTTTCATGCCTCCATATCCCTAACACAGACATATCTTCTCCACCAACTCTCTCTGATCCACCACAAATACATACCGCCTATAGTCTTTCGTGCGAGGGACACCTTCTTCAAACTTTATATATAGACGCACCTCAACCTATCCCTATCGTGCCTCCCACGCATAGCTCCTATCCAGCCACATATTCATCGTTCTCCCACCCTTTTGTCATGGTGCCCTCGATTCACCTTGAGAAGGAATTTACCATTGACCTACCTGCTAACTCCATGCACCTTTTATGTGTCTTCACCAGTCGTAGTATCCTTGTATCCATCACCAACAATATTGACAACAAAACTATCAATATCATGGATGTTATACGAGTTATCTCCCTTCTTCTCCCGAGACATGTTGTCCTTAAACCTAAGATTAATTACCCATCCCAACATTTGTACTCTGTACCAGAAGGAACTAAACTTGACCATTTCTTTGGACAAGTCATGACTATCCCATTTGGTATTAGCTTTGTCCAAGCCAATATCACAAATTGGTCATCAGAACAAGGGTCATCCCTTATCAGATCTGGGGGCTCGAGGTAGATTTCCATATCTGATATCCCTCCATACCTGTGGGAAGTCAAGATCTTCCAGGAAATCACTCACTTCATAGGTGCTACCTTCCACATCATTAGTCATGACACTCTTCATCTAACTAACTAAATCAAATATTTCTATGTTTTCTCTGTGAAAGAAGCCATAACTCTTCCATCTTATATCAAAATAAGATTAGGCAAGAAGATTTAAAAAATCAAGTTGATTGCTGAAAACCACTGTTACAACCACCTTCTCTAACATCTCCCAACATCCCCCATATTAGTATTGCCCCATCAACACCAAATAAACTTTTGTTGCCATAAAAAAAACTAAATGAAAGGAAAATGGTCTGGGAGAGAAAGAATACTTCTACCATTTCACAAACCAACACCAGTCTGAACAACCAAAACAAAAGACCTAGAATATCCTCACCATTAGTGGATTGTAACAACAAATCCATTTGAAACTCCTTCAAACCCTTCCCTTTTCATAACTTCCCAACTACTACCACAAACATTGACCCAGAAACTGTTAAGAAGATCAAAACAACGATCATGGAGGAAATCAAATCATCTCAGAGTCCAAAATAGAAGAATAAGGGGAAGGCTACTGTTGGGGTTTTTACCATCAACCTGCTTACATCCACACCTGAAGGACTCACTAAGAAAAACAAGTTTTCTTAAGAAGAACCATGTAACAATCTTGATCATCAGAATATTACACATCTTAGTGAATTGTAGTTCTTCTCTGATACATATGTATAATATGCAAATGATATCCGATAGACAACATAGAAAATATTTATTCATGTCCTAATATTCATACCTTCTCATAGTTTGTAGATAAATTAGGTATTACTTTTGAATTTGAGGATGTAGTTTGAAAAAATTTAGATGATGTAGAAAAATTTATGAGATGGCGAAATCATAGATGGATACACAACCCCTATACCAGTTTAGATAACCTTCAATTCAACTCATAAATTATTTTTGTCTCTCTTTGTTTTTTTTTTCAATTTTACTAGTTTTTTACCCCCTACACTATGAATATTTCATCATGGAATGCTTGTGGTGCATCCAACCTCAAGAGCACATTCGAGGCCGCATTTACAAAAACAACATTGAAATTATTACCATTCATAAAATTAAAATTACTTTGACCCCTTTTTCTTTAAAAATCATAGGGGATAAGATCATCAAATCTTGGTACCAAATACCAGCTATAGGTTTCAAAGGAGGCATCCATATAGGTATCAACAACACCATGTTGAACATTTCACATACCAAATATCATGGATACAATATTACCTTGCATATCACAGACACTCTAAACGCTCATGAATGGATTTTCACTAGCATTTACAGTGAACCCACTTCAGGTAAATCCCAATACATCAGTGAGATAGAACATATCCTCAGGATGTACACAAGCAAACCTTATCTCTGAAAAACACTAGAGGGGGGGGGGGTGAATAGAGTTTTTAAAATAATTTTAACAATTTGTTGAACTCAAACAACCACAATTAAAATTGGAAGAAGGAGACAGGTGTTTAGAGTGGTTCCAACTTTAGCAAATACTAAAGTTGTCAGTCCACTACCCGATTTCTTACCAAACCAGGATTTTGAAAGTATTTATTTTATTACCTTCTCAAGGATTTATACAAAATACAATACTTTCCTTTACACCCTTTGAACAGCCTTCACTTGAAGTAGGTGCACCAACTTTGAGGTAGCTTTCTTGAAGTAACACCAAGCTCCCCCTTGAAGTAGCCTTCCTCTCTAGAAGTAACTTCCCGTTGCACCAGCCTTCTGAAGTAGCTCAAAGTCACCTTCTTCACCAAGAATTTCTCCACCCTCTCCAATCAGCAACCTCCAACCTAGGAGTAGCAAGGAGAGTACAAACGGTAATAGAGAACAAGAAAGGAAAAAAGGAAATTACAACTTATCCTTTGTAGCCCAAGGCTTGATTTGCCTAGATCAAGCATATAGATCTCCTAACCAAGTGTATGGACTTGTGATTGCAGTGGGTAGGAGATACTAGCCTATAGGACACGAATTTTGAGCTAAGGAAGGAAGTAGCCAATTGTCACAATGCTCAAATTGCTCACAAACAGATTTCTCAAAGTATGCTCAAGGATTTCTCAAGTGTAACAAGTGTGTTTTAGTGTCCTATGGCTTGTCCTATTTATAGGAATGGCCTAAGGATGCTTAAGGACGTTCTAGACAACTTCTAGGGGTTTCTAAGTGCTTAACTAGCCGTTAGGTACAAGTTTGTTGCTTTAACAACGACTAATTAATTAATTCTGCAGTTGCTGTCAGAGACCATCTCGGTCGAGGAATGGTCGACCGAGACACCTACTCGGTCGAGCTTTTGTCGACCGACAGGCTCTCTGGAACAAGTGTTTTGCAACATTTATCTCCAACTTCCAACTACCTTGTCAGTTGTGTCTAACGGCTACTTTGGATCTTTCTTGGTCGAGAAGATTGTCGACCAAGAGTGTCTCGGTCGAGGAGTTTGTCGACCGAGATTGATCCTGTTTCAATGTTTCAAATTAGGCACTAATTATATGTATGAGTGTGCATATGTGATCCTATTTGAAGGGGATGACCTATCTAAATGTGGTGTTTAGCTAGGGAGAATCTAACACTTGATTTACATGAAATCTAAGTACTTGTACATTATATATTTGTACAAGTTTTTACAAGGTGATTACATTTCAAGAAAATACAAACATATAAGCATATGGATTTCCCTAGTTGCTTTGTCATCCACCTTAATCCTGCACACTCAAGTAGCTCGTTAGATCAATAAGAATGAAATGTTTGTCATAATCAAAACAAAGGGATTTATAGATGTCCATTTAGCCAACAATCTCCCCCTTTTTGAAGATGACAAACATTTCCAAAATATAAATAAAGGAAATATAAAACATATGAGTTTCATACCTGAAGATTTCCTTTTGTAGCTTTTCCTCTTGTTTATAAAAATGTGTGCTTATTATTCCCCAGGAATTATGGAACATGAAATCCACTTCACTAGGGAATATAGCAACTTTCAATGTAAAGCCAAGAGTTTATTTATGAAACTCATTGAATGAGTTTTTCATAATTACTAAGTTTTAGTTTTATATTTATTTCTCCCCCTTTGTCATTTCAAAAAGATATCCGTTAAGAATAAAAACTCCCCCTTAATTAGATGTCCCATCAAATCTAATGAAAAAGATGTCCATTTAAAAGCCAAAATATCATGATGCAAGTAACAGTTTTTGTTTAAGTAGCACAAATATCAAAGAAAACATCTTCCAAAGGAGTGATAAGCAGTTGCTTCCTAATTTTGTTAAATTGATCTAGTGGAAGCGGTTTTGTAAAAATATCAACCAATTGATCTTCCGTATCAACATGATGAAGGGAAACATGATTCTTGGAGATATGATCCCTTAAAAAGTGATGACGGATTTCAATATGTTTAGCTCGGCTGTGTAAAATAGGATTGTGTGCTAAGTTTATAGCGCTCGTGTTGTCACAAAAAATAGGCGTAGATGAAAGAGTAAAACCATAATCGTTTAATACTTGTTGCATATAAAGCACTTGAGCACAACAAGACCCGGCTGCCATATATTCAACTTCAGTTGTAGATAGGGCAACCGTATTTTGTTTCTTGCTAAACCAAGATACTAAAGCTCTTCCTAACAAGAAACAGCCACCACTAGTACTCTTGCGATCAAGGCGACAACCAGCATAATCTGCATCAATATAAGCTTTAAAATCCAAGGATTGTCCTTTTGGATACCATAAACCAAAACAAGTAGTGCCGGCTAGGTAACGAAGAATTCGTTTAACTGCTAGAAAATGAGAGTGCATAGGTTGTGATTGAAATCGAGCACAAAGACCAACGGAAAACATAATGTCCGGTCTAGAAGCAGTTAAGTAAAGCAAACTACCAATCATGGCTCTATATAAGGAATCATCAATAGGTTCCCCATTTTCATCCTTATCAATTTTAATAGAAGTAGCCATAGGAGTAGTAGCATGTTTGCACTGATCCATCCCGAAATGCTTTAAGAGTTCCTTAGTATATTTTTCTTGGCTTATGAATATTCCGGCAGGTGTTTGCTTAATTTGAAAACCAAGAAAGAAAGTTAGTTCACCCATCAGGCTCATTTCAAATTCTTTTTGCATAATGTCACTAAATTGTGTGCACAATGAATCATTAGAAGCTCCAAAAATAATGTCATCAACATATATTTGCACAACTAGGAAATCAGATGTATATGTTTTGAAAAATAAAGTAGAATCTGAATTTCCAATAGAAAAATTATTATCAAAGAGATATGTCTTGAGCCTTTCATACCAATTCCTAGGTGCTTGTTTTAAACCATAAAGTGCTTTCTTAAGTTTATAAACATAGTCACGTTTTTCCGGTATTTCAAAACCAGGTGGTTGGGCAACATATACTTCTTCTTGAATAATGCCAATAAGAAATGCCCTTTGTACATCCATTTGGTAGAGTTTGATGTTTTTATGTGCAACAATAGCTAGTAACATTCTAATAGCTTCAAGTCTAGCTACCAGTGCATATGTTTCATCAAAATCTATTCCTTCTTGTTGATTATATCCTTGTGCTACTAACTGAGCTTTATTCCTTATTACTTCTCCTGCCTCATTTAGCTTATTCCTAAAAACCCATTTAGTTCCTATGATGGTTTTATCTTGTGGTTTAGGAACTAAATCCCTTACATCATTTTTAGTGAATTGATTCAATTCTTCTTGCATGGCTATTATCCAATAATCATCTTTAAGAGCTTTAGATATCTTTTTAGGTTCAATGATAGAAACAAAAGCCATGTTTGCAACATCTTTGAAGGAAGACCGAGTTTTGACTTTATCATTAGGATTTCCAATAATAAGTTCTTGAGGATGATCCTTAATAAGCCTAGGTGTAGGTTGTGGTTCATCTTGGTGATTATTTGTAGTAACTTTCTCACTATCATTTGGTATGTTTAAATTTTCGAATTGATTAGTGAGATCTATGATTTCTAGATTTTCAGATTTGGTCTCTTCATGAAAAGAAACATGAATAGATTCCTCAACTTTTCTAGAGATAGTGTTATATACTCTAAAAGCTTTGCTAGAAGTGGAATATCCCAAAAAGAATGCTTTGTATGATTTAGAGTCAAACTTATCTCTATCATCTTTGGTATTTAAAATATAGCATGTGGAGCCAAAAGTATGAAAATAGTCAACTCTAGGTTTCTTATAATGTATTATTTCATATGGAGTTTTCTTCAAGTGAGAGTGAATAGTTACTCTATTTAACACATAGCATGCAGTGTTTACAGCTTCAGCCCAAAAGGTTTTGGGTATGTTGTGTTCGAGCATCATAGTTCTAGCCATTTCTTGTAGTGATTGATTTTTCCTTTCGACTATACCATTTTGTTGTGGGGTGCGTGGAGAAGAAAAATTATGAGTGTACCCTTGAGATGTACAAAATTCCTCAAATGTATGATTTTCAAATTCTCCACCATGATCACTTCTAATGGTACATATTTTGCTTTGTAATAGATTTTCAATCTTGGAACAAAATTGTATAAAAACATGAATAGTATCATCTTTAGTTGCAATAAAGTGTACCCATGTGTATCTACTATAATCATCAACAATAACAAAATAGTATCTTTTACCACCAATAGATTGTGTCCTCATGGGTCCAAATAAATCCATATGAATTAATTCTAAGGACCTACTGGTGCTAAGTACATGTTTTGGTTTAAAAGAGGTTTTGGTTTGCTTTCCCATTGTGCATGGTTCACAATTTTCAACTTGATCAAAAGATAAAGTAGGCAATCCACGAACAAGATCATATTTCACTAACTTTTTAATAACATGTGAACTAGCATGTCCTAGCTTTTTATGCAATAGTTGTAAGGTATTTTCATTTGCAAGCAAGCATTTTCCCACTACTGATTTCATAGAGTTAGGTTTAAGGATATAAAGATTTCCAACTCTATTTCCTTCATAAACAACATTTGTAGTGTTTTCTATCAATAACTTGCAGCAAGTTTTGTTAAATAACACATCATAACCACTATCACATAATTGACTAACATCTATCAAATTATGGTGCAAACCATCAACTAGTAGAATATTCTTTATTTCGAGGTTTGTACCAATATTACCTATTCCAACGATTTTGCCCTTACCATTGTCTCCAAAGGTGACCGTTCCACTTTTCTTTTCTTCAAAGGTTTGAAATGCATCCTTGTTCCCGGTCATATGTTTGGAACATCCACTGTCAACCACCCATTCCTGCATTAAAATGTAGATTTTGATACCCATGTGATGGTCCGATATGGTTAGAATCATTTAAGTACAAACTTGTATAAGAGTTCTGAATCAGAAATCCAGTCGGTCGACAATTGTTCGACCGACATCTGTCTCGGTCGACTAATTGTCGATCGAGAAGATTACTGTATTACAAACAAAGAAACACATAAATTTAGCTCGGTTGACCAATTTTCGACCGAAATAATTGCTGTAAATTTTGATATGTTACAGACATCCGGTCGGTCGACAATACTTCGACCGATTAATGGTTCGGTCAACAATACTTCGACCGACTAAGTTTCTGTTTCAGTACAACAATGCAGAAAATTAACAATATGCATGAAATCTTTTGTTTAGTTGAGATAAGACAATATAAATAGCAAGATGTAGCGTTTGGCCATATCTCAACTAAATTCCATTTGACTCTACTAAGTTTGAGGTTTTGGGACCCAAACTAATTCAGAATCCTTAGTTTTATAAGGGCATGAAAAGGAATAGTGTCCAAGACGTAAACAAAAATGGCAAGTAATAGAATCAACTTCATTTCTCTTTCTAGCCATTGTATTCTTGGGTACAAACATTGTTTGAGTTCTTTTGGGTTGATTTTTCTTTGGAGCATATCCCAAACCTTTTCTTCCGTTGAAAACATTACCAATGCTTAGAATGTTATCAAGTATATCTTTTCTTCTTAACTCATAAAGTTCTCTTTGCAGCTGAGCAATATCATTCATCTTTTTGTGTAGATCATTTCTTGCTTGATCTAAATCAGATAACAATGAATCTCTTTCTTTTGTAACATTATCATAGTCTAGATGGTTACACAAAATAGGTTGAGTCTGAAAATCTTTTAGTTTAGTTAACAAGTCAGTATTTTCTTTAGAAAGAAGATCAACATTTGTTTCTAAAGTGAGTAGCTTTCTAGTGCAATCATCTAAAGATGTTTTTAAAGACAAATTCTCAAGATCAATGTTATTCTTTTCAGAAGAAAGATTATCTAATTTAGCAATTAGCTCATCATTTGATTTGATAACCTTCTTTAGTTTCTTCTTGACATCAACATACTTATCATGAATTTCTTGTAGACTAGTAACTAACTCTTCTTTAGGAAGATCAAGTAGGCTTACCTCTTGAGAGTCTTCATCATCTTCTCTTGCCATTAGACAATCCACCGTTTCTTCTCCGCTTTCACTGTCACTTGACTCGTCCCATGCAGCTTTATAGGCTTTTTCTCCCTTCTTCTTGTGTGAGCTTTTCTTTCCTTTCTTTGCTTTAGGACATTCATTTTTTAAATGTCCTTTCTTCCCACATTCAAAGCACCTAGGAGGGGTAGAAGAAGAGCTGGAAATTTTGTTAGATTTAAATCTTTTGTATTTCTTACCGTTTACGATCAAGGCTTGTTCTCCTTCTTCTTCACTTGACTCCTCACTTTCTTGTGTGACGACTTTTGAAGCTTTTAGAGCCACATCCTTCTTCTTTCGTTGCTGAAGTTCACGTGCTCTTCTTTCCTCCTCTTCTAGGGTTGCTTCATGAGCTTCTAGGTTGCCAATAAGTTGCTCCATTTTCAGTCGAGTGAGGTCATTTGCTTCTTCAATGGCTGTCACCTTTGGCTTATATTTTGGAGGGAGTGATCGAAGGATTTTTGATACCTGATCTTCTTCAAGGACAGGTTTTCCTAGGGCACTTAAGCCATTAACAATAGTAGAAAATTTTGCAAACATTTCACTAATAGATTCATCAGGATCCATACGAAAGTGTTCAAACTTTTGTTTAAACATGCTAATTTTGGAATTTTTGACTTGGACTGTTCCTTCATAGGTTATGGATAGTCTATGCCAAATATCACAGGCTGTGTCACAATTAGATATTCTATTAAATTCTCCTACCGATATAGAACAATATAAAATGCTTACAGCTTTTGCATTCATTTGAGCTAGCTTTACCGTATTTGCATCCCATTCTGCAAATTGAGTTTGAGGGAGCTCATATGGGGTTGAAACCATTCTCCATAAGTCCCAATTGATGCCTTGGAAGTAGAACTGCATCCTTCTCTTCCAATATTGGTAGTTTGTTCCATCGAACGCTGGAGGCCTAGCAACAAGTGTCCCTTCGAGGTTAAGGTTGTTGAGCACTCCATCACCCATTTCTTCAAGACCTTGTTAGGGTTCCTTGAAGCCTGCTCTGATACCAATTGAAAAACACTAGAGGGGGGGTGAATAGAGCTTTTAAAATAATTTTAACAATTTGTTGAACTCAAACAACCAAAATTAAAATTGGAAGAAGGAGACAGGTGTTTAGAGTGGTTCCAACTTTAGCAAATACTAAAGTTGTCAGTCCACTACCCGGTTGCTTACCCAACCGGGATTTTGAAAGTATTTATTTTATTACCTTCTCAAGGATTTATACAAAATACAATACTTTCCTTTACACCCTTTGAACAACCTTCACTTGAAGTAGGTGCACCAACTTTGAGGTAGCCTTCTTGAAGTAACTCCAAGCTCCCCCTTGAAGTAGCCTTCCTCTCTAGAAGTAACCTCCCGTTGCACCAGCCTTCTGAAGTAGCTCAAAGTCACCTTCTTCACCAAGAAGTTCTCCACCCTATCCAATCAGCAGCCTCCAACCTAGGAGTAGCAAGGAGAGTACAAACAGTAATAGAGAACAAGAAAGGAAAAAAGGAAATTACAACTTATCCTTTGTAGCCCAAGGCTTGATTTGCCTAGATCAAGCATATAGATCTCCTAACCAAGTGTATGGACTTGTGATTGCAGTGGGTAGGAGATACTAGCCTATAGGACACGAATTTTGAGCTAAGGAAGGAAGTAGCCAATTGTCACAATACTCAAATTGCTCACAAACAGATTTCTCAAAGTATGCTCAAGGATTTCTCAGGTGTAACAAGTGTGTTTTAGTGTCCTATGGCTTGTCCTATTTATAGGAATGGGCTAAGGATGCTTAAGGACGTTCTAGACAACTTCTAGGGGTTTCTAAGTGCTTAACTAGCCGTTAGGTACAAGTTTGTTGCTTTAATAACGACTAATTAATTAATTCTGCAGTTGCTATCAGAGACCATCTCGGTCGAGGAATGGTCGACCGAGACACCTACTCGGTCGAGCTTTTGTCGACCGACAGGCTCTCTGGAACAAGTGTTTTGCAACGTTTATATCCAACTGCCAACTACCTTGTCAGTTGTGTCTAACGGCTACTTTGGATCTTTCTCGGTCGAGAAGATTGTCGACCGAGAGTGTCTCGGTCGAGGAGTTTGTCGACCGAGATTGATCCTGTTTCAATGTTTCAAATTAGGCACTAATTATATGTATGAGTGTGCATATGTGATCCTATTTGAAGGGGATGACCTATCTAAATGTGGTGTTTAGCTAGGGAGAATCTAACGCTTGATTTACATGAAATCTAAGTACTTGTACATTATATATTTGTACAAGTTTTTACAAGGCGATTACATTTCATGGAAATACAAACATATAAGCATATGGATTTCCCTAGTTGCTTTGTCATCCACCTTAATCCTGCACACTCAAGTAGCTCGTTAGATCAATAAGAATGAAATGTTTGTCATAATCAAAACAAAGGGATTTATAGATGTCCATTTAGCCAACAATCTCATGGGAGGTGACTTCAACCTCATCATCCATGTTGTAAATAGACGCAACCAACATGACCTTATAGGATATCTAACCCTTATAAATAAGAAATTCAGAGATCTCATCATCAGACATAACATGATATGGATCATTCCTTCCAATGCTAACTACACCTAGAACAAAAACCACTCTTGGGCCACAATCGACCACATAATCTATTCACCTAATTAAAAAGTCCTTTTCCCACATTCCTTCATATATGTCGCTCACAAGGCTATCTATGACCACTTACCTATCATCATCAATACCAAAAATATAAGATGGGGTCACAAAATTTTTAAAATAGATAACTTTTGGTTACTAGACCCTTCCAATTTAGACACTTGCAAACTAAACTGGTCCACTATCCAACATACCTCTTCAAAACTAGGTTACCATATTCCAAACAACACCAAAAGGATTAGACCAGCCCTCAAAACCTGGCAAAAACATAAATACAAAAACATTATGCATGAACTGGCTGATCTTCAACAACAACATCTCTTCATAGACAATGACCCCAATGTTGACCCAACCATCATCCTACCCATCAAAGTAGAAAAGAAAAACATCCATAACTACATTGACACCATCTAGAGGCAAAGAGATAAGATCAAATGGGTGATAGAGGGAGACAAAAACACTAAATATTTCCAGAAGTGTTGCAACAACAATGCTCATGTTAACATAATTTCCAGACTGAATGTGTGATGCCCCAATAAGCCACAAAGCGAGATTACTCAAAACAAAATGCAAAATTACAACTAAACATCTATGTTACTAGAAATCACTAGAAATTAAAACCATTTCATGTATCCAACTCAAGTGGAAACATATCACATAAGAGTCCACAAAAGCCACCTGTATATATATAAGACCTTCCAAAAGACTATTACATAGCATTGTTCACTGGCTCATTGGCTACCACCTATACATATGATAACATGTTCTAATACATGTAATATCTATACAACAAAGCCATACAACCAAAACATCATATCGATATACAACATCCACAAACACCCCTCCAAGAACCTGAGAGTACAAGTACGACACATAGGGCCCTACTACAAAACACAAGAAGCTCATCCAACCTTTACTCAATTACTGATCCTTTCACTGCTCAGCCTTAACAACATGATCTCTACTTCCTCATGCTCGGACACCTAAAAGATGTAGAAATCCATGGGGTGAGACAATATATCCTAGAAATAGATATAACTCTTTGTTGACATCTATTAAAAACACAAATAACTAAGTAGGTAGATAACATACTTAATTAGTTGAGCAGATTTAGATAAACAATATATATCCAATAGGTGATGTAGATTTAACAAACTAGGGAGTTACCACTAAGCAGTAGAGTAATTAATATTCTAAGAAGGAATATGAAGAAAATATATAACAATTATTTTTTCTCACCATATTATAATTCAAGAAATCAGTACAAAGATTAGGCAAAGGGCTCACCCAATGTGAAGTGTATTTGAACCTAAGAAAAATATACTACACGAATGTATTACATATTTTATTATTGCCCTGAGGATTTGAGTCGTACCGCCCAAATCCAATCAACCACTACTAAGTCAAAATCGATGACATACAAGGTCAATGGAAGAGTCGAAATCCACGACC
This sequence comes from Alisma plantago-aquatica, assembly GCA_963693085.1. Taxonomy (NCBI): domain Eukaryota; kingdom Viridiplantae; phylum Streptophyta; class Magnoliopsida; order Alismatales; family Alismataceae; genus Alisma; species Alisma plantago-aquatica. The sequence goes on along the minus strand of OY856413.1, from coordinate 500,104,753 downwards.
TCTCCAACACCTCTTTGTCAGTACAGAATAAACATCGAAGAGACATATCAATCAACTACAAACAACAACATATAGTCAAGATCAAGGATTATCTCACACATTGACATCCATATATAAACACTTAGCCCTCCTTGGTACATGTCACGTCTCTAGAAGAACAAGCTCACGCATGGAAGTTCTAAATGGAAGGATTTTCTCACTCATGGCCATCCATATCACAAGGAGAGAAGCTCACACATGGTTGTCTCACACAACTAGTAATTGTGGACGCAAGGAGATATTCGACATGCACCCCCACATATTCAAAAATATGCACTCTGAGTTTCCCGTAAGAATAACTCGTTTCACCATCCAACACTAAGACTGCCACTAGAATGGATCTATAGCATAGGGAACCTACATGATCATGATTTCACTTGATTAACTAAGCCTATTGGGTTTATTTTAGCATCAATCAAGTTACAACATACAAATCCGACACAGATTCTACAAGGATAAGGGAATAGTACAAGTCCAAAAGATATAAAATGTATAAGGTGTGAACTTGTCACATCACCACATGATACTTGTAGCATATCCTGGTACAGAGAAGATAGTAGACCCAGAAACTGCATAGCTCAGAGAAGATGTGTCCTATGTTGAAGAATCAATGTTACACAACCATACAAGGCTATCACCAATGTCACATCATCATGGGATATCAATCCCTCAATTGTATCACTAGAGGATATCACCTCACAATATGCATTAAGCCTTCACCAAGTCATATGACCCATCACATCAATATGATCTCATAAAGGCTCATATCCATCACCCTATGTCATATGATCACCACCATAGCATACACAAGCTATGCCATTCATTTTACATGCAAGGTTAGGGGTTCATAAACAAGAGAGAGAAAACATTATAATGTGGTAACCACTTCAAATGAGACAAGTAAACACATCATATTTTCCAACATTCGGGTTAGGGTTACATGCATAACCGATTTGGGTATCATATCATAAATCAAACACCAAACCTAATCTCATCACCTCCCACTTTCTTGGAGCATACACGTTTTAGAACATCATTAATCAAATAGGATTGGAGTATTATGTCAACAACACTAAGTATCCACAACATTTACAAGTGCATGAGTACCATATCATTATGTTATGCATGTGTTACAACCATGCACTCAAGGCAAGTGTTCGAAGTTAAGACAACTAGGATACTCGACCAAGACAAGAACATGTGTCTCGACCACCACAAAAGTAGGCGTCTCGACCATGCAAAAAACAAGCATCTCTAGCATGACCATAACACATGTCTTGACCATCCATAAAACAAGAGTCTCGACTACAACAAAACCATATGTCTTGACTGCTACCCACATGGTGTCTCAACCACCAACTAACATGGTGTCTCAAGCACCATCAAGGGAATGGCTTGACCAAGATAAACCAAGAGTCACACCCAAATCAAAAGCATGCACCTTGACCAAAATTAAAACATAGGTTTGACCATGAACAACACATATGTCTCGATCAAGACAAGATCAAGGTGTAGAGACCACCAAGGTCAAGCTACCCTAAAAACACTTATTCAACATAAAAACAAAGATAAACCTCATTCAAAATAGAATTTTAACATCAAGGAGGATCACCATAAATAAGGTGGAAAAACTCCATGCAAGAAGCACATCAAAAAATTGAAAACTAAATTTCAACATGAACCTTCATGAAAGCCACTAGGTGGAAGAAGACCAAGCTTCAACCTCAAGAAAACCAACTCAAAACCTCATGAAAACACAAGGCCGAACCAAAGCATGTGATAAAACCAAGAAACATGATGCATGTATGATTATCACCTTAACCATATCTTAACAAATCAGGTACAAGAATTTAGGGCTTGAGAAAGAGTGTAATCTTCATGAGAATACTACAAAGTTTTAAACCTTAGATCACAACATATTCACATAGAATATTAGCATCATGTTTAGAGTTCAAAATAGTAGAATGAAATTAGTATTATGGTGCAAGTAATATAAGAAGGTAGAGAGTTATATAGCCCTCCTTAAGAGAAGGAAATAGCCTCAAGCTCAAAGGTTCCAAGAGAGAAGAAGATGCTCCAACCAAGGTTAACACTTTGTCCACTGAATCACCTACAAAGGGAAGAATACCATCATCAAGAGGATTATCAAGCAAGAGGGTAATAAACCTAGGCCGAACCAAGAAGAAAGAAGAGAGAAGAGAAGAAAACTTCCTCACACTTGGGTACCACCTTGTCAAAACATGGTCTTTGACCCTTTGTGATGAGAAGTTCTCTCTCAAAATGACCACCATGGATAGTACACAATATATAGCCAAGAAAGGGGAAGAAGAAAGGTAGGGTTCCAAAGGAAAAATGTGGTCAAGGGAAACGAACCACTTACTAAGAAGAGAAACCACCAAGAATCATTGCAAAGAAGATGATAAAGCTCCAAAGCACCACATGTAAGGTTGATCGACCTCCAATGTAATGACCCCACCTCCCAATAACCCCCACTTAAGGTAGACCAAGAGGTCAGAGCCGTTATCCCAATTTCTGGGATCAAAGGTTTGACAAATAATGAATAATAAGACAAATAATGAATAATAATTATTAAATTCTACCATGATTATACTGAAAGCTGGAATAAAATAAAACTTTGCATACATTTTTTTTTTCAAAAATTTGGATATCTAACTTCTATCCACCTCTGGACTCTATTCTAACTAATCTACCTTGCACTTTATTTCTGAATTTCACAATATGCCACTTTACTGTTTTTCCTTTTCAATTTGTACGTAAAACGCCGACAAACAAAATGTTGATCAGCATAAATGAATATGCCGGTATGTGGGGGAAACAATAATCAAGCAATTATCTATAACAACATATTGCAAGCAATTATGGTTTAGCAAGAAAACTTTACATCTTAAACATAACTACTCAATCCATACTTACCCTAACCTCTACGCTTGTCCCTAAAGTGGACATGGATACTGCCTCTAATATGGTAGATTCCAACTAACCCCCATGATCCTACCTAATAGGTAGATCAATACCTAGGGTTGAAGAGTCACATGGCTTTACCCATAGGTAGCCTAGTCCCTAACTCCTAACATGCTGAAGAGCTGCATGGCACTACCCATAGGTAGCCCAATCACTGACTCATGATAACCTAATGGTCCTACCTAATAGGTACACCATGTACTAGGTCATCCTTTTCATCATTAGCAAAGCTACAAAGGAGGACTAGGATCTGAGCTAGTTAGGTATACATATTTTAGGTGATAATCATAGTCACTTTATAGTTGCATGAAATAAAAGTCATCCAAGCAGTTATTTTCAGGCAACCAATAAAACATCTGAGAATCACCGTGAAACTAAAGTGATTAACCATAAGCGTAACCACATACCTGATCCAGAGTAACTTGATGTCCAAGACAATCAAACAAGCAATCAACAACATCCTGAAATTAAAGCATAACATCCAAGTGTCATTATTTTATCTAAAACATTGTCAAGATCAACTTGGATTCCACCTTAGGATTTCTAGGCAAACTTTAAGGTTTTATTAGGGTTTAGCTTCCATAATGCTTTTATCACATTTAATGCTCTTTTAGTCCACAAACCCTAATTTCAACATCATAGGCATACTAGAATTGAATTAAGTCTAATATATCTCTTTTACCATCTTTATCCTTTTGGGTTATGTCATGATCATTAGGGCCAATTATCATCTTCGGTTTCTTTTGAATTGACAACTCATATTTCATTATAGTCCAATTCACAAATGAACTCTATTTATCGCTACTTCCACATTAATTCACTGCAAAACCCTAATTACCAAATTAAGGGTATTTATCCACAATTAGAAACTTTTATACTCAAAATAACCTAGAATCATCATATCTCAACTTTATTCATAGATTTGAACAATTAAAGCCATTAATTATCATAATTACCAAGATTAGGGTTTCAAGGCCCATTAAAGTATATTCATGTACATGGAACCCTAAATTAATCAAATTACACATAAAGATCCTCCTTTTAGATATAATGTGTTATTTTTATACTCAATAGGTTAATATCAACTTTAAACATCCATATAACCCTTCCCAATTCATTAATCATCATAGATTAGGGTTTCTTAATCATTAATGCATTAAAGTTGATAACTTCAACTACTTTTTGAAATTGTAAGAGGAATTAAGCTCTAAAACTACTTTTAATGGATTCCTTGCATTATTTTGAGAAAAATTCATACAATATATGTATCAATCCGAGCTACCAATAAATAGATACAAATTTTACAAAAATCGCTTACTTGGACCAATGGGACGCTGACATGTCAGCCGTCACATGCACCGTGCCTCTGTGTCATCCGACCGATTTAGAAACATAACCAAATGATGATTTTTCCCCTACACGATGAACATGCTCTTCAAGCCTTGGGAGGGCATTTCCGTCCGCATGACTTTAGTCATCTTTTACCTCCCAACAACATGCAGCTGCCGCCACCACAGGGTTTGGCACAACTTCACCTCCCCTTCCCCGACCTCGATAGCCACCAGGAATCACTCACCCTCCTCCATCGTGCCTCTGCGCACCCAGGGACACCTTCAACTTGCGACCAAAGCAGTTGGCCCACGCTGGCCGGGTCTGCAACACGCGGCCGACCTTGCAGCCATGCTGCTGCTACGCATGGGCTAGGGCACGGTGAAGATGGTTGAGATTCCCCATGGTGTCGTGGGAGCATCATGCCTTATCGTAACCCCTTCATGGCTACTCGTTGCTCCAGGGGTTTCACTACTCCCCTTTGGATAGGGTTTGCATGAAAAGAACAAGGAGAAGAGAGAGGGATGCATGGGATCTACTTGGGCTCGAGGCTAAGGGTTCCACCCTTATATAGGGGAGGATAGAAATGCCCTAACATGCTTGCCCACAAAGAAAACGAAACCCTTTCCCAAAAGGAAACCAATTATCCTTAATTAAGAAGTATTCTCTCTCTCTTACTTATCTCTTTGATAATCTATATTCTTTATTTATTAGGAAATCGAAAATTATCTCTCTTATCTTCTTTGTGCTTGGCTTTTAATCAATTGGCCATGAAATTTTACTTCCTTATAAAAAAGTATTTCTTTTTTATAATACCAAAAGTCATTAATTATATAAAAATTATCCTCATATTAAGATTTTTTTATTATTTGTATTTTCTCTTTCTTCTTCTCCATTGGGACTCCTTGGACCCCAAGGAAATTCTAATATTTCGAAATTCCTTTTTAAGGATGCTTATTATCCTTCTAGATGCATCCACATCGATTATTTCTCATTATCTTACTTATTTCTTTATTAAAAGATTTCTTTTCAAGGATTTCTCTTTATCTTTTATTTCCTTTTTCCTCTTTTCATATTTCTTCCATTTGAAATCACATATAAATTAAATTTACTCAATTGTGGCCATTAATGCCACCTTCTCGAGATCTCTATATAATTCTCATAAATACTTTGCTTAATATTCATTATCTTGTATCTTTTTCTAATATTTGGTCTGTTCTTCTTTTCTTCTCTTTTATCTCCATTATTGGATTAATATAATAATAGGAACCACGAAATTCCTATCAAAAGGGAGATTGGGAAAGAAATCCCTTCGTTGAAGCAAAGCATACAACCTTTTCAATTAAGTCCATATTCATAAAAACATTACATTTCAATTATGAAAACATATGCAAAATTGAGGTTGTAACATCCTTCCCCTCTTATAGGAATTTTTCCCTCAAAATTCCACCAAACAGATAAACAATTATGGATAAGACTTTTCCATATCCCTCATTGGCTCCCATGTGGCTTTATCCTCTCCATGGTGATTCCAAAGGAACTTTATCATCTCATATTCTTTATTCCTGAGCTCTCTCTCACCTTGGTATCTCATACCCTTATAGGTGACTCAGGGTAAGTTAGCCTCCCTTGGGAGCTCACTAGGTTCTTTGCTCAGCCCATGGCTCAGGTACCTCATATAGTGCTCTAGATCGGACTTGTGGAACACATCATACATCATGTTATCCTGAGGGGTAATGCTAAACATAACCATCTCCACCAATCCATCCCAAAAGGACCCATGTATCAGGGACTCAGCTTTCTCAACTATTGCTCAGAGGGGTCCGATTTTCATATCACATATTCTCCCACAGTGATCTGCATGTTAGTCTACTTTGCATCAGCTTACAACTCATGTCACCCCTGGGCTCTCTTTCAGCCATCGCACGATCAAAGCAACTTCATCTGCACACACTGTAGCCTTTTTCTGACCTTCGCGAGGTCCCTTCACCCACATCTTCTTAATGAAGCGGTGATCGACACAACCTCCCTTACAAAGCTTCTTACATCCCGATACTAGCTATGGTGGCTAACAACACAACTTTCATAAGACAAGAATTGTCTCCATGTATCACCCTGAACAAGCTCACACGCTCTCATTAGACCCTCTAGTCTAGATCATACTAACCATCAGTTGGGGGTGATAAGTTGTACTAAGATCGAGTTCTTCATGTACCTACTTCCACCACATGGAAGTGAAACTTTAGTTCATACTCATGAACCTTTGAACTCGCATCATGGTGTAGTTGAACCATCTCTCTTACATGTAGTTCAACCAGATATGTCCCTTGACAATACTCTCCCTTTCTCTTTATACTATGTCATCTAGGTAAGGCAATCTACCATAACCCATATTGCACCTTGACCTTCTTTGGTCCATGGGAGACTTACCATGACATCCATAGTGATGAACTCCCATTCCCTCTTAGGGACTTTTATCCTCTATATCTACTCAATGGGTTATTTGTGTTCATCCTTCACCTCCTAACATGCATGGTGACAAGCTACATGAAACTTCATCTTGGGCATCAAAAGTACTACTTCCACTTACTATCTTAGTAGTACCACGGTGTATGATGAACTTAAAATCATGATCTCATATAGGTTGATTCCTCTGAAACCCTAAAACACTCTAGTCATGGGTTTCATCACCTTCTTTTCTAGAGAAATGCATATGAGGTTCTACCACCATCCTTCTATCACAACAAGGCCTAGGCTGGCTAACCAAGCAACCACTAACTCGATTAACAGATCTCGTTATATCTGAGTGTTAGCCAAACATATCTCACCACTTAGGGTTCACCTAACTACCTAGACTAGGCAGCTACATCTCAACAAGAGCATCCATTACCACCTTTCATCTTTATGTGTTAGGTAATGTTGAAGACATACACCTCCATGTATTCCACTTATTATCTCATCTAGGACTATAAGTCTATCTTCATCAAGAAAACTCTGAGTTCATCCTCTTGGTTATCAAACTCAACCTTGTATAACTCATATATTCCACATAGCTCATGGTAAAAACATCCTCATAAGATGACTACCTTAGTTCTCTTGGTGTTTGTAAACCATCCACACATTGTACACTCCACAAGGGTACACTATTATCTCTATCCTCATGCATCATAGCAACATTTCCACTCACATCATCTTTATCCTTGGTGTATGGCATGCATATTGCCCTATCTCTCATTCCCATAATAAGAGGAAATAAGCATTTGGCTGCAATCCAAATTTAGAGTTCTTCCCATTCCAAGAGTAGAGATGGTGCATCCCACATTGCCGGTACACCTTCCAATCTAGGTTGAAACGTGCAACACATGTCCCTACATCATGAACATCTCAATATCAAGGTTACTTCCTTGGAAAACTGGTCTCGAACCCACTTGGGTCATCATACCATCCTTGGTCATCTCCTCTAGGTCTGTAGGGTGTCAGTACTTTTTGGGTCCTCCCTCTTCCCTTATGCATCAGAGAGTGCCCTCCTCATTTGCCCTTTGGGTCCCATGAGTTCATGAAGGTGATCAATCTCCTAACCCATGGCCCTCAGACAATGATAGTTGTTACCTCCCGACCCTATGGTCATGTGCAACTAGGGAATTAGGCAACTCTTACTCCCATCAGTCTTATCTCTACCTGAACCTAGGATAGACTTAGTATTCTAAGATAGTTCATATTCAACTTGAAACCTTTCCCAAGTTTCCATCATCTCTCTCAACATTTGTGGTCTGACTTACATCCTTTCATAGGGATCATGGCGACCTACCTGCCTCGGCCAGGCCCCATCCACATTCTCTTAGAGATGATTATCCAGGGGTTTGTAGGTTCATTTTCATACTATGTACTCTCCACTTAGCTTCTCAAGATTATATGAGACCTCTTAAGGTTACCTCAAATCCAACAAAAGCTGATCCATACCCTATAAAAGGGTCTCTCTCCCAGGATGGGAGGAAACTATCTCTTGATAGCAGTAAAGGTCACAAACATCCTTATGTCTAGGGTTTGCATCCACATGAGCATGCTTAGCCTTAGCAAGCTACCGAGGCACATAGATAACAAACAGACCACCTTCTAAACCATACTAGGTCTCCATGGTAGGTCATACTTGTTCTCAATGCTCGATATTGAACCAAGATCATACCTGCCCATGTCACCAACTTATATGCGAGGGGTTAAAAAAACATACACCTTAATCCAAGGGGTTTCCCTTTCCTATAAACATGAGGGGTGCCATGCTCCCATGCGTAGGAACTCAAACATCCATATGAGCATCAGGTGCACTAGGAACTACTACTTCCCCTCCTATAGGTCTAGGAACCCTAGGTTCACCTCTTATGCAACAACTGTGCAACTGCATGCTCAACATTCTAAAAACAAACCAAGCATGTACGAGGTGCATCATGCATGTCCTATTATCCTTCCACTTTAACAACACCTCAGTGTTGAGTCCTCCTCAAGGACAACCAACTAGGTATAAGACCTTACAACTTGTTACTAAACCTCCTCGGGATCTAACGAACTCTTCTTCCTATCCCTAGCAGGTAAGCACCTATATCATATGCACATAGGTACCAGCACCCTCATCTTTCTTCTAGGGTTTGGTTCATCTAAAGGCAACCAAGATACCAAAAGCCTCCATGGGTCATGCACGAGGCAACCACAACCATCCACTTAGGTCGCAACATACCCAACTTCTCAGGGTTCCTCATATCCCAGAGTCTAAAGCTTCCAACCTTCTTATTCGGGTCTTGCTCTCTCTCTCTAGAGCTAACCCTATGAACAACCTTGCCACTGGAGGTTCTCTCTCTACAAGGGTGGATCAAGCTCACATGCATTCACTTACATGGGTGAAACCCACGTTCGCTCGAGATTATCTATGGCTCTTTATTCTTAGCTCATAATCTATCCAACATGCTCTTCTGGCCTGGGTTTCGACCTACAGTCAGCACTTACTAACGTACTCTAGGTGCATACTATGCCATGCTCATATCAGCCCATATGGTTTCTATAGGGTCATCACAAACCTCATCAATGAAGGAGTTATCCTTCACCCTAACATGCACGACCCTTCCTAGGGTTGGGTCGCCAAAGGTACTAGGTCAACCAACCTCACATGGCTCACACTATCATAGGGATTCAAAACCAACATCATCTCAACCCACACACAAGGTCGACCATGACTTCCATCTCATCATGCCATCTCTCTCTCTCTGACCACCACTTAGGGTTAGGGTTAGCATCATCCTCAGAGGATGTGCCAGGTCTCTACCTTTAATGGAGGTCTCTTCCTCCAAGACCAACTCAACTTCATCCTCTTGACAAGAAGGTCTAACCTCAGGTCTCTCCTAAGGGCATGAAAACACATGTCATACGACCTAAGCATGTAACTATTCTTTAGTTTATGCTGAAACTATTAAGCTTATGTCCATGACATCTTATTTACATGCTTTTTCATTAATTTGGTAGAGGATTCGTTAACCTTATCATACATACCTTGACCTCAAGAGGGTGAGGAAGAGAGAGAAAAACACTAAACCTCATAATCTTAACAGAATTAGGGTTGAGAAGGAACAAAAATAGATGATAGAGTCCTAAAGGTATCTTATTTCGAGTCAGATCCTAAGACATTGGCCAGGCAGTCACACAAATCTGGGAGTCCTCGTATTCCGACTAGCGGTGTTGGGGAAAATATTTCCAGACCCCAGACGTGATCATTTTCTAGACACCTTTATCTTTCAGAAAATCCTCTAATAACTTCCTCGGTTCTATGGAATTTGTAAAACTTAATAATTACTAAAGATTAAATGAGGAACCAATGCTCTGATACCAAATGTAACAACCTCGCCTCCCGGTAACCCCCAATTAAGAGAGAACAAGAGGTCAGAGCCGTTATCCCAATTTCCCAGATCGAAGGTTCAACAAATAATCAGTAATAATTATTAAATTCTACCATGACCATACTGAAAGCTGGAATAAAATAAAACTTTGCATACATTTAAAAAAAACTTGGATATCTAACTTCTATCCACCTCTAGACTCTATTCTAACTAATCCTCCTTGCACTTTATTTCTTAATTTCACAATATGACATTTTACTACTTGTCCTTTTCAATTTGTACCTAAAATGCCGACAAACAAAATGTCGGTCAACATAAATGAATATGTCGGTATGTGGGGGAAACAATAATCAAGCAATTATCTATAACAACATATTGCAAGCAATTATGGTTTAACAAGAAAACTTTACATCTTAAACATAACTACTCAATCCATACTTACCCTAACCTCTACGCTTGTCCCTGTAGTGAACATGAATACTACCTCTCATATGGTAGATCCCAACTAACCCCCATGATCCTACCTAATAGGTAGATCAATACCTAGGGTTAAAGAGTCGCATGGAACTACCTATAGGTAGCCCAGTCCCTAACTCATGATATGCTGAAGAGTTGCATGGAACTACCCATAGGTAGCCCAATCACTGACTCATGATAACCCGATGGTCCTACCTAACAGGTAGACCATGTACTAGGTCATCCTTTTCATCATTAGCAAAGCCATAGAGGAGGACTAGGATCTGTGCTAGTGAGGTATACATATTTTAGGTGATAATCATAGTCACTTTATAGTTGCATGAAATAAAAGTCATCCAAGCAGTTATTTTCAGGCAACCGATAAAACATATTGGAATCGTCATGAAACTAAAGCGATTAACCATAAGCGTAACCATATACCTGATCCAGAGTAATTTGATGTCCAAGACAATCAAACAAGCAATCAACAATATCCTAAAATTAGTGCATAACATCCAAGTGTCATTATTTTATCCAAAACATTCTCAAGATTGACTTGGATTCCACCTTAGGATTTCTAGGCCAACTTTAGGGTTTTATTAGGGTTTTAGCCTCCATAATAGTTTTATCACATTTAATGCTCATTTAGTCCACAAACCCTAATTTCAACATCATAGGCATACTAGAATGTCAATTAACTCTAATATATCTCTTTTACCATCTTTATCCTTTTGCATTATGTCACGATCATTAAGGCCAACTATCATCTTCGATTTCTTTCGAATTGACAAATCATATTTCATTATAGTCGAATTCACATATGAACTCTATTTATTGCTAATTCCACATTAATCCACTATAAAGCCCTATTTACCAAATTAAGGGTATTTATCCAAAATTAAAAACTTTTATACTCAAAATAGCCTAGAATCATCATATCTCAACTTTATTCATAGATTTGAACAATTAAAGCCATTAAGAGTCATAATTACCAAGATTAGGGTTTCAAGGCCCATTAAAGCATATTCATGTACATGAACACTAAATTAATCAAATTACACATAAAGATCATCCTTTTTTATCTAATGTGTCCTTTTTATAATCAATGGGCTAATATCAACTTTAAACATCCATATAACCCTTCCCAATTCATTAATCATCATAGATTAGGGTTTCTTAATCATTAATGCATTAAAGTTGATAACTTCAACTACTTTTCGAAATTTTAAGAGGAATTAAGCTCTAAAACTATTTTAATGGATTCCTCACATTTTTCTGAGCAAAATCATACATTATATGTATGAATCCGAGCTACCAATAAATAGATACGAATTTTACAAAAATAACTTACTTGGACCAATGGGACACTGACACGTCAGCCGTCGCATGCACCACACCTCTACGTCGTCCGATCAATTTAGAAACATAACCAAATGATGATTTTGCCCCCGGGCGATGAACTTGCTCTTCAAGCCTTGGGAGGGCATTTCCATGCAGATGATTTTGGTCATCTTCTACCTCCCAACGACACGCAGCTGCCGCCTCCGTAGGGATTGGCACGACTTCACCTCCCCTTCCCCGACACCGACAGCCACCAGGAATCACTTGCCCTCCTCTGTTGTGCCTCCACGCACCCAAGGACACCTTCAGCTCATGACCAAAGTAGTTGGCCCACGCTGGCCGAGTCTACAACACGCGGCTGGCCTTGCAGCCATGCTACTACTACTACGCATGGGCTAGGGCACGGTGAATATGGCCGAGATTCCCCATGGTGTCATAGGAGCATCATGACTCATCGTAACCCCTTCTTGGATACTCGTTGCTCCAAGGGTTGCACTACTCCCCTATGGCTAGGGATTGCACGAAAAGAACAAGGAGGAGAGAGAGGGATGCATGGAATCTACTTGGGCTCGAGGCTAAGGGTTCCACCCTTATATAGGGGAGGATAGAAATGCCCTAACATGCTTGCCAATGAAAGGAAACAAAGCCCTTTCCCAAAAGGAAACCAATTTCCCTTAATTAAGAAGTATTCTCTCTCTCTTAATTATCTCCTTGATAATCTATATTCTTTAATTATTAGGAATTCAAAAAATATCTCGCTTATCTTCTTTGTGCTTGGCATTTAATCCATTGGCCACAAAATTTTACTTCCTTATAACAAAAGTATTTCTTTTTGATAATACCAAAAGTCATTAATTATATAACACATTATCCTCATATTAAGATTTTTGTATTATTTGTATTTTATCTTTCTTATTCTCCATTGGGGCCCTTTGGACCCCAAGGAAATTCTAATATTTCAAAATTTCTTTTTAAGAATGCTTATTATCCTTCTAGATGCATCCACATCCATGATTTCTCATTATCTTACTTATATCTTTATTAAAATATTTCCTTTCAAGGATTTCTCTTTATCTTTTATTTCCTTTTTCCACTTTTCCTATTTCTTCCATTAGAAATCACATATAAACGAAATTTACTCAATTGTGGACATTAATACCACCTTCTAGAGATGTCTATATAATTATCATAAATACTTTGATTAATATTCATTATCTTGTATCTTTTTCTAATATTTGGACTTTTATTCTTTTCTTCTCTTTTATCTCCATTATTGGATTAATATAATAATAGGAACCACAAAATTCCTATCAAAAGGGAGCTTTGCAAAGAAGTCTCTTCTTTGAAGCAAAGCATACAACCTTTTCTATTAAGTCCATATTCATAAAAACATTACATTTCACACTACTACAGAAATGGCTTATAACGTCACTTTTAAAGGAGTCAGTTGTATAAATACACCGACACCTAAACCCTAAAGCCTTGGTTTAATAAAAAAACCGACATCTATCGACCAGACATGGGTATCACTTTTATTCAGTGTCAGTTCCCTAATAATTAACTGACACCTAAAATTAACCGCCAAATCTAAAATTTCAAGTGAAAAAAATTACCTCCAAAATTTAACATATGGCGTCGGTTATTAACTACTAAACCGACGACGAAAGGTTATTTGCGAAACAGAAATTGGGCACATTTTGGGCGTCAGTTTTGCTACAATAACCAACATTTATGGGTTTTCCCGCGTTGTTCCCGAGAAATTTTTCACACCCTTTGAGCGTCGGTTTTTGAAAGAAACCGACGACTATGGTCATTAATCGAGAACAATTTTTTAATCGGCATATGTAGAGATAGACGTCGGTTTTTTTCAAGTAAAATCGACGACTATCATTGAGAATAGGTGTCGGTGTGTTTGTTGAACCAACACCGTTAGTTTTATGTGTTGGTTTTATTTAGGAACCGAAACCTATTGTTAACTTAACAGCACCTGCGCGAGCCCGACTCTTCCCCTTTCTCTGTTTCATTCGTTCTCGCGCTACTCCAGGGTTTGGTCCGGCGATCGATTTCTCCTCTGCCGCTGCTCGCTGCCAATGCCTCCACGCCTGCTGCCTCCGCTGCTGCCACGCCGCCACCTCTGTTGGACCTGCAGCTCACCGCCACACTGCCGCCACGCCACCACTCAACACCTGCAGCTTTCCGCCGCCGCCGCTCGACAGAGGAGATACCCTCTTCACTTTCTCCCTCTCTTTTACTTGCTCAACACCTGCTTGCCTTGTCGTTCTGCTACTTAATCCTCTTCCTGGAAGCAACATGAGGAGGTCATGACCATGTGGGCCTCCACCTCTTCTTCTTCCTCCATGTCTTCTTCTTCCTACTCCCTCTCCTTACCAAATGGATTAAAGCAAGGCCACGACCGTGTGGGCTGGCCACAACCGTGGCTGTGTTGGCCTACCAAGACCATGTTGGTAAGGAGGGAGCAGGAAGAAGAAGTTACATTTGCAATTGAATACTAATGCTTGACCTAATTCTGTAAATTTTGATGCATGTTGAATTAAGATATTAAAACCCTAATACACATTTCACCATAATCTTTTATTAAGTATAGTGTTGAAATCTTGTGATCAATCTATGTAAGATATTAAAACCCTATTGTTAAATCTCTGATTTTGTAGTGATGTGTCACCCTAACATCTACATGAATCCCTATTGTATGATGTAGATTGGTGATAATGCATGAGCTAGTTTGAAATTTTGAAATCAATTATGAATCTCGAAATGTATATAATGACACTCGAAATGTTGAAATCAATGTTATAGAATGACAACACATGCATTTTTTGGCCTAGAAACTCGTCCAAGATTTACTCATTAGGAGTAAATCTTGGATAGTCCCCGGGTTGGGACTGTTCTTGAACACCTAATCTCACTTAGGATATAAGTGTATAATGTGTATTTGGTTTTCAAGAAAATTCCGGTAGAATTTCCCCATTTGTTCTCTAAGTACATATGTACTTGGAGAACAACAGGGAAATGCTGCCGAAATTTTCTTAAAAACCCAATACACATTATACACTTACTAGTGAGATTAGGTGTTAAAGAATGGGATAGGTGGTACACATTTATTATATATAAGAATGACAACACATGTATTTGTTGGCATAAAGTTTTTACCATGCAAAAACTCTAATATGTTAACCCTATACCCTAATATTGTTGTAATATATACTTGTTTTCTCTTTGATCATAAAATGGATAGATCATGGATGTCCATTCGCAATCGTTGCACCCCAGAGTTTATATCTAGTCTAGACCAGTTTATTAGATTTGTCGAGGAACATAGGAAACAACCTGGAGATAGGTTGTACTGTCCATGTAGGCATTGCGGTAACAACTTGAAAGTCAGCACTGGTGACGAAATAAAAAGTCATGTCATGTGCAACGGGATTATACAAGGCTATACAGAATGGCACTGGCATGGAGAGATTTCAAACTCGAAACTAGTGGATGTCGATAGCAGTGCTTGTGTAGAAGAAGAAATTGCCTTCGATGATGTAGATGTGAATGAACCAGTTCCAGTAGACATCGTTGATGCGATGTTGGATAGTTGTGGGGTAGAGCACACTGATCCACCTCCCATTTTTAGAAACATTGTGCATGATGCTGAGATATCGTTATACACAGGTTGTACTAATTTTATGAAGCTTAGCGTTGTGTTGAGATTGTATAAGCTGAAAGCTAGCAATAGATGGAGCGACAAAAGCTACACGTCATTGTTGTCTTTGTTGAAAGAAATGCAGACTGAAGGAAACGAGCTGCCAATCTCAACATACCAGGTAAAGAAATTGTTGTGCCCAATGGGAATGGATGCCAATAAGATACACACATGCCCGAATGATTGTGTATTATTTCAAAAGGACTATGTGGATTTGAAAGATTGTCCAAAATGTGGTGCATCACGGTATAAATTGACGACTTCGGGGGAGTCCAAAACTGGTTCTCCTGCCAAGGTGTTGTGGTATCTACCTATAATATCACAGTTTCAACGCTTGTTTGCCAATCCAATAGATGCAAAGAATTTGAGGTGGCATGCAGATGTTAAGAAAAATAATGATGGAATCCTACGACATGCGTATGATTCCCCATAGTGGAAGAAGATTGATCTATTGTACCCTGAATTTGGTGAAGAAGTCATGAATCTAAGACTTGGGATTTGTACAGATGGGATGAATCCATACGGGACATTGAGCAGCCAACATAGCACTTGGCCAGTCATGCTTGTTATATGCAATCTTCCTCCCTGGCTGTGTATGAAAAATAAGTATGTAATGTTGTCGTTGTTGATATTGGGCCCTAAACAACCTGGAAATGATATCGATGTTTATCTTGAACCTCTGATTGATGACTTAAAGAAACTCTGGGGTGAAGGTGTGATGTCCTATTATGCTTCATGAAGAGAGACATTTCATTTGCATGCTATGTTGTTTTGCACTATTAATGACTTTCCAGCATATGGGAATTTGTCTGGATATAGTGTCAACAGAGCTAAAGCGTGTTCTATATGTGAAGAGAACACTAATTCAATAAGACTAAAACATGGCAGTAAGACTGTATATCTCGGTCATCGAAGGATTCTTACAAAATTCCATCCGTATCGTAGGAAGCTCAAAGCATTCAATGGATTGAATGAGGAACGAAGTGCACCTAAACCTATACCAGGGGAGGTTGTTTATGAAAGAGTAAAAGACTTTGTCAATGAATTTGGTAAGAGATCACAATGTACTATGGCCACACAGAGTGACAAATCTTTATTCAAGAAGAAGTCAACATTTTGGTATCTTCCTTATTGGAGTTCTTTGACAGTCAGGCATTGTATCGATGTCATGCACGTTGAGAAAAATGTTTGTGATAGTGTCATTGGTACTTTGTTGAATATACCAGGTAAGACTAAAGATGGGTTAAAATCCAGACTGGACCTACATGAAATGGGAATAAGGTCAGAATTAACAGAATTATGTGAAATGGGAAAGCGGAGAACATACTTACCTCCCTCTTGTTACGCATTGTCTAGAAAGGAGAAGAAAGCTTTTTGTGAATGTTTGGTAAATGTTAAGGTGCCGCAGGGTTACTCATCCAACATTTGTAGATTGTTATCAATGAAAGATCTGAAGTTGACATGTCTCTCATGATTGTCACACTCTAATGCAACAAATATTGCCTGTGGCAATTTGATCTATATTGTCGAAGCATGTAAGGTTTGCAATCACCAGACTTTGTTTCTTTTTCAACAGTCTGTGCAGCAAAGTTATTGACCCTGATACTTTCGATAATTTGCAAAGAGAAGTGGTTGTTACCCTATGTCAGCTTGAGATGTATTTTCCTCTTTCATTCTTTGATATCATGGTACATCTTGTTGTCCACTTGACTAGGGAACTGAAAATGTTGGGACCAATTTTCTTGCATTAGATGTATCCCTTTGAACGATACATGAGCGTTTTTAAAAGTGATGGTCGAAACCGTTAACGGCCTGAAGGGAGTATTATTGAGGGTTATGTGGCGAGAGAGGTTATGGATTTTTGCAATGACTTTCTCAGTGATAATGACACTCCTGGTAATGAAAGGAATATTGAGGAGCAATTTGGCAAAGGAATTTTGGGATCACGGGTGAAAGTAATCAACCGTGAGGAGTTGGAACAAGGTCACTTATATATTTTACACAACATGGAAGAAGCGAGTGTTTATATCAAGGAACATAACAATTGCATCAAGAGACAATATCCTCGAGCCAATACCATGTGGCTTGCTAGAGAGCATAACAAGACATTTATTAAGTGGTTCGAAGAGAAAGTCTTACATCAACTATCTCAAACACCAGATGATATTACTGAAACTATCAAATGCCTCGCCTTTAAACCGAAATTAATTGTTATGTCTTATGAAGGGTATGACATTAATGGATTCTCATATTACAAAAAGCGCCAAGATGATTAGAGTGTCGTCCAAAACAGTGGGGTCACCCTTCAAGCGTCGACTATGTTTTTGAAGATAAAATGTCATATTACGGTGTCATTGAAGACATATGGGAGTTTGACTACATAGATTTCAGAATTCCACTCTTCACATGTAATTGGGTTGATAACACCAAAGGAGTTATAGTGGATGAATTGGGTTTCACTTTAGTGAACTTTGAAAAGATCGGCGAGAAGGTTGAACCATTTGTATTGGCATCACAGACAAAACAAGTATTTTATATCAATGATCCTGCAAATGATAAATGGTCGATTGTTCTTCATGGTAAAAGACAGTTCGTTGAAGATCCTATAGATGAAGAAGAGTACTATGATAAGTATGATGACTGCAGTCCATTCTCAGTTGTGTTGCCAACACCAGCAAATATTGAAGCTAATGATGACTTGTATGTGCGCGAAGATCACAATGAAGGATTGTTAATTGATAAAAAATCACAATATTAGAGGCATGTTTATATTTTTTTATATGTTTTATTTTTCTGAATGTGAACCTTACAATTTTAATTACTTTACAATGTGAATGTGAACTTTACAATGTGAGCTTTACAATATGAATTACTTTACAATGTGAGCTTTACAATATGAATTACTTTATAATGTGAACTTTACAATGTGAATGTGAACTTTCAGATGGCTGAGCATTCTCCTGATGACCGTGCTGATGATTACTATGAGGGTGAGGAAATCAATGCACCGCCTCACAATGTAAGTTTTAAAAATATATATCATATATTTATATCTATATGTCCATTTCTAGTTATATCATGTAAGTGTGTTTATTTTGTCAAATTTTAGGTTGATGATGCAAATGTACCCTCTGAAGCACTTGATGAGAAACACCAAAAAGTTTACAAGAGAAGGGGCATCACTATGATGAAGAAGTTAATAGCGCAAAGGGGAAATGGACCCAAACTTGTTGTGGATTTTGATAATGCAGGAAATGCACTTGGAGTGAATCGTAATTCGTTTGTTTCATATCTTGGGTATGTTACTCGTAGACATTGAGGTTGTAAGATAGATTCTTGGCACAAAGTTCCTAATGAGAAGAAAGACATAATATGGAAGGATTTATGCGTGAGTTATTATTAATTTACAATTCTATTTGTTAGATTACTAATTTTTTGGATACTAGTTAATAGCAATTCTATTTTGCAGAGTATATTTGAATTGGATGAAAAGTTGCATCGTAAATGTGTGATGCAATGCTGTGGGAGAGTCCTAAGGAACTATAGGACAAATCTCACCCGAGAATACATAAAAGAAGGTGAAAAGAGGAAGAAGACAGCCACAGAATAGTGGAACTTCATGGACCAAGAAGAATGGGATGCATTTGTTGCTTCAAGACAAACTGATGAATTCAAGGTATTATGCGTCACCCCCAATTTAATTAATATATGTTGTATTCACCTATTCAAGATTAGCATTTAGTGTTACTAACAAAATCATTAATGTTCATACTAATTAGGCCCTCAGTGAGGCGCAAAAAGTAAGGCGTGCACTGAATGTGCATGACCACACAATGGGCCCAAAGGGGTATGTAGACATTCACCAAAGACTACAGTCTGAGGCTAATGCTCAGTCTGCTGCTACGTAGGAGTCCTCTACTATAGGTAGCAGACCTCTGCCTCTCCATGATGTATGGAAAGCTGGGAGGCAAAATAAGAAGGGAGAAATAAGGAAGCTCGCAACTGTTGAGGGGGCTGCAAAAATGGTGAAATACAACTCTTACAACAATCGTTCGAATATTGATTATTTGTGATGTTTACTTAATTAAAATTTTTGTTTTGGCGATTAGCGAGAGCTGCATAAGCTGAGGAAATAAGGAAAGTTCATCCGTGAGGGCACAAGGGATGAATTGACAGTTGCTCTGGGTAACCTAGAACATCCTGGATGTGTTAGGGCTGCAGGCGCTAATGTGGGAATCAAAGCATTCTTTGGGCCATCCCAGCGTAGACATGTCCCAAAAGTAGGACTTTCACAAGAAGAGGTAACCTATTCTTTCTTTATAATGTTACTGTAAAAGAGAATTCAATAATCAGAAGCTAACTTTTCTTTTATCCATGTATAGGTAGATAAGCTAGTTGATAGGAAACTCAAAGAAGCACTGAGCAAGTGGTAGGCATCTCAGACTACCACTCAGCAGACATCACCTATGGCATCCCGCTCTACTCCTACTGTAGAGGTTGGGAGTAATCCTGTAGACCCACCACCTAGCACATCCAATGTAAGTATTTTTATGACATAATAACTAGTCTTTTCAAGATGATATGTTTTCAAGATGATATGTATATATGTATATAACATTCTTTACACAAAAATTTGTAGGGGTTGAAGACATGCCGTCTAAAAAGTAAAGAATTTTTCGTTGCAGAGGCATAGGCTTACCCATCCCTACCAGGGGAAATGTTTCATGGGTCTCTATTACTAGCTGGTTGGGTTCGTGTGAGCCCTCTACATATATTCCCCAACTGGATGGATCTTCCATTGCCATATGCCCACCTAGATTATGAAACGCTTGATGAGGCTGAAGGCAGAGTGATATTGTGGCCAAAAGCAGTTGTCGTCTATACTGAAACTGTATGGTAAATTTACATTATGTTAAATTGTTAGTGTGTGTATATGATGTCAGTTGATCTGAAATTATATATATACATGTTAAAAAGAAGACACCCACAACATCTAGGCCTCCACCTCCACCTCCTACATTACCAAGTTGGGTTCCACAGGACCTACCTGTCCCCTTAGGTCCTGATTCTAGGGGTCTGTCAATATGGTTAGGCGAACATGATATAAATTGCCCTATAACTATTTCTATAGATGCGGATGCGGCAGGTCAATCATACAAAAGCAACCTATTTATACAAGATATTTTGGATTTCTTTCGATATGATTGGCTGAATACATCTGTGATAGAGCTATGGATAAGGTGAGATCTTCTTTATACATCCATATACCTTGTGTAGGATCTGGTGATCTGGTTTCTTATTTATTAATGCATACGTAATACATGTTTTGCAGCTACTTAGATAAGATATGTGCAGATTTTTCATTCGAACATGTAGGATTTTTGATTCCATCTTTGATTAGTCTAGTAGATAAAGACCCTCCATCAGTTCAACAATACTGCTGTGATTCTTTTAGAAGTTTTGCTTAAAATAAGAAGACATTGATAATAGCTCCATTCAATGTGGAGTAAGTTTACTTTGCTTATAATTTGGACTTAAGAAAATTGCATTTTTATTATGGATTTTGAGTTATTAATTTTTAACTTTTTTTACCTCTAGTGGTATGCATTGGGAGTTACTAGTTATTGTCCCCAAGACATTCACTATCTATTATCTAGATCCTAAGGGGACTAAATTGAATTAAAGATATGGACACAAAATGAAAATGGCATTATTCCGGTGAGAAATATTTTATTTTCATATCTGTTAACATATGTTATTACATTACTATTTAATTATGTAATGTACTATGTTACATTAACATGTAGGGGTTTAGATGAGTTCAAAAAGGATGGAGGAAAGGTGTAACATCCCTGACCTAGGTTATAAACTAACCCTAGGTGTTTTGCCTAAATATGTAATTAAACCCTGGTGTTTATCTTTTGACATGTAATTAAGTTCCTCAGGAACATATACTTTCAATTTTGTCCTTTTTTTAAACAAAGTTGTAGTATTATTTTGGTAATGCAGGGGCTTATGTGCAAATTACCCAATTAAGGGGTTAACTTGCAAATGCACATGTTAAGATGTTCTTTTGATAATGAGACATCATATGAGTGAATATGATGAGACATGATGGATTTCCCAAGCTTGGGCATCTAGATGCAGCTTGTGGAATAATCCTTATGCTTAAAAACCCTAATTTGGAGTAAAATGCAGTTTACCCAATTTGAGGGGTGCAACTTGTAAAATACACCATCTAGAACATCTTTTATGACTCTTGTCATCATTTAGAGTAGAAATGGTGAAAGGGACACATCAATGAATAATCAGATTAAAAAAATGACCTTTGTACATAAAATTCACTAAGTTCGAGTAAGGAAACCTTTCATGTATGTACCCTAGTTGAAAGTTGGCTTTCTTTACCCTAGATCTTGAGATTTCATGAGATTTGCATAAGTTTAGATGAGTTTGGACGTTTCCTTAAATAATAAAGGACTTGGATGAGAATTTCAAAGTTTTAGAGGTCTTTATGGTGTAAATCAGCCTAAACTATATAAGCACCTTTCTTTCCAAACCAAGCAAATGTTTTCCTTCACTTCCTCACTTCTTATCTTTCTCAACCGGCCAAAGCAAAGCTCAGGAGCTCAAGGGGACGACCAACCTGTTCTACGTAAGAGAACACCACCTTCTAGCTTGGATTCATGGACGAAATCGTATTACAAGGTTGAATTTCTAGTTTTCTTACTTAGGTTCCTTGTTCTAGCCGACCATCCCCATCTTTTCTTGAAGAATTGACCTTGGCTGACCTGTGGAGCTCAATACGCCATTAAAGGCTTGAATCTTGGAAGCTTGGAGCTCAAGGAACCACGTTTGAGGCGGGTTTTATAACTCTAACTCTTAGCTTTGTTATGCATATCTTTGTTCTTGTTTTCTATGATTAGTTCTGCTTCTACCTCCCTTCTTCCTTGCTCTTTTGCAAGAAAAACGGTGGAGGAACCGACCTGAACAGAGGTTGAGAATGATGGGTGTGGATTCCTAGGTCACTTTATGAAACGACCTTGAACCCTTTTGGTCCAAACGGGTGCAACTCGTTTAAGGTCAAACAAGTTCAACCCGTTTGATCTCAAACGATCCTGCAAGATCGTTTGGATCAAAACGACCCCAAGACCGTTTCATAGGGTTGACCAAGGTACGACCATTTGAGGGTCTGTTAATAATGTATTTAATTTCATTCCTACAAAGAATTGTAATCTAATTCCTAACCAATTAAGAGTTGAAGACACTTCAATAATCTAACCCTAATCGGGTGAAAGTTGCTGATTTCAATATAGATCTTGTTGAGTTTTGGGTTGAAGGACCCAAACGGGTCCCAAAGCATTTGGGGGTTCATCCAAACGATCTCACACTCGTTTAGTGACACCCCAAGATCAATTGGAAGTCTAGGATTAAAGAAATTTGATGGTTTGAGGGTCCAATTACAAGATGCTGATAAATTGATGAAAAGTGCTGATTTTTAATTTAATTAGGGCTCAACCCTTATCAAATCATTTTGGTTTTTGGTCAAACTTTGGGCAAACGGTCTCAAGATCGTTTGGTGGTCATACAAACGACCTCAAGACCGTTTGAGCCAAGTTTGGGCCCACTTGGAGGTCAATTGATAGGTTCAACTCTGATTTGAATCATATTGTTGAACATTGATGATTAGCCGATTGGAAAACCTAATTGAGTTAGGTTTAACCCTAATTGGCTTTCAATTGAGGGTCAATTTGGTGTCCAGTTGATTGAGGCTCATCCTAATTGACTCAATTTGTATATGGTTAGCATGGCTTGGGCCAATTGAAAGCTTCAACATAAGAAATCCTATTCAAGCATAAACTTTGTGTCACCTTTTATGTTCATGCGGTTTGAACCCAAGTAGGCTCACACTCGTTTGAGTCCAAACGAGTTCACACTCATTTGAGTCCAAACGAGTTCACACTCGTTTGAGTCCAAACGAGTCCACACTCATTTGAGTCCAAATTAGTTCACACTCGTTTGATTCCAAACGAGTCCACACTCATTTGAGTCCAAACGAGTTCACACTCGTTTGAGTCCAAACGAGTTCACACCCGTTTAAGCTCAAACGGGTTCACACTCGTTTAGGCTCAAACGGGTCCACACTCATTTGGACTTAAATGGGTCCACACCCATTTAAGATTAAGTGGGTCCACACTCGTTTAAGGTTCAAATGGATTCAAGGTCATTTGAGATTAAACAAGTTCAAGGTCGTTTAAGAATCAAATGGGTTGAAGGTTGAAGGTTAAACTCTAAACCAATTGGAGACCTTCAAGGTTGATTATACTTAATCACTTGAAGGTGTAAATGGTTCAATGATGATCTAATCTAAACCCTAATGGTAACCTAAGATGTTAAGGGACTAAGTGGCTAATGAATTGACCCATGATGATGGTCAATGGGTAAATTACCAAAATGCCCTTGAAAGGTTCAATTGAGTGATACCTTGTTTTAATCAAACCCTAATCACATGATAGTGATGAGTTGACTTGTATTAATCAATGAGGACTTAACCCAACCTAATATAGAGTGGTGTAATCACTATCTACTAGTTAGAGGAGAGAGAAAGTACCAATTATAATGAAAACTCAAGTAAAATACCTTCAATACACATGAATGTGCAAGTTTAGGTATGATCCACTTATGTGAGATCATGGAAACCCTAATTATGATAATTGATGAATCTTAATCTTATCTGAGGTCTTTAATGATGATGTTTCTCATACATGAGGATGTTACGAGATCAGTTCACCATGAGGTGAATAGTAAACCCTAATTGATGAAAACCAGGGAAACCTAGCTCTTGTATGAGTAGGGAGATACAACTTCTTTAAATGAGTTATTTACGGTTATCAGTTGATTTAACCATGCAGGTTCCTTTATGAGGATGATCATATCCAGGTATGGATGATGATACTATATTCATTGAAAGCATGTTGTTAGCTTTATGAATAGTGATATATCCTGATGCCTTGTTAATAGCATCTTATGAGATTGATAGGCTGTGAGAGCCATGAATACCATCAAGGTCATGCTTTAAGAGATGACTTGTGATGAGAATATTGAGAAATGACAATTGATGATAGTTAGGCTTGTTACATTTAGTATTCTTCCTTCATAGCTGCTATGCTAATGATTAATGTTTGAAAACATGTATGATGATAAAAGAATACTGAAATGTACCTAACTAATCAAGTATAATCATACCATGTAGAGCCCTGATCATAGATCCATCATTGTCAGGAGTTAAATGATGGTGAAATAGGTTTTCCTAAGGGAATTCCTGGAGCACATACTTTTGAATATGTAGGGTAATATGGATGTGAATTTCCTTACATCCTAGTGTAGGAATTGATGTAGATGTATCTTAATCTATCAATCCTTCACTATGTTTTATGCCGGGGTGATGTAACACTATTCTCCTGAGGAAATCTTTTATACCACATCGATGAGAGATAAACAAGAAATCTTTCGATAGCGAAGAGAGTACATAATGCCACTGTGACTCTAATAGCGAAGTACCAGAATACCCTGGTAAGCTATAGTAGTAGAGACACTAGATGTCCTGCATGTTGATCCTCTTACTGACTGAGGAAGATGAGGTCATAAGAATCCGACTCTTTTGATGACCTATGTATGATACCGATGTGACTTAATAGTGATCGGTTGGAGTATGAGCGGTATACCTCATCTCCGTAGGGCATAATGATGTTTGTAAAACATAATCAACCGTGTAGCATATATGCTTAGGTTGAACTACGAGATACATTGGTTGAAGATACATTACTTAGTATACATGTTCTTCATATTCCTTAAATGTTGTTGTTCTAATTGATAACAATCTGTTGCTGATTACCTTAGAGCTTTTATTGCCTATGTTATCCTTGGTTGCTATAATAAAGCTTCTGGCAAAGAGTTATAACTCTCGCTGGGACAATTATTTAAAATTGTCTCACCCCTTAGATTTCAACTTTTTAGGTGGTCGTCGAGGGCAAAGGAATCAATCTTCAGGTGACCAATATCTGCAGTAGCAGCATCAGGAGCAGTAGTAAATCTCAGGTGGAGATTCAGACTGCTGAGTTGTATAGTTAGATAGTCAGTCCTATGTGTTCTCTATACTCTCAGGTCCTTGGAGTCTTTTAGTCTGAGATTTTGGTTTTGAGTTCTTGAGATTTTGTACCATGTTGTATATAATTACTTAAGAAGTAATTATATGAGATGTAAACAGTTTATCTCTTTTTATGAAAGAAGTTTTTATAGATTCAAGCTCTTATCTCGAAAAGTTTTAATTTCCCGTGATTTTTGTCTTCCGCTGTTAATCGAATCACTTCTGCTAAGTTTATATCGTGGTTTTAGAGATCATAGCCCACAAAAGGTCCCCAGGAAAAAGAACTAGCAAATAATTTGGACAAACGTGGAAGTAAGTTCCCGACTACAATGTATATATTATTTACATGAACAGTGCTTAATTAGTTGTATTTTTTAATATTTTGTATGTTTCAATTTATAGTGTGCTACACAAGACAACAGATAGGCATGTGCATACTATGTGATGTGATTTATGCACATGATTATCAAATATGCCGCAATGGACATCGATACCATTCCTGAGGTATTATATATAGTCTCATTAGATAATATGAAATATATCACTCTTATTTATAGTTCATTAATTATATATATACATCATTCTCTTTGTAGGTGTTTAAAACTGACCACACTACAGGAAAGGCCTTACCAGATGTACATGCTCCCTATACGACGGGAGAATTAAATGAAGTAAGAGAAGAATGGGCAACAACCACACAAGTAGTGGGGTTTTAACATATAATTGGGATGTTGATAGTGAATAATGACTAAAGAATGATATTTTGTAAATGAATTTCTGAATTATAATATGTGTGAATGTTTCTACATGTGTCTGAGTGAAAATGAATGAAACTGCTGGTTTCTATATGAATGTTTCTACATGTGTGAATGTGAAAATGAATGGAACTACAGATTGCTACATGAATGTTTCTACATGTGTGAAAATCAAATGGAACTGTAGGTTGCTAAATGTGTGAATATTTATGTTGTTAATTTTGCAGGTTTGTGTCCTGGATGTTGGCTGATATCAATGGATGTCGTAAAACCTGCAGTTCATAACTGAACTGCAACTTTCTCATCCTGCGACCAGCCACAACAGGTTTGCAGACTGACAGAAAAAAAATATAAAATCAGCGCCAGTTATTTGTATAAAACTAACGACAAATGGTTACAGTGTCGGTTGCACTACTAGTAACCGACGTCGATTTCCATAATGAGGCCAGACACCACGGCCATGCTGACCAGCACGGTCGTGGCAGCGCACCAGACACCACGACCGTGCTGGCCAGCACGGTCGTGGCAGCGGGTGAGATGGTGTTGGTTATCACTAATAAACTGACGCCGATAGTGCCCCAGATGGCACCCTTTCTATGGAGTGAAGGTATATGGCGTCGGTTTCAAAGCTAATAACCGACACCTATACCCCCTACTGGCGCATTTTCGGTGGCGCGCGAAGGGTTGTGGCGTCGGTTTGAGAATCGACGCGTAATGGTTGGGCTTTTAGCAGCACCCACATAGGTGTCTCTTAAAAACCGACACTAGAGGCCTTAAATAACTGACACTAAAGGCCGGTTATGTACTAATGTCAATTCTATTAACATATGAAAAATTGAGATTGTAACATCCAAAGAACCCAAAACCAGTCCTTCTTACTCCACCAAGATCCGAGGATGAGCACAAGAGAAGAGATAATAAAGAGGGTAGAAAAAGATACTTGCATGAATAAGAGAGAGGTTATATACTCAAAGGAGGAGGGAAGTAAGGTAGGGTGAGGTGTCAACATAAGAGAGCATGAAAGGGACACTTGTCCACAGAAGAAACTAGCATACAATCACTATATGCATATATACATGAGATGGTGATAAAACATAGGTGGGGTCTCGACCACTTGGGTCATCACCACCCTAGGGGTCGAAACAAACCTCAAGATATCTTGTCTCAACCACAACACAAGGTCAGCAAGTAAGACTAGTCAACACACACCACAAGGAGACACCCATCTTGACCCAAAGCACCTCAAGACCATCAAGGTCGAGAAAACAACACTCATGCAAGGTGTCTCAGTCAAGACACACCCGACACACTAAGATGGTTGAGACAACGGTTGCAACACTCAAACAAGCTCAACAGGGTCGACACCAAGCAAACACTAGAAACCCTAGCATCACCACATGATGCCCCTCATCAACCAAGATCCAACAAGGTGCCCCATAACATCATTATATTTTTCATGATCATAAAGCACTAAGGACATAGTCAACATGTAAAAAATTGCAAAATAACC
The DNA here is from genome assembly GCA_963693085.1 of Alisma plantago-aquatica. Lineage (NCBI taxonomy): Eukaryota > Viridiplantae > Streptophyta > Magnoliopsida > Alismatales > Alismataceae > Alisma > Alisma plantago-aquatica. The sequence continues at coordinate 500,076,606 of OY856413.1, read as the reverse complement.
CCTCAACTTAGGTAAATTGCAACTTGGTTTAAAATAAGCATACAAAGCTCAAACATCATTAGAACATGACCAAACTGGAAACATAAGATTGTCACATGTTAACAAAGCACCTCAAATTATTAGATTAAGGTTCTAAGTATCTTATTAAGCAAATCAAGCATACTCAAGAACTATGATAGGTCAGGGGCCTTACAACCATAAACCCCCAACAAGGATTTCACCACTGAAATCCTACACGAAAAGAGATGGGTACTTCCTTCACATATCTTACTCAAGCTCCTACATGGTTTCCTCCATACCACAATGATGCCATAGAACCTTAACCAAAATGATATCCTTCTTCTTCAACTTCTTGATCCTCCTATCTAGGATCAACACAGGACTATCTACATAAGACATGTCCTCATCAAGCTCAACCACCACTAATTGTATAACCAACTTGGTATTTGGGTGGAACTTCCTCAACATGGACACATGGAACACTGGATGCAACTTGTGCAACTTAGGTGGCAACTCCAACTTATAAGACACCTTCCCAACAAGAGCCACCACATGGTAAGACCCCTTATACATGGGAGCCAACTTATGCTTCTTCCCAAATCTCAAAACACCTTTCCAATGGGAGACCTTAAGATACACTCCATCCCCACTTGGAACTCTAACGACCTACGCCGGTTATCTGCATACAACTTTTGCCTGTCCTGAGCTACTTTCAACTATTGTTGAATCACTTTGATCTTCTTTGTCATCTACTATACAAGCTCAAGACCCAAAAGCTGGCACTCACCAGTCTCATACCAACACAACGAAGACCTACAATGTCTCCCATACAACACGTTATAAGGTGTCATATCAATGCTCCTTTGATAACTTTTATTATAGGCAAACTCTATCAGGTTGAGGTGCGCATCCCAACTGCCCAAGAACTATAAGATATAAGCTCTCAACAAGTCCTCCAAGGTATGAATTGTCCTCTTAGACTATCAATCTATTTGTGGGTGAAACACAATGCTGAACCTTGGTGCGTCCCACCAGAGGTGTGCACACTAACCAATTAGATCTGACTAGATGTGCCATTCGAGATTAGGACACACTGTGGGATAACTCTCAAAATTTATAAGGACCTAAACCAATACACCAACGGCTACTAAACACTACACCCGCAAACACACGAGGCCATGTCATAGTCTAGGAGGGTGGCAAGTATAGGGTCGACCCACAGGGAGAAAAGAGGGCACTAAAGCTAGGTTAGTTTTTGGGCTAGGTTCCTACTATGGAGTCTAGGGTTGAAGGGTTTGAAGGTTGTTTTGGTGATTACACTAAGGGTTGAGCAACAAGAAATTAAAGGAAAGCAAACAAGATCAAAACCTAAGTTAACCCTAGACAATTAATTATAATGAACAAGAAAAGACAAGGAAAGCAGGAAAGGGCAAGAAAAGACCAAGCTACACTAAGGCAAACAAGAAGATGTCTACACCACACTAAGATATCAAATAGGGCAAAAGAGCAATTAAAGACCTAAATTAGCAAGAGAAAAGCAAGAACAAGGAAAGAAGCTAACTAAGCAAGTAAAGAACTAACTAAGCTAACACTAGCTAAGCAAGAAGGCAATTAGGGTTTTAAAGCAATAAAGGGATGTGTGGGCTATTGGGGGATGCACTTATCAATTAGGTTGGGGGTGATACATCAATGTTATAGTCTCATTTAGATTATCAAACCAAACAACAAGCTAGAGTCTAATGAATTGTCCTAGACTACTAACTGGCCATGGATATGATAAGTTGTGTATGGGGGAACTAGTCCCTAACACCTCCTACTACCCTTATGAGGATCAATTTGGTTAGGGTTTAGGTGCAATTCATTTAGAATCTAAACAAACCTAGGTTTCTACATTAGATGATATTAGGGTGATTAGGGACTGAGGGTAGTAATGCGAGTGGAAGTGAGGTTTAAGACCTCACATCACCCACATTCTAGCCTTGAGCAAGCTCCATGCTAAGCACACTAAATTCATCTATTCTAGCTACTTAGATCTCTCAACTAGTGCTAGGAGAAATTATTAACATGTAGGAGGATGGGCAGCTAGCTAGAGATCCATGAATTGCACCTAGGAGCAAATCCCAAAATTCACACATATAAGCAATTTTCCTAAATTCCTAGGTGATTTTAAGCACATCCAACAAGAAATTCATGAAGAGTGAGATAGAAATAGAACATAATCATTAGCAAACAAATTACAATGATTACTTATCATTTTCCCCCAACATGGTATCAATGTAACATTTTTGGCCCCAAACAGTCCACCTAAGGGGCCTAGCTACTCATGGAAATGCAAAATACAAAAAGAAGGGAGAAAGAGGTAGAAGAAGCCATGGATCTCGGTGTAGATGAAGTAATCCTCCTCTTCAGCTGCTTCCAGACATCCTCCTCCTTCTTCCAAGGTGCAGGGGCATGGGATGATGGTGGAATAGGATTAAAACAATAGGAAACTTGGGTTTTGGTGGTGGAAATCGTGAAATGTAGTGGAATGGAGGTGGAAATGAAGTGGAATGGGTGGAATGCAAAAATGGGGAGATAAGAGGGGGTAGAAGGTTGCTAGGGGTGGCCAACCTCGGCCTCCAATCACCACCCACATATATATAGGCGGGGAAGAAGTAATAGGTCAACTAGGGTTAAAGTGGGAAATGCAATGAAAAAGTAGCTAGGTTTTAGTGAGTAGAACAGCCGTGCTGGGCAGCATGACTGTGGTGGGTAGGCCTGACCAAGGTCATGGTAGGGTGGTATAGCCGAGGTAAAAAATGGGGGGGAAAATGACAGTAACAGTGGTTGATTTGTACATGAAGTAGCACGGTCATGGTGGGGAAGGGGTAGCACGGCCGTGGTGGTCACCACAACTTGTTGGCTTAGAATGCTCTACCCGTTCTTGGCTCCACAACCATTTTACATGGTTTCCACATGGCCGTGGAGTGTGGCATGGATGTTTTGTTGTCTTGTGCCACATACATGCTAGGTAGCACGTCTGTGCTATGGAGTGTACAGTGATCTAGCACAGTTGTTCTGTGGCACCATGGTCGTTCTAGTCTCTTTATCAACAATTTGACTTGAATCTTTGTGTTCACTGGACATCTTTGCTTCAATTGATCTTTGGCCACTAGGGGTGCATTGAGGGATACTTGGACCTAATTCTGGATCTCTATAAGGGTAGAGAAACTGTAGGATCACTCATTCTCTCTCTCTTCCAACCAAGCATGGTCCAAATGCCTGAAAAACATGCAAATAACACCCATAAATGCATTTTACACGAATATGCATATTAGGGGAAATAACATGTAATATAATAGGTGTAGATGTGATTGAAATGCAATATGACACATGATGAAGCCCTAAAATAGGGCTGCATCACCACCCCAAACTTAAAACATGTCGTCAATTATGTTGCAACTCAATCTCTCTGCAATTTTAAAATAGGGCTGCATCACCACCCCAAAATTCAAACATACTTGTCCTCAAGTATTCTCCAACTCAATCTCTCTACAATTTTTCCACAATCAAGAAATGACAATTGCAATGCAATAGGTGAATATAGACTATATGGGCTCAAAGATGACTAAGTACAATCATTCCACCTCTCTCCTCTCCTCTTTCACAAACCAATCATGATTAGAGCATTGATCCTCCAAACTTAAAATATAGAGCATATAAAACAAAATCAATCCATATTATTGTCATATCACTCTGGGTAAACTGTTTCATGGTTGCAAAGGTCAACAATGACTAATTTTCTATTTTACATTCATGCATTGAATCTCATATGTCCATCCACACTAAGTAACCCATGTGTCTATGAAAAAGGGCAAAGTGAGCTAGGTTTGATATTTCCTAGCTCCATGGGCATGCAAAAGGAAGAAAGGGTTGCGGTAAGAATTTGGAGTGCTTTTACACACTCATCTTTTCTTCATTTAGATGCTCTTAAACATGAGCATCATTTATTTTCTTTTTGCATTTTTTCTTTTTCTTTTTCTTTGCCCTTGGTGTGGATAGGGTGCATGGTGATGAGAGTGAAGTTGGGAGATATAGATGTGGCCACCCAATTTTTTGGAGATGGCCACGATTGAATATGCGCACTTTGACATCCTTTAATGAGGTAGAGAGGTAAGAAGATGGTAGAAGAAGAGTGAATCAAAGAGGGGTTAGTAGTGTGGACATCAACATGAGATCTTCTGCATGGAAGTTACTCCAACAATTTCATCAATCAATGACACACCACATGAATGAGAAATATTAAAACCACATTTCTATCATGAGATTCTACAACTCTAAGTGTTTGTGACTTGCTTCAATCACAATTCAACCAAACAGTTCGCAATCATGAGAGAGGTGGTTTACATGTAAAAGTCAAGATTGAGACCATCTAGCAATAAACCATGAAAATTCACTTGCATTTGTATAAGGTCATCATTTTAAATCCAACAAGTAGAGATTGGGTCAAAACACACTTTTAGGCAAGAAATTCTGAATTTGGGAAGAATTGGTCAAAATGGTGGCAAATTGCCTTCAATCACATCTAAGCCTTCATTATGGAGAAATAAATAAGGAAATACGCAAATCCTAGCTAGAATATGCAAAAATTACAAAAATCTACATGATATGCAATGCATGACAAAAAGAACATCTTTTTTGAAAATTATGCAAAAATTGGCAGAAAGTATACTACATGGCATGCAAGTATGCAAAGTACGTAAAATCTAACCTAGATAGAAAAATAAACATAACAAAGTAAGAAAATAAAACTAAATGGTAGGTGAAATGCAAAATGAGTGAAATGAGAGAGAGGGCATACCACCATACCACCCCAAACTTTTGAATCATGTTGTCCTCAGCATGACACTAAAGTAGGAGTGATAGGGTAGATAATCATTGTGGTGGCTTTACTGCTGCTCATAGGGTCGATACATGTGATTGATCTGATAGTGCATTTACTAATGATTCAACCACATTGCATCTTGTGTGCGCTAATATCCCTCCCGTGCCCTCAAAATCCTATCATGTGTGATTTGAATACCCTCTAGCTGTGCATGAATAGTCGACATGTCGTATGCGTTCATTGAGGGCCATTGTGGTTGTTGTGATGTACCCACCTCTCATCGCCTCACCCTACATGCCTCTCTCTCCTCAACTGTCCTCCTCCTCTTAGTGACTACATGTGATTTGCCTAATCCCTCATGAACGATTTGTGGATGCTGGAAAGTGTCTCAAGAGATCTCCTCCTCCCATCTCCTCACTCTATCCAAGAACTCAAGAGTGGGGTCGAATTCCTCTAAGAGAGGTGTTGTAAGGCCTAAGCCCACTACCCAAGGCTCTAGTAGAGTTTCAGGAATGACGAATGTCTCCACAGACCTCCACTAGCCTTAACTACACACATTATCATCACTCACGCACAAGTCAAGATCAACTTCCCGACTGGTCACCCATCCTAGTACTACTCCAAGCTGAGCACGCTTAACTATGGAGTTCTTTAGTGATGGGCTCCCAAAAAAGGAGGTGCACCTTGGTGATATGGGTAGTCCAATCATTCCTTTTAAGATCATGTTATCTAAGGCCTCAAATCCTAGAACGTTACAATCTCCCCCACTTGGACTCTTGACATCCTCATCAAGGCTCAACTATATGGCCTCCCAATTTTCCCCATTTTAGTGCAGACCCAACATGTCCCATAGACACCCAACTCCCGATCACGGAATACTAGCACAAGGGTGAAATTAAAAATTAGTGAAATGAAAAAGAGGGCATACCAACCTACCACTCCAAACTTTTGAATCATGTTGTCCTCAACATGACACTAAAGTAGGAGTGATAGGATAGATAATCATTATGGTGGATTCACTGTTGCTCATAGGGTTGATACATGTGATTGATCTGATAGTGCATTTACTATTGATTCAACCACATTGCATCTCATTTGTGCTAATTTCCCTCCTGTTCCCTCAAAATCCTATCATGTGTTGTTTGAATACCCTCCAGCTGTGCATGAATAGTCGACATGTCGTATGCGTTCATTGAGGGTAGTTGTGGTTGTTGTGATGTATCCACCTCTCATCACCTCACCCTGCATGCCTCTCTCTCCTCAACTATCCTCCTCTCAGCAACTACCTGTGACTTGCCTAATCCCTCATGAATTATTTGTGGCTGTTGGAAAGTGTCTCAAGGGATCTCCTCCTCCCATCTCCTCACTTTATACAAGAACTCAAGAGTGGGGCCAAATTCCTCTAAGAGAGGTGTTGTAAAGCCTGAGCGCACTCCCCAAGGATCTAGTAGAGTTTCAGGAATGACAACTATCCCCACAGACCACCACCAGCCTTAACTGCACTCATTATCATCACTCATGTGCAAGTCAGGATCAACTTCCTGACTAGTCACCCATCCTAGTACTACTCCAAGCTGAGCAGGCTTAACTATGGAGTTATTTAGTGATGGGCTCCCAAAAAAGGAGGTGCACCTTGGTGATATGGGTAGTCCAATCATTCCTTTTAAGATCATGTTATCGGAGGACTCAAATCCTTGGATGTTACAATATCCCCCACTTGGACTCTTGACATCCTCGACAAGGCTCAACTATATGGCCTCTTAATATTTCCCATTTCAGTGCAGACCCAACATGGCCCATGGACACCCAGCTCCCGATCACGAAATACCAGAACAAGGGTGGCTACATCACCATGGATAGCGCTTTCCTATATGCCTGGACTGTACGGCTCAAGACTAGCATGCCACATGCCCATGTGGGTCCCACCTACTGGAGGGGCTATGGCTCTGATACCATTGTGAAGCCTGGGCCCACTGCCCAAGGCTATAGTAGAGTTTCAAGAATGATGATTGTCCCCACAGACCACCACTAGCCTTAACTGCACACATTATCATCACTCACGCACAAGTCATGATCAACTTCTCAACTGGTCACCCATCCTAGTACTACTCCAAGTTGAGCACACTTAACTATGGAGTTCTTTAGTGATGGGCTCCCATAAAAGGAGGTGCACCTTGGTGATATGGGTAGTCCAATCATTCCTTTTAAGTTCATGTTATCTGAGGCCTCAAATCCTGGGACGTTATAGGTGCAGCGTGGTACAAGATCTCTAGAGAGATGCTTGGATATGGGGGGTTTAACTGATATATGAATTTCTAATCAACAACTACAATCATCAAAGAACGGATGAGATACTACAAGTCTACTAATTTCCCCCCTTCTTCCTTGGTATATCCAAAAATTTCTTGACCTAAGGCAATGGAAATCGATGTCACAAGCCCTCCCAGAATGAATGGATTCTTTCTCTTGGATGGGACTATGGTCAAATGATCAATAATTAATACTCCTAAGTTCACATGCTTTCCCTTTGTCAACCAACCCAAAACACATAAATCCTTCTTGGTACAACTCCCTTGATTCTCATACCTGCCAAAAATTGTATTCCCAAGGACTTTCTAAACATAGCATAGGAAGGGGCTATGGAGCAAACTAGTTTTTTTACTTCCCTTCTGCAAAGTTGATGTGGTTAGTGAATGCCTTCCACATGGCAATAAAGCTAGCACTGGCACTCTTATCTGTCTTTCCAGTATCAAAGAGAGACATCATTTCCTCATTTTGAGCAAAAATGTTGTTCAACATGGATGACGTGATGACCCAACGTCTATCTCCAATAATGACTCTAATGGCGTCTTCTCCATCCTCAGAGACTTTCTCCAAAGTGGCAAAGAACTTCTGCGTGAGCTCCATGTAGGTCTCCTAGACTGTAGTCATAACTTCATACAATCCCATTGATTCCATCACACCTTGATAATACTCAAAGAAACCTAGGGCCTCCAGTGTTGTCCAACATGCGTAGTAGGTGGCTATCACCCTATGCGTTAGGCACTCTAGGGGCTTCAACTTCTTTTCCCAACTACAAGTAACCTCAGGCTCTCTCTCTAGTTTCTACTAGGGTGCATCCTACATCACCTCATCCTCATCTTCCATAAGTAATTGCCTTCGTTCTCGAGGCTGAGGCTGTGTCTGCGGGTGTGGTGTCGTGGATGATGAAGGTCGTACTGCTAAAACTAATAGTCAAGAAGATGGGGGTGGTGGTTGTGCTCTGGAGGAAACAAACTGTCATGCTATTGTCCCACCTTCGCTATGCAATCTCATGTATTCCTCCATCTTAGAGTACACAGTTGCCTCTATATGCGGTGATTCTCCTTGTGAACTACAGGCTGTCGGTGGTGGTGGAGGTTCTAGGGATGCCGACACAACTGAAGATGATGCATTTTTGGGTCGGAGACTGTAGAAAATAACCTCCTTGGTCTTAGACACCACTTGCGTGGTGAGTTTCTTCATTGTGGATGGATTTTGGTGGAGAAACGTGGGGTTTGAGGGATTTTTGTAGCTCTACGTATGTGGGTTAGAATGGAGAGAAAGTAGAGGAATTGGTAAGTGAAATTAGGCGGAAATGATGGATGGAGGTAGGAAAAATGGTGGGGGATCGATTTGAAGCAGGATGGAGGTGGTTTGGTGGAGAATCAGGGGTGGGAGAGGTGTTGGACGGTGTTGCACGACCGCCGGTTTGCGGAGAATGGTTGTTTTGTTTGGGCAAGGTTGAAATGAACTAATTTGGAAATTTTGCAAAGTGGCTGATGTAAGTGTTGGATTGGGCCACATCATGGACATGCTGCATGGCATGACCATGTTGGCTCGCCCATGGCACAACCATGGATCCCTACATGACTTATTCTGGCTTGATCACCACACGCCTGTTGAGTCTGTTCTTCAATTTTTCATTTTCTTGATTTCTTTATTGATTGGAGCATACCACCATGGCTATTCTATGGCACCACGGTCATGGTGAGTAGTATAGCAAGTCCTTTTAAATTGAACTTCATCAAAACACCAAATCTTTGTTCCAAAGTGATTTTTCATGACTTCTTTGTCTAAATTTCATGTAATTTTCCTCATTTCAACCTGTTTTTGTTGGGTTTTAGGGGAGACAGAGAAGGCAGCGGAAACAAAAATTTTCTCCCCCAACCCATACCGAGGAAACGCGTCAACGTCTATATATTAGGAAAGGATGGTTTGTGGAATCATACCTTGTCCCGAGGCTTGCTCAGCGACAATACCTCGCGCAATGCACGGTCTTCAACTCCGGTCTTAGACGGTGTCTGTGCAGCTCCTGGTTGCACCGGGACTGACGACTCCTCCTCCTATCGGACTGTCAGATGACAGTTGTCCTCCTGAGTGGCAGTGTCCTCCCGCCTCTGTAGTAGTCCACACGGACCACCTGGAACTCCACTCTCCTTGTCCCACAGGGAAGTGGAAGGAGTCGCACCCTCTTGTTGACGTACTAGTCGCCAACACACTCTCCTGCTACCAGTTGCAACTGCAGTTGTCCTTCCCTTGCTGCACCTCCCTTTTGCGGGAAGCACTTGCTCGGGCTCTCTCTCGGTTACCAAAACCAGAGAGAACGACAACTTCGCAAAGCAACCGGATTGCATTGAGTTGTCTTTTGAGAAGCCCCCAATACCCCTATATATATAGGCAGGTCATGGGACAGGGTTCTCTGTGCCTGACAATACGGGACTAAAGCAGGAGTAGAAGGGTTCGAGATTTTCCACAAAAAGCAACCAACTCGTAACCTGAACCGATCGGTTCACAAGTGAACCGGTCGGTTGGGGACCTGAACCGGTCGGTTGGAGCACCAACCGATCGGTTGGGACCCATGAGCCGATCGGTTCACTTCTGAACCGGTCGATTCGTGGTCCTGATCAGTTCCCGATTGACTTTCCAACTTTCATTTCTAATTGGTATCGAATACCAATCCTTGTTCCAATCAAATTGGGCAAGTGAAACGCAAGGAAAATTCTCACCGACCTGACTTTCCCAACTTGCTCGGTTGCACCAGTAGAACCGATCGGTTCAACACTTGAACCGCTTGTTTCACCCTGGGCTTGAGCCGATCGACTCAACACTTGAGCCGACCGGTTCAGCAACCTCAGCCGACCGGTTCAACACTTGAACCGATCGGTTGGGAGTGCAGGTTGTGCAGAATCAGTCAAATGTGATTTCAATCAATCCGATACTCCAATCAATGCGTCCAACACCTTGAACCATACGATATTGAGTCATCGACTGATTGAGTGTTTAATTGAACTACTAAACTCCTTTAGTAATCAATCTAAACATTGCTTTTTGGACAAAACTCCTCTTCCAGGTTAAATCATATGTGTGTGACCCTGCAGATCCATTTCACGTTGGCAGTGAAAGTCCATAACACTTATGACTTCACAAGCAAAGAGCGGTGCCTAGTCACACATCATTGCTACCCAAGTGAAAGTAGAAAGTTGGAGAACAACTTTCATCCTACAATCCGTGAATGGTGTTACAGTGAATGTATAATTCCTTTGTCACTGATATCCCGAATGAACTCAAGGCATGGAACAGTCATCCTGTCAACGTTCATTCACTTTCGTGATCTCAGAGCAGATTGAACGAGATATGTATGACATCAATATCACATACTGATTCACACATGCGTGTGCACGCCTATCTCAATCCTACTCATCAAGTGGCCTTGGATATCAAACTCCCTCAGGAGGGACAAATCCCATATCTATCACTCACCCCTCAAAAGCCCCATGTGTCAAAGCCACCCAATCATCACCTTTATAACAACCCATGTTTCAGGACTGCGTTTGATGATGTCAAAGTGTGCCCAACGACATGTGTTGAGTGTAGTGATTTCAGGTCAAAGAATCACACTCACCACCATCACTGTGAGTACTGACTGTGACTACCATCTCATGGTTCCATGTGTCAAACTCACGGTGGGTCTGTCTGGTACACTTGTTCTCTAACAAGTACCTATGTGTTTGGTTTGATATCTCTATATCATGACTAATGAGATTCTGTCATTAACCAACACCACAATCTAGTCTTGTGTGTCATTGTTGTCTATCTACCTTCCACAATGACATCCGACTAGGGACATAACAAGAATGTACAAACTCTTAGCATCCGTATGATCTCATCGTTCAGGTCATGAACCTGAAGGCATACGTCATTGAGTACTGTCATTCTCTAGACATTCAATCTGTTCTATCACTATCTCATATGACTGAACCAGAAAGAATTGGAAGCTTGCCTTTGATGTTAATCAAATCAATCTTAATGTATCCCACCAATCATCCCATGATTGGCTCTCAGGGTATACATACCAACAGACTCCCAGTTGCACTACGAGCCAATCACCCATGAATCATATTCATAGTGATCTTCAAACATGTCCCACATGTTACCGTGCTCTAGTGCCAACATAGTGAGTAATGGCAACACCTTGCCAAAGTCTGTACAAATTGCATGTCTCACATCTCTTCGCTGTACGTCACACGTATGAGATGGATTTGCCGTAATATGCGATCTAGTATTCCTTTGCTAACCTTTAGCCACATTGCATGATCAAGGATTCCAGACTTGTCATCAATGACCGGAATATCTATAAGTTCATCTCATGAACTTCTAGATCCATATAGTATCCACTGATGTTCTCTAACACACGGATACTCGGCATTTCCTTTTTAAATAGTTTTATTGGAACATTTCCAATTATCAACCAACTTTCACTTTTATACATCCTATGTATATTTTGCGATTAATTTTCTGTCCTTTCGGAAGTTCGCATCAATGTAACTCTTTACATCAAACTCTTCCTTATCTCCATGGAACTAGTACTTCACAAGTACTTATCAAGTTCTCATGGTATTCCAGTAACCCTTACTGGAAGTAGACAGACATCCACTCGTCATGTCCCACATACGATTTATCAGGATGAGCACATCATATTGTCATGTCATACATACAAAATGATGAATGCATTTTATTCTTACCATGTCATACATGCAAGACAATGGGATGATTACATACATGATAGATCCATATCTATTCTTAGTGTTACCATTCTTCATAAGAATTGGACACTTGGCCTTGGGATACTAATATCCATATAACATGGACAAGTTTTCTCCCACTGAATCTGTGCATACTGAACCCTTCAGAACAGATTGCCAATGTATGCTCTCTCTTTACCAGGTCAAGAGATTTGTCGAGAACTATCTCTATAGATCTCTATTCCTATCACATAGGAAACATCTCTATCTTCCTTAAAGATGATTTCCACTTTTGGATTTCCATTCTAGAACAATTCCATTTCACATCAACATGTGAAATGTGAATACGCTCCCACTAAATCACAGATCCCTTCTTTATCTTTGACATGTCAGTCAAACCCTTTGACTATATCATCAAAGTAAAGATCCAATTCTGAGTTGCTTGTACTCAATCAATCACATTGATTAGTCCATTGTAACTTATAGACTTCATTTGCATTAGTGGATTCATAAACCTTATAGGTTGTGTCACGTACACAGCCTTGTTTTATTCCTCATAGGAATGTGGTTTTAGTATCCATATGCCAAATGTCTCAGTCATTAAGTTGCAATCAACAAGCATCATCCTTCTCAAAATGTTATCCCTGTGTCTTAACACTTAAGACTCATTTGCACTTATGGATTTCATCCAATGAGTGCTACCATCAAGGTCATACCTTATGGTTCATATGGAAATCATTTAGGATGTAATGGTCTTATACCATAACTCAAAATCTGATTCCTCATATTCATCTAGATAGTTGACTCATCATATGAACAACTCATCACATAGATAATTGAGGTGTATCTGTCAAGAATATAAGAATTCACAACCCTTGTGATTCTTAATGTCCTTTATTAGTGTGGGGTATTCTTTTATTAAGAAGAATTCAGTTATTTGATAATCATTCTCTAACTCCTTAGAGTATGATTCCTTCTTGATTTAGACATCACCATGCCTTAATCATGAGTTCAGTATGATACACTATCATAATCACTCATAAGGATCTCAAACATTTGGTCCAAGTATTTCATTCATTGATCTCATCAAGAATTAATGCTTTACCAAATTTGTACTTCATTTATGATAATCTGGAACACTTCAAGACATTCATATTGGTATTTCTCTAAACACCATTTGAAGTATTAGCATCTGTTCCAATAGGTATGTAAATACATCATATGTATTATACCTAATAGGACAATCATTCTACCTTTACTGAAGATTGATTAATCATGTACAAGAGATTCATGTCTCTTACTGGTTCTCTAACCAAAAGAGTCTAGATTTATCCATCATATGGAAACTAGAAATGAATTTCTCATGATTTATGCTAATTTAATTGTTTGAGTTATCAATAACTTTAGGTATCATTTTATCTTATACATACCATTTATTACAAGATAAACAAGGCATTGCCACAAAGATCATATCTTTAAGATTGAAACATCAACTTTATTAATTGCCATCATTGTCATACAATATGCAATAATAAAGTGTTTCTATCTATTGGCAATATATGAAATAGCAGTTCTCAACTCTATTTCGTGCCCTTTAGGCTGAAATAAACTGAAAGATACTCCTATCTATGGCCGCAACACTTGCTCCAATGATGGGTACTTCTTTCTTGGTCCTTTCACAAAGGCCATCACTTCTTTGCGGATATTGCATATCATATATGACATATCCATATCTTGGTATCATATACCTTGGATAAAGAAGTGGTTCATTTCATGATACCTTAGGTGGAGATCTCCATCCCCTCCTTCATCTTCTTTTGTTCTTCCAGATATAGAGGGTAGTTCCATCATACACCCTTTCCCCATGTGCCTTGAGGCTGAAGACGGCTTGGATTGCTGGCTAGCATTAGAACACTTCTTAGCTTTGCCCTTGCCCTTGCCCTTAAGACTTACCTTTTCTTTGATCACATCAAAGATTATGGTTTGTCTTTCTTCATCTTTGCCTCTACTATCCTCAACATGTCCAACAACTCTGTCAACGCTTGTCAAAGTTGTTCATGTTGTAGCTTATCATGAATTGTATGATTCTCGCAACATTTGCAGTATCATACCAATAGCCAACTCTTGGCTCAGATGGAATCCTTCTTAGTCAGGTCTTTCCACATACCCAATCACATTGAGTGTGTGAATACCTTACTGGATCTCCTTCTGTCACGCCATACTAGGACAGTGTTTTGGAGACATCATATGTCTCATGTTGTCTCTGCAACTCATAGTTCAGAGAACACAACATCAAGCACTCCTCATCAATGTCTTTCTCAGTATGCTTCCATAAGCATACTTTCAGCCATTGATGTGGTGGGATCGAGTTCATCTAGTTCTGGTATAACTAGGACTTGGAGCTTTCGCTCTTTGAGAACACGTCTCACCATCCTAACCAGTCGTGGAATTATTCCCATTTAATTTGTTGGTTTCAAAGACCGATCGCAAATAAAGTGATTTGTTGATTAACCATTTATTTTAACAAAAGGAAATATATGCAATTTCAGTCCAAAACTCTTTTGACTTATTTGATTGATTTGAAAAGTTGACGATAAAATTAGGCCTTTAATTAATTATCGCTCCCACTATTTTACTTCAAATTGATAGCCCTCACCATCAATTCAGAAGATTGCAGCGTACAACCTTCTAGTGGGCAAGATCCTGAAATCCTCTAAGCCATGGACCAGCTAGGACTGTCACCCACAACATAGATCTCTCAGGTAGGCAACTTTTGCCAATTGCATCATATGCAACTCTTGATAAGATGTCATATACAACTCCTTGCAATGATCATCTCCATGCCTCAAGGTGCTAGATCCTATCTAGGTCACCTTGTTAAGTCCGACCCAAAGAAAACACGATGAATATGCACCCTGCTAGGGCAGACCCACACATTCATCCTTCACGCTTCCACGAGGTAGACGGTGCACCACGCTAGGGCGTGCCCACACTTGGTCGAACAAGTTTTTCACGTGTGTCGCATTTGGAAGGCATCTAAAACTTAATATTTTAATGAGGGATTTGGTTTTTATATACATATACATATCCAATCACCACAATACATAGTATGTATCATATACATGCTATATCCCACAGAAAACATGCACAAAATGATAAAAGCGATGATTATGGCCATCCTAATGTGATTCCTCGAGCCAAGAGGAATCACGGTCATCTAGGTCTACATCACATGCAACCTTTACAAGATGAACTATGTGCCTTTGCCTTCCGAGTTGATCAACTCATCTCATGAATGATCTTCTCTCTCTGGCCGGTTGTCTGGGTGCCACCAGCTGATCGGTTGGCTCCTCCAACCGATCGGTTCTCCTAGTCGTCGTGCATCTCGTCATGTCTGCCACCCACTCGTCTCCCTCCTCGAACCGGTCATCAACCGATCGGTTCACTCCTTGAACCGACCGTCTGGAACGTCAACCGATCGGTTCACGCCTTGAACCGATCGTTTCAGCTGTCGTCTTGATGTTCGCCGGTCTTTGACATAACAGGAAATAAAATCTATCCTATTTATTACATTGCTTTAAAAGGGAAAACCCCGAGTTACATTTGGGGGGAGAAAAGGTAGGAAAGAATCTCGGATTATTTCGAGTTACATCAGGAATAAGAGAGGGAAGATCGGTGCGCAGACCGAGATGCAAGCAACCACAAACAACCACACACAGATAGGGGTTTATAGGCCATAATCATGCTACACACATCCACCACAAAACTCGTTTAAGGGTGACACGTATCAAGTGCATTAATAATACATATCATATATGTAATTAGGGATTTGTGGATTTAGGATTGGACATGCATAAAGCCGATATTATTCGCATCGTATGCAATAAATAAAGGCGACAAACCAAAGTTGATCATATCGATATTCCTAAATATAGAACAACTGACGTGGCTCTGATACCACTGTTGGGTTGTAGGGGAGACAGAGAAGGCAGCGGAAACAAAAATTTTCTCCCCCAACCCATACCGAGGAAATGCGTCAATGTCTATATAATAGGAAAGGATGGTTTGTGGAATCATACCTTGTCTCGAGGCTTGCTCGGCGACAATACCTCGCGCAATGCGCGGTCTTCAACTCCGGTCTTGGACGGTGTCTGTGCAGCTCCTGGTCGCACCGGGACTGACTCCTCCTCCTCCTACCGGACTGTCGGATGACAGTTGTCCTCCTGAGTGGCAGTGTCCTCCCGCCTCTGTAGTAGTCCACACGGACCACGTGGAACTCCACTCTCCTTGTCCCACAAGGAAGTGGAAGGAGTCACACCCTCCTGTTGACGTACTAGTCGCCAACACACTCTCCTGCTACCAGTTGCAACTGCAGTTGTCCTTCCCTTGCTGCACCTCCCTTTTGCGGGAAGCACTTGCTCGGGCTCTCTCTCGGTTACCAAAACCAGAGAGAACGACAACTTCGCAATGCAACCGGCTTGCATTGAGTTGTCTTTTGAGAAGCCCCCAATACCCCTATATATAGGTGGGTCATGGGACAGGGTTCTCTGTGCCCAGCAATACGGGACTAAAGCAGGAGTAGAAGGGTTCGAGATTTTCCACAAAAAGCAACCAACTCGCTACCTGAACCGATCGGTTCACAAGTGAACCGGTCGATTGGGGACCTGAACCGGTCGGTTGGAGAACCAACCGATCGGTTGGGACCCATGAGCCGATCGGTTCACTTCTGAACCGGTTGGTTCGTGGTCCTGATCAATTCCCGATTGACTTTCCAACTTTCGTTTCTAATTGGTATCGAATACCAATCCTTGTTCCAATCAATTTGGGCAAGTGAAGCGCAAGGAAAATTCTCACCGACCTGACTTTCCCAACTTGCTCGGTTGCACCAGTTGAACCGATCGGTTCAACACTTGAACCGCTCGTTTCACCCTGGGCTTGAGCCGATCGACTCAACACTTGAGCCGACCGGTTCAGCAACCTCAGCCGACCGGTTCAACACTTGAACCGATCGGTTGGGAGTGCAGGTTGTGCAGAATCAGTCAAATGTGATTTCAATCAATCCGATACTCCAATCAATGCGTCCAACACCTTGAACCATACAATATTGAGCCATCGACTGATTGAGTGTTTAATTGAACTACTAAACTCCTTTAGTAATCAATCTAAACATTGCTTTGTGGACAAAACTCCTCCTCCAGGTTAAATCCTATGTGTGAGACCCTGCAGGTCCATTTCACGTTGGCAGTGAAAGTCCATAACACTTATGACTTCACAAGCAAAGAGCATTGCCTAGTCACACATCATTGCTACCCAAGTGAAAGTAGAAAGTTGGAGAACAACTTTCATCCTACAATCCGTGAATGGTGTTACAGTGAATGTATAATTCCTTTATCACTGATATCCTGAATGAACTCAAGGCATGGAACAGTCATCCTGTCAACATTCATTCACTTTCTTGATCTCAGAGCAGATTGAACGAGATATGTATGACATCAATATCACATACTGATTCACACATGCGTGTGCACGCCTATCTCAATCCTACTCATCAAGTGGCCTTGGATATCAAACTCCCTCAAGAGGGACAAATCCCATATCTATCACTCACCCCTCAAAAGCCCCATGTGTCAAAGCCACCCAATCATCACCTTTATAACAACCCATGTTTCAGGACTGCGTTTGATGATGTCAAAGTGTGCCCAACGACATGTGTTGAGTGTAGTGATTTCAGGTCAAAGAATCACACTCACCACCATCACTGTGAGTACTGACTGTGACTACCATCTCATTGTTCCATGTGTCAAACTCACGGTGGGTCTGTCCGGTACACTTGTTCTCTAACAAGTACCTATGTGTTTGGTTGGATATCTCTATATCATGACTAATGAGATTCTGTCATTAACCAACACCACAATCTAGTCTTGTGTGTCATTGTTGTCTATCTACCTTCCACAATGACATCCGACTAGGGACATAACAAGAATGTACAAACTCTTAGCATCCGTATGATCTCATCGTTCAGGTCATGAACCTGAAGGCATACGTCATTGAGTACTGTCATTCTCTAGACATTCAATCTGTTCTATCACTATCTCATATGACTGAACCAGAAAGAATTGGAAGCTTTCCTTTGATGTTAATCAAATCAATCTTAATGTATCCCACCAATCATCCCATGATTGGCTCTCAGGGCATACATACCAACAGTTTTCACCTGCACAACTTAAAAACAAGTGTGTGTGTGTGTGTTTTCTGGGAAAAGTGTCAAAATAACCAAAAAGTATCAAAATTGATAGGTTGGGTGAAAATTTTCCCAAACGTCGGTGGTTTGCCTCCCACAAGTGTTGAGTTTCATGCCTTCAATTGGGCTTCTTGGAGATTCTTGCATCATTTATCAATTCTGAGTTCTCATGTGTCCATTCTTGCAATAAACACATCTCTCATTTGCAGTCAACCTATGCTCCTGATCCCTTTGATGACCAAGGCTATCATCAAATCTTTCATCCAGATCATCTCATTTCAAATGACAAATCAGACTCTTGAAGTGACCATGTCCAATATTCTCATCTCAAACTCACCGGGTCGAGCACTTTTATATGTTGAACTTTATCTTCAAATCCATGAAAGAGACTGTCATTATGCCACTGTGAACATGTATCTTGGCATCAGTTGTAGATAAAAATGGTCTTCCCAAGATAATGGAGATCTTCCTATCATCTGACTCCATATCAAGAACAATGAAATCAGTCGAGAACACTGCTCCTCTTTTCATGTCTATCATCACCAAAATATCATCCACTCTTCCTCTTAACACTTTGATGGAACAGTCTTCCAATTGGAGGGTGCAATGTGTTGGTTTCAACATGCCCAAGCCCTGCTCAACATAGACACTATATTTAATAAAATTCACACTAGATCCCAAATCACATAGGGATTTGTCTACGTGATGTCCCCCAATGTAGCTAGGTATGAGTGGGGCTCCTGGGTCTTTCCTCTTCAGGGGAAGTAAGTGTTGGAGGATTGAGCTCACTTGTTCAGTCAACTTGACACTCTTTGGTATTCTCCCTGTTGACCTTCTCTTCATAGTGCATAAGTTATTAAGAAACTTGACATATGATGGGATTTTCTTCATAGCATCCAACAATGGAATGTTTACCTTCACTTGGCAAAATACCTCCAAGAACGTCAACATTGTGCTTTTGTCTCCTCCTTACTTCCTGTAACATCCCTGACCTGGGTTATGAACTAACCCTAGGTGTTTTTCTTAATTATGTGATTAGATGCTTGTGGTTATCTTTTGATATGTAATTAAAGCTTTTGAGGAACTTATATTTCCATGTCTGTTCCTTTTTAACAATGTTACAATATTGTTTTGTTAATTTTGGACTAAAGTGCAAATTACCCAAGTAGAGGGGTTAACTTGCAAATTACACATGTTAAGATGTTCCTCTGATGTCAAGACATCATAAGAATGAATATGATGTAGTGGTATGGATTCCAAAAGCTTGAGCACCAAGATATAGCTTGTAGAACAATTCTTGTGCTTTAAAACCTAGTTTTGGTGTAAAGTGCAATTTACCCAAAACCAAGAGTGCAACATGTAAAATATACCCTCTAGAGTATCTCTCATGTTTCTAGGCATCAAGTAGAGCAACGAAAATGAGAGGGGTGCCTCAATTGAATGGTCAAGTAAGAAGGACAATTTTGATATTTAAATAACTAAGTTTTAAGCAAAATGGCCCCTTTCATATATATGCAATTTTTTTTTTGCTCGGTCAAAAAGCGTGTTACTATTAATATCAAAAACATTGGGCACTAAGTACCCCATTACATCAACAGAGAGCTAAAAAGCTCGATAAGGTTCAAACTCTCCACGTAGGGGGACAAACAACCCAATGAGAAGAAGGCTACGACAAGCCACTAAGAAAACCAAACATCTAACAAGCTAGGTCCAGGCAGCCCAATGAGAAGAAGGCTATGACAAGACACTATTACATACATTCAGCATACCCACAAAGAGTAAAAGCAACATGACATAGACCAACCCCAGGAAAACTAGCCAGTAGCTAGACATGAAGATTCTGGCCTTCACAGCATCCCAACACCAGGAACCAAAAATAGGTGAAACCCAAAAGGAGGACTCCTGGCAATAGGTCAGCATAAAACTGAAACAAAACATGAAGGAAAAGAGAGCCAACGCAAATAAAAAACAAAGATTATGAAGCAATTAGCTCCAAATCACTCCATCATATGTAGCACCGCACCAGCTATCTAATAAGGGTACCCACAAAATGTGGTACAATGCCAGAATAAGGGAGATCCTTAAAGCTGACAACCCCCAATCAACATGGCTGCTCGTTAGCACTGGACCTTGATTTCTGTAAGTGCTGATACACAGCAGCAAACACCTACACTCAAGAGTAAACGGCTAGAGAAGAAGAGAAGAGGAGACCCCCTCTTAATCCCAACCCCCGTAAAGCAACTGTATGCTTAAAGCATAACGTCAAACACCTTGAAGGTGTTCCGAACATCTGTAGCAGAGAACCATCAGAGCCGAACAGCTTGGGGTGACCAGAAAGGCCACCCTCCAACACCTCGAGAGCGATCAATCCTCAGCTGCAGAGGAACACAACCCCGCGAGGAGTTGGCGTCGCTAGCTGACCTGTATGAACTCCGATCTGAATCGCCCAATCCGAAGGAGAGGGCCTAACATCGGTTGAGGAGGGAGGCACCAACGTCAGGAGCCACTGAAGCACTAACCCGAAGCGAGCCGCCCACCTCAATGTCTTTGGTGAAAAAGGCATGCCGCCAGGCTGAACGAGCGGAAGTCGACCCAACGTCATGTCCCACCGCCGTCGAACGGGAACCCCCATTTCTGGAGGCATCGCCTGAGGAATGAGCCACTACCCAGCAGGGCGAAGGCATGGTCAATCGAGGTCGAGGAACCACTATTGCACAAGACATCAGCCCGAGAAGATGCCTGGAGGCAGAGAAGGAAGCCAAGAAACCCCCTTGCTGCGCCTGTGATGACGAAACTGCCAAGCGAGCGAGAACCAGCATGGTTGCGACTCCTCTCCATCCATCCCCTTTAGACGAAATGGAGTCGATGAATCGAAGCTGCCGCACGACCCAGCCCTGGCTCCAAGCTATGCATCGCGTCTCCTCTCATCCAAGCCACGATCTGCTCCAGTCGATAGCTATAGGGTTCCCGATCTCCAAAGACCACCAATCTTGAGCTGAGGATCCACACCACGGCGATAAGAACCAGGGGGAGGACGGCGCCCATGGCGCCCCCTCCCCCCAGCGGTATTCGCCGGGGATCTAGAGAGATGTGGGAGCTACCCTAGAGAGAGAGAGCGGTAGTCGCCTGCCTAATTGCACTGTTGTGGATCAAGGTCAAGAGCCGTACTAGTTTGCAACTAGAAGGATGATGTTGCTCCCTCATATATATGCAACTTATTAGGATATATGGTTTCTTTTTCTTTAACCTTGGATAAGAGAGAGGTTTTTCATGTAAAAAGGAGGAAGAAATGTGGCCAAGGGTGGATCAAGCATGAGTGGATGGGTTTAAGAAACAGAATAAATAGCTATCTTATTCTTTGCCTGGATAATACCCAAAAATATATAAGTACTCTTTTTCCTCAAAGCAAGGGGACGTTTCCCTTTGTCTCTTTTCTCATCTCCTTGCCTTGGACTGACCAAGAGGAAGCTCAGGAGCAGAGGAGGATGACCAAGTTGGTTTTGGTAAGCTTTGATCATCACCTAGCTCGAATTCATGGAGGAAACCCTAACTACAAGGTTGGTATGTTAGTTTTCCTTACACGACTCTTCTTTCTAGCCATCTTCTCCACCCAAATCTTGAGGAACGGACCTTGGACGACCTTCGGAGCTCAAGCCACCATTAAATCTACGAAGCTTGGAGCTCTAGATTAGATCCTAAGGTGGGTTTTATAACTCTAACCCTTAAGTTTTGCTTATGCATCTTCCTTTCATGAAAATGTTGCTTAATCTCCTTCTTTAGACACATCTATGTGTTCTTGCTAGCAAAACCATGAAGAACAGTCCCTTTTATTGAGGTAGAAGAAGAGGGCGTTATTTCCAAAGTTCATCCTGATCGTGCTTTAGCAAACAGTCCTCCACCTCTTGCCCAAACGGTTTGCAAAAACGTTTGAAGAGCAAACAGTTTCACAAGAATATTTGGGAGCAAATGGTCCCAAGACCGTTTGGATGTGTTGACCAAGAATTGACCATTTGGAGGACTGTTGTACATATTGTGTACTAATCACCTACCAAAAATCATCATCTAATTCCAAGCAAATCACCAATTGAAGGCACATCAATCACCTAAACCCTAATCGGGTTAAGTGCTGATTTCAATGAGTTAATCATGTTGAAGTTTGGGTTGAGTGGCCCAAACGGTTTCAAAACTGTTTGGGGATCACCCAAATGGTCTCAAGACCGTTTGGTGAGCACCCAAGACCGTTTGGAGGTCTAGGGTTAAGTGGGGTTGACCAATTGAGGTCCAATCATATGAAGTTGTGGAGTAATTAAATGCTGATTTAGGTGATCCAATTTAGGGTTCAACCCTTAAGTGAATGACTTGGTTTTTGATGCAACAAGGGGAAAACGGTCTCAAGACCGTTTGGAGGATGTCCAAATGATCCCAAGACCGTTTGAGGTCAGGTCATGACCCAATTTAATGATGGTTCAATGGTCTCAAGGTCAATTAGACTCATGTTGATACATGCAGAAGGGTGATCGATTCCAAACCCTATTTCAAATGATCCAAACCCTAATTGGTGATCAATTGAGGATCAATTGAGGGTCATATCAGTTGAGGGTTGACCTAATTGACTCAATTGATGAGTGGCTAACATTTGTATAGTCGTTTGAGGGGTTCAACATTGAAAACCCTAACTCAATTGGAAGAGTTGACACACTTTTTGGTCCATGCAGTTTTGAGAGTGTTTGGAGAAAACGGTCTCAAGACCGTTTGGGTCCAAACGGTCTCAAGACTGTTTGAGTCTAAACAGTCTCAAGACCATTTGGGACCAAATGGTCTCAAGACCGTTTGGGACCAAATGATCCCAAACTGTTTGGTAGCCATGCGGTTTCAAGATCAATTTGCCCATGCGGTTTCAAAGTCAAAGTTGGCCAAACGGTCAACGAGACCAAATGGTCTTCACCTCACCTAGGGAAAACGGTCTTGAGTGTGTACTTCGCCATGCGGTCTTGAAAGTCAAAGGGACCAAACGGTCAACAACTCCATGCGGTTTCAAAACTGTTTTGAGGTTGAAAGTGCAAAACCGTTTGGGGTCTATTAAGGTCAAGAACGTTTGATGCCTTAGTGGTCAAGATGGTTTAGTAGTTGATTAACCTAAACCCTAAAGGTACCTAAAGTGATTAAAGGAACAAGTAATTAGTTGATTGATTCATGTTATGGTCAATGGTGAACATTACAAAAGTACCCTTAGTGGGTTAGTGTGACTAGTACCCTTTGATCAAGCAAACCCTAATGACCATAATGGTGATGACATGACTTATGTTGTCAAGGTTGATTTGACTTAACTTAATCAAGAGAGATGTAAACATCATCTAATAGTAAGAGGAGAGAGAAGACTCCCTAATATGAAGGAGAATCAAGTAACAAACTTCCAATATGTATGATTACATCTAATTAAGGTATGATCCTTCATAGTGAGATCATGGAAACCCTAAGTATGATGATTAATGAATCTTAACCTAATTTGAGGGCATCATTGGAAGTAATCTTCATACATGATGATGGTATGATCTCAATTCATTGTAAATGTGAATAGTAAAACCCTAATCTAGGGTAATGTGATGTAATGTGAATAGTAAACCTTAATCTAGGGTAATGTGATGTAATGTGAATAGTAAACCCTAATCTAGGGTGATGTGATGATATGAATAAGTAAACCCTCATTCTTGGTTATGCTTTTAAGCATGAAAATCTATGATTGAAGTATGAGATAAGGAATCACTATTCCTAATCAAGCTAAGGGGTTGAATAACTCTAAATGGATTAAATAAGAATCCTAACCCTAGAAACCAGCCGTGGTATTCTATATTTAAATTGGAAAGAACTTGTATTGTGTTGATATAGTTATAATGTGCATGTTATCAGTAATGCTAACCATGCATGTTTTTATAAAGAGGTGATCATATCCAGGTAAGGGTTATGATGTCATATGCATTGAAAGCACTTTATAAGCTTTAAGAGCAATGATATACTATGTTACCTAATAAGTGGTAACATATGAGATAGATAGGCTGTATGAGCCATGAGAAATATATGCATCGTTATAATCAATGTCATATTGTTAAAATGACTGGATGATAAGATGTTACTTGGTAACAAGTGTTATGATGATTCAAGGGTTTGAACACCCATATTCCTAAATCACAATGATGAGATGGTTAGGGATTGATATCCCAATGTTAAAAATATGAGATGTGAACTTGATACAAATAGTATTATTCTTTATATCAATTGTCTTATAAACTATGATGTAATCATGTTTTGGCGAAGAAGAGAGAGAAACTCAAGTTATGTGTTGATAATTCCTTTAATAATGAATTTTGAGGATAAAGAATATGATTGAATACTTATGATTATTTGTATTAACTCCTTACTATGTGAATCCTGATACAGTGTAATGCTATGTGAGATTTTATTACAAGTCATTGTGATGTGATCCTAATACAGGGTGTTACTATGTGAAATTCTATTACCGGATAATCCTATGTGAAGCTCAAATACAGACTAATGGGTTAAGAATGTAATTAACCCTTGTGTTGCATAGTACTGATAGGTAATGGTATCATGATTACTAATCATGTAGATATGTTGAGATGATGAGCATAGCCAGGTATGAATTAAGATGTTATGTATACTGAAAATGTTCTGTAGGCCTTATCAATCTTCATATGCTCTGTTGTTTAGTAAAAAGTAATCTACAATTAATAGACCTATGTATGACACGATGTGCAAATTATCTTAGATCGTTTGTGAGCTTGTGAACTATGTGCAGTGCTTTATGTAACAAGAATTATAATGCTATTGGGTTAGATGATATGAAGATATGAAATTACCTAACAAGTGGAAGTAACTGTTCTATGGTGATTTATGAGTTTAAATACCTAGATTCTATAATCATGAGAATGAAGTTTTATAAAGTAGAAATGTACTTGATAAGATGAGGGACTAAGATCCTAATACCTTGTGGAAAAATTATGGCTATAGGA
Organism: Alisma plantago-aquatica; assembly: GCA_963693085.1. Lineage (NCBI taxonomy): Eukaryota > Viridiplantae > Streptophyta > Magnoliopsida > Alismatales > Alismataceae > Alisma > Alisma plantago-aquatica. Next base: position 500,051,430 of record OY856413.1, on the reverse strand, counting down.
CATGACTCCCCAGTGATAATGCCAGACATTAGATATATGATCTAAGCCTGAAGAGAGTTAATGTTGTAGTAATGATTTTATAGTAAATAAATAAATGTTCTTCGTTCTCCTTAAAAGATAAGTGACATGTTGTTTTAATAAATTATAGTTGTATTGCTTTTAATAGGAAGGATGGTCTAATCTGTTAGACATTGAATTAATTACTACTAAACAAATATAACTCCTTTGTGTACATTTATTTTATTAAAATGCAATAATGATGTTTCTGGCAAAGAGTTATATCTCTCGCTTGGGCAATTTTACAATTGTCTCACCCCGTGAGGATCATAGTTTTAGGTGGACGTGGACGAGGAGGCAGGAATCCTTCAGTAGGTGAAGGGTAGCAACAATAGTAGCAGGGACAGCAGTGAAGTCTCAGGTGGAGACACTAGATGTTATGCCATGTATAGATATAGTTAGAGTCCTATGTGTCGTCTCTATACTCTCAGGGCCTCGGAGTAGTAGTTAGTGCTTTAGATATTTTTGGCTCAGTGCCTCGAGATTTTTGTATCTTGCCTTGTACAGTTAACAGGGCAATTGATGGTTGTAACCTCGAGATATGACATTACAGAGATGTACTGATAAGATAAGTTTGTAAATAACTTATCATATTTCTTTATGAAAACGTTTTACCGTTTGAAGATCTCTTTACAAAAAGTTTTAATTTTTAGTGATTTTTGGTAACCCGCTGCTTAGTGAATGCTTCCACATTAGTTAATCTTGTTTTTGCGAGATAGACGTTACAATTAGTGGTATCAGAGCTCTAGGTTCGCTTAGTCTACAGAGACATATGACTAAGGTTGTAGAGTCTGTTATGAGTGTTTTCCACTTTGTCTGATAGTATCTTCTGCTCACATGGGAGAAGAAGAACTTGAAGATGTCTGGACCACATGTAGAGCATGCTACTGAGGGTAGCACTGCTGCACCAGGAGGAGGTGCAAGAGACCAAAATAGGGAGGGGCCTGTACCTGAACAACCCTAGATTGACCCAGCTAAGATAGAAAATCCAGCTCTCCATGCTTTGTTTGAGAAATTCTTGATAGCCATAACACACATAGCAGACAGGGTGTGTCGCACCTCGATCTCACACTAACCACAACCCACGAGATTAGGGCGCGACAAAGGCATTTACACACAAGACAAACCACTCATAATTTTAATCATTTTAAAGACATTAAAATGATAACCTGATTTATGTTGTAAACTAATGCTAAACAAACTGCGGAAGCATTCTTATTAAACTGACTAGAAATATAAACAAAGTCTACAGCATATTACATTGCTCGACATAAAGTAAAGCATAACAGTTAATTTATATCTTTATACACATTCCACATATACATTCTCTCTCACCCACACCATGTTCCAAGGATCGAGGGGAAAGGACTAAGAGACCTCTAACTAAACTAACTACATATACCTTTTACAGAATAAGCGTTAGGATGAAAAGATCCTTCAGATTCATGTTGCTGTTTTTGACCTGAAAATGTTTGAGTAGAGGGATGAGCCTACTCGCTCAGTGAATATCATTTCATTTAGCTATCACTAAACAACTCATCAGATATATAAAATTGAAATAAAACATAAGTGCAGTACTAAGCAGGGCAGTTCTAATGACATAGCAGAATTTACAGATAATAATCACATTTCTATGTGATGACAGATATTTTAAACAAATAAACAGTTATAGAGAATTGGCACAGAAGTTCAAATCTCTTAACATATTAAATTTACTGTGATCCTATATGATTACATATTTATATTATTATTATGCCCTAATCATATGCAGTGTACTCTGCATACAAAGATCTGTAGCGAACTACGATCTCACCGTACAAGACTTAGCGACACACCCGGGAAATGCTAAGTCTGACTTCTAGTCCTGTTCTGCTATAGGACCCACAAGCTCTCTGGCCCACAGGCTCTCCGGCCTCCTCTGCACTAACCATGAGTGCTCTGGACTCCTCCTCTAACCTGAGCACACAGGCGTAGGGAGTCAACACTGGGTTACCACTAGAATTACTCAACCGGTTGGTGTTGGATAACCCTTTACTTTATTTATTATTTTTCCCCAGTGCCACTGAAATTACTCAAACGGTTGGTGTTGGACACTGTCTATCAACCCTCGTGCCACCAGAATTACTCAACCGGTTGATGTTGGACACGAGTTTCACCCCTAAGATGCAGACCTCTCAAAGGGGTTCTACGGTGTTAGGGCACCTAAGTCTATTAACTGATTAACATATAAACACTTAAATAGGAATATCACATTTCATACTTATTTCACATCCTGAACATCACTTGAAAACACATATATATCATTTGTCATCTTTAAACATGACTCATTATCACTTATCCAGTTTCAATGCTAAACATCCATTTTTAATCAGCGTATACATTACAACTGTAATACAGGAAATTCCATCATTTCCATCAATCATATTACGTATTTCAAGTTCCAATGAATCTATCATACTCTATTGTATGTGCTACACTGTTTAGGAGTTATACCAACTGATACTGAAGCAATTAAGCACTTAAATTGAGTTAAATAATGATTTCTGAATGAACTGCCACCCACATCTCAGATACTCGACCGGTTGGTCGGAAACTCGACTGAATCACACACAACTCGACCGAACAGCGCACAGACTGAAAACCTAAACAGACCTATTGATGTCGATATCACTCGAATCGGTGGGCAAAACTACAGATTTGCGCTGCAAATCACCTGCAACCGATGCACACAACCACAAACTAGCTGTAGGGAAGGAGGAGGATGAACTAGGGCTGCTCTTCGCGCCCTTTCCCTCTCCTGGCCGCCGCTGCTGCTAGCATAGCTCCGGCTACTGCTGGATCAGTTGGCGAAGAAGAAAGCTGAAGAAAAGATGGAGGGGCCGCAGCTGTTGGCCGGAACCGAGCTAGGGCTCTGAATCGCCCTTCTCTCCCAGGTCCCTCTTTCCCTCTCACGCGAAGAAGAGAAGAAACGCTTTACGTTTCTCTCATTTCTGAAAAGTGAAATGAGTAAAGGAGGAAAGAAAGGATAAGATGGAAAAACCTAGGGACCAAAATGTAAAGTCCGAGAACTTTCGAAAACTACAAACAGGTCCCTGCATGCCCAAAAACTTACAATGTTTGACTCAAAATTCGGTTACAGACGATTTCTCTGGCAACGCCTCAAGAGCAAGATCTTACACATTTTAAGGGCTAGGATTCACACTACGCACATATCATATCTGTTTTAAAGTTATTATCAAAAGCAAGCTTATAACTTAGCAAAGCAGCTAAAACACATGCTTAACAGCATACTTACAGGGTAAGCTCAACACGGGTTGTAACAATCTCCCTCCCTTATAAGAATTTCGTCCCGAAATTCCTAAAAGAGAAAAGGAAACTTGCTACGCATCTCAGATTCAAGCTCCCACGTAGCTTCTTCAAGGTTATGATTCCTCCACAGAACCTTCACCAACGGTATCTCATGGTTCATAAGCTTCTAGATTCGGTGATCAACTATCTGCACCGGTACTTCCACGTAGGACACATCTGTCTTAAGCTACGCCGGTACTGGATCTAAAATCTTTTCTGTACCGGGATGACACTTCTTCATCATAGACACATGAAACACATCATGAAGATTTGCCAACTCAGACGGCAAATCCAACCTGTAGGCTACAGGTCCAATCCTCTCAACAATAGGATATGGGCCCATATACCTAGGGGTCAACTTAACTCTCTTGCCAAACCTTAGCACTCCCTTCCATGGTGAGACATTCAGATAAACCTCGTCACCAACCTCAAACTCAAGAGATCGACGTCGTCTCTCTACATAACTTTTCTGCCTGTCCTGAGCAGCCTTCAACTGCTCCCTGATCACAGATATCTTCTCTGTAGTTATATTGACTATCTCAGGTCCAAGAATTTCTTTCTCGCCAACCTCATACCAACAAACTAGAGATCTATACTTCCTGCCATATAGAGCTTCATATGGGGCCATTCCAAGACTAGAATGGTAGATGTTCTTATATGCAAACTCCATCAGGCTTAAGTGTTCTTCCCAATTACCTCTGAACTGCAGAACGCATGCTCTCAGCATGTCTTCAAGAGTCTGAATGGTCCTCTCAGACTGACCATCCGTCTACGGGTGAAACGTTGTACTGAACCTCAACCTTCCGCCCAACGCACGATGTAACTGATCCCAAAACCTGGATGTGAACTTAGGGTCTCTGTTAGAAATAATGGAAACTGGAATACCGTGCAATTTGATTACCTCGTCCACATATATCTTGGCCAGCTTCGGAACATCAAAGGTTGACTTGACAGGAAGAAAGTGAGCAGACTTAGTTAGTCTATCCACAATCACCCATGTCGAGTCTGAACCTCTAGGCGTCCTGGGTAACCCTACCACAAAATCCATCGTGATGTGTTCCCATTTCCATTCAGGTATAGGAAGCGACTGCAAGGTACCAGCAGGTTTCTGATGCTCAGCTTTAATCAGCTGACACACTCCACATCTAGCCATGTACTCAGCCACATCTCTCTTCATGCCAGACCACCAGTACAACTCTTTGAGATTCCTATATATTTTTGTGTTACCTGGATGCATAGCATACATAGAAGCATGTGCTTCTTCAAGAATTTTCTCTTTCAGCTCACTGTTCCCAGGTACACACAACCTGTCATGAAGATACAACACACCATCGTCAGAAAACCTAAATTCTGACCTTTTACCTTCCGACATATCCTGCATAACCTGCCACAACTCTTCGTCATTCTGTTGCAACTCCTTAATCTGATCATAGAAAGTAGGTTTGACCTACATCTGAGCAATTAACCCACTCTGTCTAGAAACATCCAAGTCTAAGTTCAACTTTCGCATATCTACAAGCAAGTCTCTCTTGAAACATGCCATAGAAAATGCATCTGCTGTTGAACTTGAATTTCTACTCAAGGCATCTGCCACAACATTTGCTTTACCAGGATGGTAATCGATTGTCACCTCATAATATTTAATCAGCTCAAGCCATCTGCGATGTCTCAGATTCAAATCCTTCTGAGTGAAGATATACTTCAGGCTCTTATGGTCCGTAAACACCTGACATGTCTCACCATACAGGTAGTGACGCCATGTCTTAAGAGCATGAACTATAGCAGCTAACTCCAGATCATGAGTAGGATAGTTCTCTTCGTTCTTCTTAAGCTGTCTAGATGCATAAGCCACAACTTTGCCTTCCTGCATCAGCACACAGCCTAAACATCTCCTGGAGGCATCGCAGAACACTGTATAACCTTTATCTGCCTCTGGAAAAACCAACACTGGTGCTGAAGTCAATTTCCTCTTCAAGATCTGAAAACTTTTCTCACAGTTATCAGACCAAACAAACGGTGCATTCTTTCTCATCAAGCGTGTCAAGGGTGATGCTAGTACACTGAAGTTCTATATAAACCTTCTGTAATAGCCTGCTAAACCCAAGAAACTTCTAATCTCAGTAGGAGTCTTAGGCTATTCCCATTCTGAGCTGATGATATCCAGATCTCAAATCTATTTTAGAGAAGATCGTCGCTCCACGCAACTGATCAAAAAGATCGTCTATTCTCGGCAAAGGATACTTGTTCTTAATAGTGATCTTGTTCAGTTGCCTGTAATCTATACAGAGACGCATGGTACCATCCTTTTTCTTAACAAACAGGACTGGAGCACCCCACAGAGAAGAACTGGGTCTGATGAAACCCTTATCCAGCAACTCCTGCAGCTACACCTTGAGTTCCTTCAACTCTGCAGGTGCCATTCTATAAGCTAGCAGTGCTACTGGATGACTACCTGGATATACCTGAATCTCAAAATCAATGTCTCTGACAAGAGGTAAGCCTGGCAACTCTTCTGGAAAAACATCAGAAAACTCACAAACTACCGGCACATCATAAACACTGGCGGTGCTCTTCTCTGCTTTAGTGTCAACCACATGAGCAAGGAACGCTTCACATCCTTTCTGTAGCATCTTATCATCTACAACAGCTGATACTATGCACGTAGGCAGAACTTTCCTGTCTCCAGTAAAAACACAAGAAAATTCACCTTGTTGAAAGGTAGCTTCCTTCTTCCAACAATCGAGTTGCACTCGATATGTCTCAAGACAATCCATACCCAAGATGACTTGAAAAGTATTTACATCTAGGGGTATGAGATTAGCAGCAAAGGTGTAACCTCCAAAAGATAGAAAACATCCGGGACAGAACTCAGTCAGAACTGTTGGTCCACCTAGTGGAACCCTCAACACTAACTCATCTACCAACTCTTGAGTTAATAGATTAAGTTCACCAACTAAAGAACGTCGTATGACAGAGTGAGTAGCACCCATATCTATCAAAACTGCAACTGGTGTACTATTAAACAAAAGCATCTCTCCTGTAACGACTTGTGAAGATATTATACCTTCCTGAGGTGTCAAAGAGAAGAAACATGCTGAAGTTCTCCCTCTACCGCGCTGTACGCGCTGACCACCTCTACAACAGGGCACTCCACCACCTCTGGAACCACAAGCCACAGAAGAACTCGGAACATCATGGTACTGAGGCTGGAAAGCTTGTGATGCTGCTTGTCGAAGCTGAGGACATTCCCTTCTGAAGTGTCCTACTTGTCCGCAGACAAAACAACTTGTACCCCAACACTGACCAATATGTGGTCTTCCACAGTTGTCACATGGCGGCATCTCTTGTTTCTGGGGGCCTGTCACTGACATTGATGACTCAGAAGACCGTCCACTAGAGGCATTGCCCCATCTCCCTGGGTTGTATCTCCCTCTGCTTCTAGAAGAAGTAACATCCTCAGATCTCTGTCTACTGAAAGAGCTAAAACCATGCCCGAGTTTAGAAAAGAAACCTCTACCTCCACCTCTATATCCACTACTGGAATGTCCTCTACTAAAATCTGCAGATCTCTTCTTAGACTCAAGCACCTTGTCAGCATTCACAGATTCTTCAACCTGTCTAGCAACCTCAACAAACTCACCAAAGTTCTCTTTGTTCCTTCTACTAGTAGCAAAAACTATATGCTGAATCTCTGGCCTCAGTCCTTCTTGAAACCTCCTGCATCTCTCTATATTATTAGGTACAAGATGAGGATAGAAGTTCGCCAACCTGGTGAAAAGCGCTTCATATTCTGTAACTGACATGATTCCTTGCTTAATGTTTTGTAACTGCCTAGTTTTCTCATTAATGAAAGTGGGTGGATAAAATTTAAGATGGAACTCCTCAGAGAAATCCTGCCAAGTAAGCTTTGAACATCTCCTTTTATCCTCCACACCGTGCCACCACAACTCTGCATCGCCTTTCAAAAGATAAACTGCGTGATTAATCTTTTTCTCTTCAGGAAGCTCCATCAGACGAAAGACCGTATCTATCTGTCTCAACCACTCATCAGCCTCAGTGGGATCTGTAGTACCACTGAATTCTGTACCACCAAGCTTCTTCACAAGCTCATAAGATCGCATCAAATCCTTACTGCTGGTAGAAGTAGAAGCTCGCCTATCAGCCTTATACCTCTCTCTGGTCTCCAGAAACATCCTGTACATACAGGATGCTTCATCCACGTGGTCACCACCACCTGGACCCAAGTACAGTGGATCAGGACCAACATGGCTCTCAGCCTGATCATCACGATCAAAGCCTCTTTCTGCCATCTGCAATGATATAACAGAATATTTCCTGTTAGAAAACTATAGATAGAAGAAAGACACCTAAACCTTAATCCTATTGGTCTCTTATCGTCCCCTTACTTGGACTCTGAGTAACTATGTACTCAACCTAAGCTCTGATACCAAAGATTGTCGCACCCCAATCTCACACTAACCACAACCCACAAGATTAGGGCGCGACGGAGGGATTTACACACAAGCCAAACCACTCATAATTTTAATCATTTTAAAGACATTAAAATGATAACCTTATTTATGCTGTAAACTAAAGCTAAACAAACTGCGGAAGCATTCTTATTAAACTGACTAGAAATATAAACAAAGTCTACAACATATTATATTGCTCGACATAAAGTAAAGCATAACAGTTAATTTACATCTTTATACACATTCCACATACACATTCTCTCTCACCCACACCATGTTCCAAGGATCGAGGGGAAAGGAATAAGAGACCTCTAACTAAACTAACTACATATACCTTCTACAGACTAAGCGTTAGGATGAAAATATCCTTCAGATTCCTATTGCTGTTGTTGACCTGAAAATGTTTGAGTAGAGGGATGAGCCTACTTGCTCAGTGAATAGCATTTCATTTAGCTATCACTAAACAACTCATCAGATATATAAAATTGAAATAAAACATAAGTGCAGTACTAAGCAGGGCAGTTCTAATGACATAGCAGAATTTACAGATAATAATCACATTTCTATGCGATGACAGATATTTTAAACAAATAAACAGTTATAGAGAATTGGCACAGAAGTTCAAATCTCTTAACATATTAAATTTATTGTGATCCTATATGATTACATATTTATATTATTATTATGCCCTAATCATATGCAGTGTACTCTGCATACAAAGATCTGTAGCGAACTACGATCTCACCGTACAAGACTTAGCGACACACCCGGGAAATGCTAAGTCTGACTTCCAGTCCTGTTCTGCTATAGGACCCACAGGCTCTCCGGCCCACAGGCTCTCCGGCCTCCTCTTCACTCACCATGAGTGCTCTGGACTCCTCCTCTAACCTGAGCACACAGGCGTAGGGAGTCAACACTGGGTTACCACTAGAATTACTCAACCGGTTGGTGTTGGATAACCCTTTACTTTATTTATTATTTTTCCCCAGTGCCACCGAAATTACTCAATTGGTTGGTGTTGGACACTGTCTATCAACCCTCGTGCCACCAGAATTACTCAACCGGTTGATGTTGGACACGAGTTTCACCCCTAAGATGCAGACCTCTCAAACGGGTTCTACGGTGTTAGGGCACCTAAGTCTATTAACTGATTAACATATAAACACTTAAACAGGAATATCACATTTCATACTTATTTCACATTCTGAACATCACTTGAAAACACATATATATCATTTTTCATCTTTAAACATGACTCATTATCACTTATCCAGTTTCAATGCTAAACATCCATTTTTAATCAGTGTATACATTACAACTGTAATACATGAAATTCCATCATTTCTATCAATCATATTACGTATTTCAAGTTCCAATGAATCTATCATACTCTATTGTATGTGCTACACTGTTTAGGAGTTATACCAACTGATACTGAAGCAATTAAGCACTTAAATTGAGTTAAATAATGAATTCTGAATGAACTGCCACTCACATCTCAGAAACTCGACCGGTTGGTTGGAAACTCGACCGAATCACACACAACTCGACCGAACAGCGCACAGACTGAAAACCTAAACAGACGTGCTGATGTCGATATCACTCGAATCGGCGGGAAAAACTACAGATTTGCGCTGCAAATCACCTGCAACCGATGCACACAACCACGAACTAGCTGTAGGGAAGGAGGAGGATGAACTAGGGCTGCTCTTCGCGCCCTTTCCCTCTCCTGGCCGCCGTTGCTGCTAGCGTAGCTCCAGCTACTGCTGGATCAGTTGGCAAAGAAGAAAGGTGAAGAGAAGATGAAGGGGTCGCAGCTGTTGGCCGGAACCGAGCTAGGGCTCTGAATCGTCCTTCTCTCCCAGGTCTCTCTTTCCCTCTCACGCGAAGAAGAGAAGAAATGCTCTGCGTTTCTCTCATTTCTGAAAAGTGAAACGAGTAAAGGAGGAAAGAAAGGATAAGAATGAAAAACCTAGGGACCAAAATGTAAAGTCCGAGAACTTTCGAAAACTACAAACAGGTCCCTGCATGCCCAAAAACTTACAACTTTTGACTCGAAAGTCGGTTACAGACGATTTCTCTGGCAATGCCTCAAGCGCAAGATCTTACACATTTTAAGGGCTAGGATTCACACTACGCACATATCATATCTGTTTTAAATGTTATTAACAAAAGCAAGCTTATAACTTAGCGAAGCAGCTAAAACACATGCTTAACAACATACTTACAGGGTAAGCTCAACACGGGTCGTAACAGGGTGCCACCACCTGCACCTAGGGCACCATCCCATCATGAAGGTTATGGAGCCATCAAGACTTTTGAGAGACTTCTCCGTGTGGGAGCCATAGACTGTGCTGGTACCTCTGACCCAACATATGTTGATCTGTGGTTGACAGAGTTGGAAAAGGCTTTCAGGATCCTTGATATTCCTGAAGCTAAAAAGGTAAGACATGCGGTATACCTCCTAAAAGGGAGTGCTGGTAATTGGTGGATGTTAGAGGAAGATAAGAGACCAAGTGAAGAAATAGTATGGGAGGTATTCCGATGAGAATTCGTTAGTAGATACTTCCCTAAGACGTATCTAGATGAGAAGATCTCTCAATTTGAGAAAATCAAACAAGGACAGATGAACGTTAGCGAATATGAAGCTAAGTTCATGGAGTTGTTGCGGTTTTGCCCGCACATGGCAGTTAGTGATGAGGAAAGAATTCGACATTTTGAAAAGGGATTGAATGCTGAACTAACCACTCATGTGTCTGCCTTAGAGAACAAAGATAGGTTTGCCACCTTTGTGGAGTCAGTAAGAAGGATATAGATGTCGGAAACTGAGAAACGACAGACTAGTAGCAAGAAGGTGTGCACCCAACCTCAAGATCAAAGGTCTGAAAGTTTTAAGAAGCCAAAATTTTCTGCACCGACAGCAACATCAGGATTTCATACCCAGACACAATGGGTGTCAAGTAGGGATAGGGATCATAGTAATATTCCATGTAGATCCTCCGACATAGCATCAACATCGTTAACTGGATCACATAGACATTTTGCACCCAGGATCTATTACCAATGTAAACAATCGGGACATCTGGAAAAGGATTGTCCATACGGGAATACGATGGTGACTCAACCTCAGGGGCAGAGTCAGCAAGGCTCACAAAGGAGGAAATTTTCTAATAATAATAGAGGATGTGGATGGACATCCCAAACAGGTCAGATGAAATAGTTTTGTTTTGATATTTCATATCATGATTCTATGTGTTAAAGATATGAAAGTAGTTGTTTTTGAATTCCTTTTACTAGTCCTATAAGGAAATAAGGGAGATAAGAACTTATATCTTATTTAGTGTTCCTTAAATTATTTTATAATCATCCTTATTTGTGTATTGGAAGATGAGATATAGATGTGATGCCTGAAGAATATTCAAATATGGAAAAATCCTATGTGTATAATAATATGAAAAGTGAGGAATATGATAATAAGTAAAATGCATACTACCTAATCTCAATACTTATATACCCTGGCCAGGTATATGGTTATTGTAGATAAGGCAAGTATGAAACTCTTAGATTGTTATATTTTTTATTACTCTGATCAAGTAGTCATTCTGAAACAATCTAGAGAGTATAAGGAAATTAATTAAGAAGAGCTAAGTGAAACTTTCCAAATAAACATACTCAGTGAACTTCCTCAGTGAATACTTAGTGAACATACTTAGTGAACATACTCAGTGAACTTCCTCAGTGAATACTTAGTGAACATACTTGGTGAACATACTCAGTGAACTCCCTCAGTGAATACTTAGTGAACATACTCAGTGAACTTCCTCAGTGAATACTTAGTGAACATACTTAGTTAACATACTCAGTGAACTTCCTCAATGAATACTTAGTGAACATACTTAGTGAACATACTCAGTGAACTTCCTCAGTGAATACTTAGTGAACATACTTGGTGAACATACTCAGTGAACTCCCTCAGTGAATACTTAGTGAACATACTCAATGAACTTCCTCAGTGAATACTTAGTGAACATACTTAGTGAACATACTCAGTGAACTTCCTCAATGAATACTTAGTGAACATACTCAGTGAACTCCCTCAGTGAATACTTACTGAACATACTCAGTGAACTTCCTCAGTGAATACTTTTAAAAACATACTTAGTGAATATACTCAGTGAACTTCCTCAGTGAATACTTTTAAAAACATACTTAGTGATTATACTCAGTGAACGTTCTCAGTGAATACTTTTAAAAACATACATAGTGAACATACTCAGTGAACTTCCTCAGTGAACACTTAGTGAACATACTTAGTGAACATACTCAGTGAACTCCCTCAGTGAATACTTTTAAAACAACATACTTAGTAAACTTACTTAGTGAAATCTTCCAAGACAAATTGCTCAGTGAACCTTCTCAGTGAATATTTCTAAATTAATTGCTTAGCGAGCTTTCTCAGTGAACTGTTTCAAATAAATAAAGGATTGCTGAGTGAATTATCTGTGCTAGGTATGTATGTTTCTCTTTTGATAAATATTCTTGGGTGATAATAGAAGGATGTTTTTTTTATGCTTCTTCCTTTAAAAAATATGGACATCTTATGTTAGGGATTTATGCTTTGCATAAACATAAATAGTGATAAGAGGGAATTAATGAAAGGAACTTTGTGTGAATTACAAATACATGATATCTTCATAACTTTGAGATAATATGTGGAGACTTGAGGGCATGATTAATGAATAATTTGTTCCTCCTTTTTCTGGGATTTTAGGGACGAAATCCTTGTTAGGTGTTTATAATTTGTAACATCCCTGACCTGGGTTATGAACAAACCCTAGGTGTTTTGCTTAATTATGTGATTATATGCTTGTGGTTTTCTTTTGATATGTAATTAAAGCTTTTGAGGAACTTATATTTCCATGTATGTTCCTTTTTAACAATGTTACAATATTGTTTTGTTAATTTTGGACTAAAGTGCAAATTACCCAAGTAGAGGGGTTACTTGCAAATTACACATGTTAAGATGTTCCTCTTATGTCAAGACATCATAAGAATGAATATGATGTAGTAGTATGGATTCCACAAGCTTGAGCACCAAGACATAGCTTGTAGAACAATTCTTGTGCTTTAAAACCTAGTTTTGGTGTAAAGTGCAATTTACCCAAAACCAAGGGTGCAACATGTAAAATATACCCTCTAGAGTATCTCTCATGTTTCTTGGCATCAAGTAGAGAAAATAAAATGAGAGGGGCGCCTCAATTGAATGGTCAAGTAAGAAGGACAATTTTGATATTTAAATAACTAAGTTTTAAGCAAAATGGCCCCTTTCATATATATGCAACTTATTAGGATATATGGTTTCTTTTTCTTTAACCTTGGATAAGAGAGAGGTTTTTCATGTGAAAAGGAGGAAGAAAAGTGGCCAAGGGTAGAGCAAACATGAGTGGATGGGTTTAAGAAACAAAATAAATAGCTATCTTATTCTTTGCCTTGATAATACCCAAAAATATATAAGTACTCTTTTTCCTCAAAGCAAGGGAACGTTTCCCTTAGTCTCTTTTCTCATCTCCTTGCCTTGGACCGACCAAGAGGAAGCTCAGGAGAAGAGGAGGACGACCAAGCTGGTTTGGGTAAGCTTTGATCATCACCTAGCTCGAATTCATGGTGGAAACCCTAACTATAAGGTTGGTTTGTTTGTTTTCCTTACACAACTCTTCTTTCTAGCCATCTTCTCCCCCCAAATCTTGAGGAAAGGACCTTGGACGACCTTTGGAGCTCAAGCCACCATTAAATCGATGAAGCTTGGAGCTCTAGATCAGATCCTCAGGCAGGTTTTATAACTCTAACCCTTAAGTTTTGCTTATGCATCTTCCTTTCATGAAAACATTGCTTAATCTCCTTCTTTAGACACATCTATGTGTTCTTGCTAGCAAAATCGTGAAGAACAGTCCCTATTCTTGAGGTAGAAGAATAGGGCATTATTTCCAAAGTTCATCCTGATCTTGCTTTAGCAAACGGTCCTCCACCTCTTGCCCAAACGGTTTGCAAAAACATTTGAAGAGCAAACAGTTTCACAAGAATGTTTGGGAGCAAACGGTCCCAAGACCATTTGGATGTGTTGACCAAGCATTGACCATTTGGAGGACTGTTGTACATATTGTGGACTAATCACCTAACAAAAATTATCATCTAATTCCAAGCAAATCACCAATTGAAGGCACATCAATCACCTAAACCCTAATTGGGTTAAGTGCTGATTTCAATGAGTTAATCATGTTGAAGTTTGGGTTGAGTGGCCCAAACGGTTTCAAAACCATTTGGGGATCACCCAAACGGTCTCAAGACTGTTTGGTGATCACCCAGGACCATTTGGAGGTCTAGGGTTAAGTGGGGTTGACCAATTGAGGGTCCAATCATATCAAGTTGTTGAGTAATTAAATGCTGATTTAGGAGATCCAATTTAGGGTTCAACCCTTAAGTGAATGACTTGGTTTTTGATGAAATAATGGGCAAACGGTCTCAAGACCGTTTGGAGGATGTCCAAACGATCCCAAGACCGTTTGGGGTCAGGTCATGACCCAATTGAATGATGGTTCAATGGTCTCAAAGTCAATTAGACTCATGTTGATACATGTTGAAGGGTGATCGATTCCAAACCCTATTTCAAATGATCCAAACCCTAATTGGTGATCAATTGAGGATCAATTGAAGGTCAAATTAGTTGAGGGTTGACCTAATTGACTCAATTGATGAGTGGCTAACATTTGTATAGACGTTTGAGGGGTTCAACATTGAAAACCCTAACTCAATTGGAAGAGTTGACACACTTTTTGGTCCATGTGGTTTTGAGAGTGTTTGGACCAAACGGTCTCAAGACCGTTTGGGACCAAATGATCCCAAACCGTTTGGTAGCCATGCGGTTTCAAGATCAATTTTCCCATGCAGTTTCAAAGTCAAAGTTGGCCAAACGGTCAACGAGACCAAACAGTCTTCACCTCACCTAGGGCAAACAGTCTTGAGTGTGTACTTCGCCATGCGGTCTTGAAAGTCAAAGGGACCAAACGGTCAACAACTCCATGCGGTTTCAAAACTATTTGGAGGTTGAAAGTGCAAAACCGTTTGGGGTCTATTAAGGTCAAGAACGTTTGATGCCTTAGTGGTGAAGATGGTTTAGTAGTTGATTAACCTAAACCCTAAAGGTACCTAAAGTGATTAAAGGAACAAGTAATTAGTTGATTGATGCATGTTATGGTCAATGGTGAACATTACAAAAGTACCCCTAGTGGGTTAGTGTGACTAGTACCTTTTGATCAAGCAAACCCTAATGACCATAATGGTGATGACATGACTTATGTTGTCAAGGTTGATTTGACTTAACTTAATCAAGAGAGATGTAAACATCATCTAATATTAATAGGAGAGAGAAGACTCCCTAATATGAAGGAGAATCAAGTAATAAACTTCCAATATGTATGATTACATCTAATTAAGGTATGATCCTTCATAGTGAGATCATGGAAACCCTAATTATGATGATTAATGAATCTTAACCTAATTTGAGGGCATCATTGGAAGTAATATTCATACATGATGATGGTATGATCTCAATTCATTGTAAATGTGAATAGTAAAACCCCAATCTAGGGTAATGTGAATAGTAAACCCTAATCTAGGGTAATGTGATGTAATGTGAATAGTAAACCCTAATCTAGGGTGATGTGATGATATGAATAAGTAAACCCTAATTCTGGGTTATGCTTTTAAGCATGAAACTCTATGATTGAAGTATGAGATAAGGAATCACTATTCCTAATCAAGCTAAGGGGTTGAATAACTCTAAATGGATTAAATAAGAATCCTAACCCTAGAAACCAGCTGTGGTATTCTATATTTAAATTGGAAAAAACTTGTATTGTGCTGATATAGTTATAATGTGCATGTTATCAGTAATGCTAACCATGCATGTTTTTATAAAGAGGTGATCATATCCAGGTAAGGGTTATGATGTCATATGCATTGAAAGCACTTTATAAGCTTTAAGAGTAATGATATACTATGTTACCTGATACGTGGTCACATATGAGATAGATAGGCTGTATGAGCCATGAGAAATATATGCATCGTTATAATCAAGGTCATATTGTTAAAATGACTGGATGATAAGATGTTACTTGGTAACAAGTGTTATGATGATTCAAGGGTTTGAACACCCATATTCCTAAATCACAATGATGAGATGCTTAGGGATTGATATCCCAATGTTAAAAATATGAGATGTGAACTTGATACAAATAGTACTATTCTTTATAGAAATGGTCTTATAAACTATGATGTAATCATGTTTTGGCAAAGAAGAGAGAGAAAATCAAGTTATGTGATTATAATTCCTTTAATAATGAATTTTGAGGATAAAGAATATGATTGAATACTTATGATTATTTGTATTGACCCCTTACTATGTGAATCCTGATACAAAGTAATGCTATGTGAGATTTTATTACAAGTCATTATGATGTGATCCTAATACAGGGTGTTACTATGTGAAATTCTATTACTGGATATTCCTATGTAAAGCTCAAATACAGACTAATGGGTTAAGAATGTAATTAACCCTCGTGTTGCATAGTACTGATAGGTAATGGTATCATGATTACTAATCATGTAGATATGTTGAGATGATGAGCATAGCCAGGTATGAATTATGATGTTTTTTATACGAAAAATGTTCTGTAGGCCTTATCAATCTTCATATGCTCTGTTTTTTAGTAAAAAGTAATCAACAATTAATAGAGTTGTGTATGACATGATGTGCAAATTATCTTAGATCGTTTGTGAGATTGTGAACTATGTGCAACACTTTATGTAACAAGAATTATAATGTTGTTGGGTTACATGATATGAAGATATGAAATTACCTAACAAGTGGAAGTAACTATTCTATGGTGATTTATGAGTTTAAATACCTAGATTCTATAATCATGAGAATGAATTTTTATAAAGTAGATATGTACTTGATAAGATGAGGGACTAAGATCCTAATACCTTGTGGAAAAAGTATGGCTATAGGCCATGAATCCCCAGTGATAATGCCAGGGATTAGATATATGATCTAAGCTTGAAGAGAATTAATGTTGTAGTAATGATTTTATAGTAAATAAATACATGTTCTTCATTCTCCTTAAAAGATAAGTGACATGTTGTTTTAATAAATTATAGCTGTATTGATTTTAATAGGAAGGATGGTCTAATCTGTTAGACATTGAATTAATTACTACTAAACAAATTTAACTCCTTTGTGTACATTTATTTTCTTAAAATGCAATAATGATGTTTCTGGCGAAGAGTTATATCTCTCGCTGGGGCAATTTTACAATTGTCTCACCCCGTGAGGATCATATTTTTAGGTGGATGTGGACGAGGAGGCTGGAATCCTTCAGTAGGTAAAGGGTAGCAACAACAGTAGCAGGGACAACAGTGAAGTCTCAAGTGGAGACACTGGCTGTTATGCCATGTATAGATATAGTTAGAGTCCTCTGTGTCGTCTCTGTACTCTCAGGTCCTCGGAGTAGTAATTAGTGCTTTCGATATTTTTGGCTCAGTACCTCGAGATTTTTGTATCTTGCCTTGTACAGTTAATAGGGCAATTGATGGTTGTAACCTCGAGATATGACATTACAGAGATGTACTGATAAGATCAGTTTGTAAATAACTTATCATATTTCTTTATGAAAAAGTTTTACCATTTGAAGATCTCTTTACAAAAAGTTTTAATTTTTAGTGATTTTTGGTAACCCGCTGCTTAGTGAACGCTTCCACATTAGTTAATCTTGTTTTCGTGAGATAGACGTTACACTTCCGATGGCTCGCCTAATGCTTCAATGAATGGTGGCTCACTAGCTTTGGCCTTTCTTGCATCAACATGATTCTCTTGTGGCATGTCATGAAGTGGAACATCAGGAATGGTAGGACACACAAATGGAGTGTGAGGTGCAGCACACAGTATCACAAACTCAACAAGATGTATCACAACATCATTTTTGGCAATCTCAATCATATTATCGCCCCTTTGCTGCCTTTTCTTTGCTTTATCAACCTTTCTTTCACTTGTAGGCTTCTCAAGAGATTTTCTACTCCTTATAACTACCACAACACTTCCTTTCTCATGGTGGAGAGTGGGAGCTTGTTGTGGCTATGGAGGAGATGGGGATGACACTTGGTATTGAAATTGAGGTGGAGGGGAGAATTGAGGTTGGAAGGTGAATGGATTGGAAAATTGTGGTGATGGAGGGGGAGGAGGAATGTAAGGCTTGGGATTGCCTTGTAGGTGGTATATGGGTTGTACTTGCATGGAAGGTGGACTATAGAGAACTTGAGTGGAATTCATAGGTCCACATGCTTCATTTAACTCATTATGGGCCTTGAAGACAATTTTTTATCTTGGAGAGCAAGTATGGAAGATAGTTTCTCTATCCTTTCTTCAAGTTTTTCACATTCATTTATATGTCATCAAAGATCTTCTACTTAGAGTGAACCTCTTCCTCAAACCTTGAGCTATATTTTGGACTTTGAGATTTAGTGTAGCTATAGGAGTGAGGTGTCTTCTTTTATTCACCATAGAACTCAATAGAATTGACTGAGTGGTAAGGAACATTTGTCACTTGGTTCTTCATAAACTCACCATGTCACCAAGAATCTTCATCACTTATGGGATTGAATCACTATGAATTGGAGATGTCACACCAAAGTGTCATGCATCGTCATTCATCATGCTAGAAGCTCAGATTCTTGAACCTTCTACCAACTACTCAAACAATGGCCATATCTCCTCAGGTTGCCTAGCCATGAAAACTCCTCTACAAGAAGAATCTATTGAATCTTGACTCTATGGATATAGACCGGAGTAAAAGGACTAAACTAGCTACGACAAAGGGATCTCACAGTGCATGAATTCTATCAACATCTTCTTAAATCTCTCCCAAGCATTGTGAAACTGCTCATTGCCCATTAGACTAAAACTCACTATGGCACACAATATTTGTGTCAACCTTGAAATAGAGTAGAATTGCCTTAAGAATGCATTCTTCATTTCTTCCCAACTCATGATGTCTCTTCTTTAATCATACCAATATTTGGCTTTGTCTTTGAGGGAAAGGGGAACAAGGTCAACTTGATTGTGTCATCACTAGTCATTGACTTCCTGAAGGTGGAACATACTTCAAGAAATGAGTCCAAGTGCTTGTAGGGGTTCTCATTCTCTGAGATGTAGAATGTGAGTATGTGCTCGAGAAGACCTAGAGGGATGGATAATTGCTTCCCCAGAATTTGATCAACTCTGCTAGCAATTGGTGATTTGTATTTGCTAGGCATGAAGTAATCTTAAAGTGGCCTGTGAGGTACATTTTGGCCTTCCATATTGTCTTCCATGAGTGGCTTGTCACACACACAAAGTACAACCAAATAGAAGAGGGCAAGTTAGTAAACAAATATTGACAAAGAATGTAAAGAATAAATAATAGCAATGTTGATGATAGTATGAAAAGATCAAAGAAAAACCAACTAACTAGGTTGAGATCCTTTCTCCCATGCAATGATGCCAAAAAGCTTGATGTGTTTCCCAAATGTAACAAAACATACTGGAAAAACACAGTGCCAAAGGGGAGAGTCAACACCACAACTACTAGGTAGCTATGGTGATTTATATCCTCAACAACGTGCCCGAAAGCTTGGTGCATCCTGCCAGAGGTACACACACTAATCAATTTAGATTTGACTAGATGTGCCTGAGGAGATCAAGACACGCTAGGGATATATTTCAAAATCTATAAGGAACTAAACCAACACACATACTTTTACTAAAATAATCCACCCACAAGCGCACAGGGTCGTTTCGTAGTATAGGTGGATGGAAAGTTTAGGTTCAATCCAGAGGGAGAAAAGGGGCACTAGATCTAACTTGGTTTTTGGTCTAGGTTCCTACTAAGGAGTCTAGGGTTTAAGGGTTTGATGGTTGATTGTTGGTTACACTAATGATGAACAAGCAATTATAAAGGGAACAAACAAGATCAACACCTAAGTTAAGCCTAGACAATTAATTCTACTGAGCAAGAAAAGGCAAGGCCAGCAAAGAAAAGAGATAGATATGCTATGGCATGCAAGAAGATGTCTACACTACACTAAGCTAGAAAATAGGGTTAAAGAGAAATTAAAGACCGAAACTAGCAAGAACAAAGCAAGAAGCTAACTAAGAAAGTAAAAAACGAACTAAGCTAACACTTGCTAAGCAAGAAGGAAATTAAGGTTTTAAAACAATAAAGGGATGTGTGGGCTGTTTGGGGGATGTGCTTATTAATTAGGTTGGGGTGATATATGAATGATATAGTCTCATTTAGATTATCAAGACAAACAACAATATAGAGTCTAATTAATTGTCCTAGACTACTAACTGGCCATGGATATGATAGGTTGTGTATAGGGGACTAGTCCCTAACACCTCCTACTACCCTTATGAGGCTCAATTGGGTTAGGGTTTAGGTGCAATTAATTTAGAGTCTAAACAAGCCTATGTTTCTAGGTTAGATGATCTTAGGGTGATTAGTGATGTGTGCTGATTTAGCACCCCTTTTCACATCCTTTCAAGTCTTGTCACATGGAAATTCTTATTTTTATCCTATGTAAAGAAATAAATTGCTATTTGCTTCCTTTTATCACAATTGAACTTGAATATCACCAGAATCAATGCATTTCTTGTAGACTCAGAACACCAGATGAGCATCTCACATGTTCCATCCGATCATCTCACTTGTTTCAGATGATCGGTTGACACCATCCCTCAGCCACCGAGCCTCGTCCAAACATTCAGTCTAGATGGCATGCCATTTGAATATCAAATGATCATCTCAAATGTTAAAGTGGGAGTTTTCCCTCCAAAACCAAGTGGGTCAAAGAGTTACGCCCCCCCCAGGAGTTGGGGATGCTGACTGCTACCCTGAATCCCACCCTTACCAGTCACTCAACCGATCATCTCACCTCCCAACTGATCGGTTGGTAGTGCAAGACTAGTTCAAAATTTGCAGCCACCAGCCCATTTGTCCACAACCCTAGTTGTAAAATCCCCCTCCTTCTCCTATAAAAGGAGGGGAAATTCCTCCTCATGAGGATCATCTTTTGTATCAGCTTTTGTATGAGGATTTCCAAGCAATCATTCTATGTTCTTGAGTTCTATTCATCAATAAAGTTATTATTTGCAATCTAAGTGTTCTCTTTAATTTTTGTTCTTTTACCTTGCTCGTTTAGATCTAGCCTTCTTATTATTCTTCCTCTAATGTATATTGGAGCAAGGAATTAAGGGTCAACCATTTGATTATCTATAGCCTAAGGAACTAATCATTCGATAAGTCTAGACTATGGCTAGAACACTTCTTTCCTCCGTCTCCCTTTTCTCTACAAGCATGAGCGAGTAGTTTTCCTATTGAGGCAAAGGGGAATATCACCTTAGCCATGGTTTGAATCGACTTAATCCTTTAGAACGACTTCTTTAGATGGCTTTTGATTATAAAAATTGTTGATCTATCAAAGTAATTAATTGATTTGATCACAAGTTAATCTGAATGGAAATGACCATGGAAATTTGGATGTAGAACAATAAAACCAATCGCATAGGGGTTTTGAAACGACCATGGATCTTCCTCTTTTGGAATGATGAACTAAGAAACATGAGCACCAGGACCAATGGGCTCATGTGGAGTTCATCTTTTGTGGGTTTTAATTAATTCACATGCCTTCATCATATTTGTCATTTTATGGGATTCAGTTCATTCTCACCTAGGATAAGGTGGTGAAAACACCTAAAATCCTCAATTCCTCATCCCTTGATTCAATCACCATTTGATCTTATTTCTTTGCATTCTAGTCTTTTCATTCATAATAGTTTTATTTGTGCTAACAATCATCTCAATTTTCCCTATGACATGGCAAATTTATTCTTATTAAGTGCAATCTTATTCTTGTGTTTCCTTCTTGCTTTAGGGATAGTCACCAACCCCAACCCAATCTTTACTTTCTATTCTAAAAAAAAACCCAAAAAGAAATAAAAATTTCTTTAAAACAATTGGGATTAGAGTTAACAACCTTAAAAACATTGTCATGTGGGATCGACCCTTCTATACTAACCTTAATCGGGAAGTAGAAAAAGGATTAAACTCTAGGATAATTATCTTAGTGATTGTAGTGCACTTCGACACATTAACAATTTGGTTCCATTGTCGGGGAAAACATATTGTTTTCTCAAAACCCTAAAAAGCTTTTGAAAAATATTTTTTTTTTCATTATTTTGCCTTCCGAGTAACATTCCGGAAGTGCTACTCCTCTTTATTCCAAGTTTCCATTTCAGCAGTTCATTATTTATGTACACAATTAACTACTTATTTTGTGCATGTGACGCCTGAATGGTGATTTTCAATCCTTTGATACTGAGATAGATATAACTTTCACCGTCTAAACCGTCAAAATCGAATTAGGATGGATGAAGAAGAATTTACTCATAGGATCAACCATGCTCTAGTGGCTCAAAGAGAGAACATCTTAGCTGACCAAGCGGCTAGAGAAGTCTCTTTGCGTGCAGCCTACATGGCTGAATAAGAAACTCTAGAGGCCAATAGGAGGGAAGTCTAAAGGAAAAAACAACTAAAACATTATTCTGTTCCCAAATTTGCCTATGCCCAACACCCAGTCGTGCCTCCTGACATTGTTGCCCCCCCCAGTTCGAGATCCAAACTCAATGGATCACCATGATCTAAGCAAACCCATTCTCTGGAAAAAATGGGGAAAGTTTCCAAGATCATCTTCAAAGGTTCATTGACCTTTGCTCTTTGAAAAAACTCCCAAACATCTCTGAAGATGCCATCCATCTTAGATTGTTCAAATACTCTCTCACTGGCCAAGCTAGTAGATGGTACAACACCATGGAGAGTGAGGAACATGTCACAACCTGGGAGGTTCTACAAAATAAATTTCTTGAGAAATTTTTCCCTCCTTCTCTCACCTATAAAATTAGGGGACAAATCACTCACTTTTCTGTGTCCCCAGGATAATCCCTAGGAGAAGCTTGGAAAAGGTCCAAGGACTTACTTAAGAAGTTCCCTCATTATGACATCTCTCAAGCCCAACTCATAGAAATATTTTATCATGGTGTTGATGATGATACCAAATTTTTATTGATTCCTCATCTAGAGGAAATTTCATGCACCAAAGTCTGACCTTTGCATGGGATGTGGTTAAACGTGCTTCTGAAACAAGGGCTAGAAGGGGAATTGGTGGAATCCTTAAGGTAGCCAAGGCTGAAGTTGATCCTGATATCCAAAGAATAGTAGAAAGCCTAAAATTAATTGCACTAAAACAAGATCAGTTAGAGTCATCCCTTGGCACCTTTAGAGATTTACCCCAACAAATAAAAGTTGTAGAATCTCTTTGTGGCATCTATCAAGAATATGATCACACCACCTTATACTGCCAAAACCTTTACAACACTCCCATGCAACCTAAATTAGGACAACAGATGGAAGACCTAAACTCTATTCACACCATACCTGGTCAGAGTTACTACAATCCCAATCAAACTGGAAATCATCTTGGATTCCAACATGGGAACCTTGTAGGTGTTGAAAACTCTAGCCAACTCTAATCCCAACAAAGGCCTACCTGGATCCCCATTCCCCTTATTGGTGAAACTACTACTCCTCCCACCAGCAACATCCACCACCATAGTGATTTTCTTCCCACCATATCGGTCTAAGGGTTTGCTCAGGATGAGCAAAACTCTAAATTTGGGGTGGGGGTGGGTGGTTCGTGTTTCACCCCTTATCTTCCCTTTTAGCATTTTATTTTTGTATTTCAAAATCTAGTGCATTTTCCCTTTTCAAACCTTTGACCTTTAACTAGTCGTCCAATTGATGTATCTTCTTTTTTAAAAAAATTATATAAATCTTTATTTCACAAAATTGTTCAAAATTTTCATTTCTTTTTTTGAAAATATCAAGTTATCCATACCTAAATTAAAAATATTCTGGGAAAAATGGCAAGCCTTAGAGTATCAAATAGAATCAAATGCAAACTTTCTTATCTTTAGCATTAGATTAACTGATCAATCTTTCCCATATAATGTATTTACATGATTTTTCTTATTGATGCAACAACACTCGAAAAAAAAATTGCATGGGAAAAATAATTCACACGTCAAACCCTAAGTTTGGGGTGGCATGATCCTCCTCTCTCCCTTCTTCCATACCCCTCATAAATGTAATAGGGGCGTACCACCAAAAGATCCCAAAAAGAACAAACAAATTGTGGTCAATATCCCGAGTCGAATAGAAGGATCATTCTTCCACACCTCTTGTAAATGTAATAGGGAAACAAATCCATGAAATCAAAAATCTCAAGTCAAATAGAGGAGGGATCCTTCTTCCATGCATCACCATTTCTCATTCCCATTCCAAAAAAATATATTTATTCTTGGAGTGTTGAAGTGCAAGTAGGATTAAGATTGCTTTTTTTAAAGTATAGGTTTGAAAGAAAAAGTTATGAAAAATGTTGTTGTAAGAAATATAGAACTTCTATTTTGTGATTCTAGGAGATGGGTTGCTTGGCCATGAAAATGATAGAAGATACTACTAATTAAGGGAGAATGAACATGTTGTTTAAAAAAATGGAATTATTTTGATTGCTTGAGGACAAGAAAAGGCTTAAGTCTACAATATTTTTATGTGTGTTGATTTAGCACCCCTTTTCACAGCCTTTCAAGTCTTATCACATGGAAATTCTTATTTTTATCCACTGAAAAGAAACAAATTGCTATTTTTTCCTTTTATCATAATTGAACTTGAATCTCACTAGAATCTATGCATTTCTTATAGACTCATAACACCAGACGAGCGGCTCATATGTTCCAGCCGATCATCTCACCTATTCTAGATGACTGGTTCACCTATTCCAGATGATCAGTTGACGTCATCCCTCAGCCATCAAGCCTCGTCCAAACATTTAGTCTAGATGGCGCGCCATTTGAATATCAAACGATCTTCTCAGACCTCAAAGAGGGAGTTTTCCCTCCCAAACTGAGTGGGTCAAAGAGTGTCGCCACTTGGGACTTATGGTTGCTGACTGCTTCCCTGACTCCCTCCCTTACATGACACTCAATCGATCGCCTCACCTCCCAACCGATCAGTTGGCAGTGCACGACTAGTTCAAAATTTGTAGCTGCCATCCCATTTTCCCACAACCCTAGTTGTAAAAGCCCCTTCCTTCTCCTATAAAAGTAGGGGCACTTTGTCCTCATGAGGATCATAATTTGTATCAACTTTTATATGAGGAATTCTAAGAAATTGTTCTATGTTCTTGAGTTCTATTCATCAATAAAGTTATTATTTGCAAGCTAAGTGTTCTCTTTAATTTTTGACCTTTTACCTTGCTCGTTTAGATCTAGCCTTCTTCTTCTTCCTCTTTTGTAGATCGAAGCAAGGAATTAAGGGTCAGTCATTTGATTGTCTCTAGCCTAAGGAACTAATCCTTTGATAAGTCTAGACTATGGCTAGAACACTTCTTTCCTCCATGTCCCTTTTCTCTACAAGCATGAACGAGTAGTTTTCCTATTGAGGCAAAGGGGAATAACACCTTAGCCATGGTTTGAATTGACTTAATCCTTTAGAATTATTTTTTCATATGGCTTTTGGTTTTAATAAATGTAGATCTATCAAAGTAATTAATTGATTTGATCACATGTTAATCTGGATGGAAATGACCATGTAAATCTGAATTTAGAACAATAAAACCAATCACGTAGGGATTTTGAAATGACTGTGGATCTTCCTCTTTTGGGATGATCAACTAAGAAACATGAGCACCAGGACCAACAGGCTCATGTGGAGTTCATCTTTTGTGGGTTTTAATTGATTCACATGCCTTCATTGTATTTGTCATTTTAAGGGATTTAATTCATTCTCGCCTAGGCTAAGGTGATTCGCATGCCTTCATTGTATTTGTCATTTGAAGGGATTTAATTAATCATCGCCTAGGCTAAGGTGGTGAAAACCCCTAAAAGCCTTTATTCCTCATCACTTGATTCAATCACCATTTGATATTCTTTCTTTACATTCCAGTCTTTTCATTCATAATAGTTTTATTTATGCTAACAATCATCTCAATTTTCCTTGTGACAGGGAAATTTATTCTTGTTAAGTGCAATCTTATTCTTGTGTTTCCTTCTTGCTTTATTGATAGTCACCAACCCCAAACCGATATTTACTTTCTGTTCTGAAAATAAAAATACCAAAAAGAAATAAAAAGTTCTTCAAAACAATTGGGATTAGAGTTAACATCCTTAAAAATGTTGTCCTATGGGATCGACCCTTCTATACTAACCTTAATCGTGAAGTAGAAAATGGATTAAACTCTAGGATAATTATCTTAGTGATTGTAGTGCACTTTGATGCGTTAATAATTAGGATTGAGGGTAGTAATGGGAGTGGAAGTGAGGTTTAAGACCTCACATCACCCACATTCTAGCCTTGAGAAAGCTCCATGCTAAGCACACTAAATTCATCTAAACTAGATATTTAGATTTCTTAACTAGGGTTAGGAGAATTGATTAGGATGTAGGAGGATGGGTAGATAGCTAGGGATCCATGAATTGGACCTCGGAGAAAATCCCAAAATTCACACATATAAGAAATTTCCCTAAATCCCTAGGGGATTTCAAGCACAAGCCAATAAGAAATTCATGAAGAGTGAGATAGAAAAAGAACATAATTATTATCAAATGAAATTACAATGTTTACATATCATTTCCCACCAACATGGTATCAAAGTAACATTTTTGGCCCCAAACAACCCACCTAAGGGGCCTAACTACTCATGGAAATGCAAAACAAAAAAAGAAGGATAAAAGAGGTAGAAGAAGCCATGGAGCTCGGTGTATATGGAGTAATCATCCTCTTTAGCTATTGTGAGATGTCTTCCTCCTTCTTCCAAGGTGCAGGGGCATGGAATGATGGTGGAATAGGGTCAAAACACTAGGAAATTAGGGTTTCAGTGGTAAAAATGGTGAAATATAGTGGAATGGAGGTGAAAATGAAGTGGAATGGGTGGAATATGAAAATGGGGAGCTAAGAGGGAGTAGAAGGTATCTAGGGGTGGCCAACCTCAACCTCCAACCTCCACCCACATATATATAGGTGGGGAGGAAGAAATACATCAAGTAGGGGTAAAGTGGGAAATGTTGTGCAATAGTAGCTAGGTTTTTGTGAAGAGCACGACTATGCTGGGCAGCACGACCATGGTGGGTAGTGCTGACTACACCCATGGTGGGGTAGGTGAAAATGGGGAAAATGACAATAACAATGGTGGATTTGTACATGAAGTAGCACGACCATGGTGATCACCACACTCGTGATGGGGAAGGGGTAGCACGGCCATATTGGTCACCATGACTATATTGGATTAAAATGCTCTGCATGTTCTTGGCTCCACGATCATTCTGCATGGGCTGACACATGACAGTGCAGTGTGGTATGATCATTCTGTTGTCTTGTTCCATGACCATGCTAGGTAGCACGACTGTGCTGTTGAGTGTAGTCTTCAATCTTCAACTTTGTTGGTTTTGAGTGATCTAGCACTGTCATTCTATGGAATCACGACTGTGTTGGTCTCTATATCAACACTTTGACTTGAATCTTTGTGTTTCCTTGGACATCTCTGCTTCAATTCATCTTTGGCCACTAGGGTTAAGTTGAGGGAGCCTTGGACCTCACTTTGGATCTCTCTAAGTGTAGAGAAACCCTAGGATCACTCCTTCTCTCTCTCTCTCTTCCATCCAAGTGTGGTCCAAATTCCTAAAAAACATGCAAATAACCTCCATAAGTGCATTTTACACAAATATGCATATTAGGGGAAATAACATGTAATATAAGAAGTATAGATGTGTTTGAAATGTAATACGACACAAGATGAAGGCCTAAAATAGGGCTACATCAAACCTAAAATGTGTCCCCAAAGATGTGTGCTAGCGCTCCCAAAAGCGACTGGTGAACTGAGGACCTATGGCACACACAATAGTAGCTGGGATGTCGTATAAACATACTGTCTCATCAATATATATCTAGGCAAGCTTCTCTATTGTGTACATTTTTTTTACTGGCAAAAAGTGCATTGACTTTGTTAACTGATCAATTATCACCCAGATGGAATCATGACCCTTGGCTATCCTAGACAGACCAACCACAAAGTCTATTGTAACATGATCCCATTTCCATTGTGGTATAGGCAACAGTTGCAACATCCCTGGAGGCTTCTGATGCTCTTCCTTAACTTGCTGATACACATGATATCTTGCAACAAATTCTACCACATCACGCTTCAAAATAGGCCACCGATACAAATCCTTAAGATTGTGGTATATCTTGGTGCTACCTGGATGCATAACATACATCAAAGAGTGAGCCTCTTCTAGAAAATTATTCCTGAAATTGTCAACATCAAGAACCACAACTCTGTTGTGCTAACACACTATGCTATTCTCTACCTCATGGAAGCCATCACGCTTGTCATTGCAAAACTCTACTCAAATCTACTACAACACTATATCGATTTGTTTCATGTCTCTAATCTGCTACCACAACATAGGCTTCAGTTGTAGCTGTGCCAACAAACATGCTAACATGGAGACTTCCAACTTCACATTCATCTAAAGTAAGGAGACCAACATGTCTATCTTATGGAACACCAAGGAACATAACTACACCTTATATATAGATGATGGCAAATATGACTTCCTACTCAAGGCATCTACCACAACATTCACCTTCCCAAGTTGGTAATAAATGGTGCAAATATAGTCCTTGATTTAACTCCATCCAGCGTCTCTTCCGCATGTTCAATTCCTATTGTGAAAAGATGTACTTCAAGTTCTTGTCATTTGTGAAGATCTGAAACTTCTCACCATAAAGGTAGTGCCTATAGATATTCAAGGCATGAACCACTACTGCAAGCTCTGGTTCATGGGTGGGATAGCTCTCATTATGCATATTCAACTGTCATGACACAAAAGAAATCACATTCTTATCCTAGATCAGCATGCAACCCAAACCATTCCTTGAGGCATCACAAAAGAAAATATATCCCTTTCCCTTCTCTGGAAGCACTAACACTGGTGCACTGGTCAACTTCACTATTAAAGCTAAAAGGCACACTGACACGTCTCATCCCAGATGAAAGGTACATATTTCCTTGTCATATTCGTTACGGGTAACACCATTGAGCTAAAGTTCTTAATGAACCTCTTGTAGTAGCTTACCAAACATAGAAAACTACAAATTTCTATTGGCGTCTTCCTTTGTTCCAACTCCACCACATACTCAACCTTCTTGGGGTCCACATGAATACCCTTATTATATATCACATGTCCCAGAAAGGACACTTACTTCATCAAAAACTCACACTTTCTAAATTTAGCATACAACTGGTGTTGTCTCAACAAAGTCAATGCCTGGCACATATGTTGTTCATGTTGTTGGCTATCTTGATTGTATATCAGGATGTCATCTATGAACACCACCATGAACTGATCAAGATATGGCTAAAACACCGGGTTCATCAAGTCAATGAGAAATGTTGGTGCATTGGTTAGCCCAAATGGCATAGCCACAAACTCGTAGTGACCATACCTTGTCGTGAAAGCTGACTTTGGTATGTAATCTATCTTGATCCCCAACTGGTGATATCCAGACCTCAGGTCTATCTTGGAAAAGACCACAAAACCTCATAAATGGTCAAACAGATCATCAATCCACGCCAAGGGATACTTATTCTTGATCGTCACTTTGTTCAACTTCTTGTATGCTATGCACAATCTCATAGATCCATCGTTATTCTTCACAAACAACATGTGAGCACCCTGAGGAGACGTGCTTGGTCTGATAAAGCCTCTCTCAAGTAGCTCTTTCAACTATTTCGTCAACTCTGCCATCTCAACTGGAACCAACCTGTATGGTGTGTGCACTAGCTGCTTCATGCCTAGAACTAGATTGATATCAAAATCAATCTCTTAGATTGGAGGAGCACCTGGAAACTCTTTTGGAAACACGTCCTCAAACTTAGAGACAACTGGAACCTCTTGGATACTTGGACTCCTCAGGCTAAGAATGCATCACAACCTTGCCTCATCAACTTCTCTACCACCATCACTGACACCAGACACATTGAGAAGAATCTTCCTATTCCCTTGGAAGATCCACATAACACCACCATCAACATATGTTGCCAATTTTGAACTATAGTCCAAAACCACATGATACTTCTCCAAAGTGTCCATTCCAAGGATCACATCAAATCCATACATGTCAAGTGGTATGATATCCACTTGAATGTTATGTCCTACAAAAGAGAGGACACAGGAAGGTCACACATATTGAAACTTGGCTGAACCAACCAACATGGTTTCTAAATGAAGACTATCACGCCTACGATTTATAAGAAAACAAACAACTAGGAATCACTTCTCAAGAGATAAAAGAGTGTCACACCCAGGTCAACCAAAAGAGATATAAATCAAGAGGAAGACAAATCAGAATAAAATACCTCCATCTGACCTATCACTACTCACGGGCTGACCACTCCTTCTAGCTAACTCATGGCATAGAATCGAGCCATTAGTTGTTGCCATTCCCATCCTCTATTGGCTTGTCCAGAAGAACCAACTTGTGATGCATGTCCGCATCCTCAGCCTCCACTACTGCTAAACTACTGCCTCTGCCATCCCTGATGATTCTGCTTCGACTTCTAGGTCACTCTTTCATCTCTCATAGGGCAATATGGTCTTGTATGTGCGGTCTGTTCATACTTGTAGAACATCATATTCTCATACCACAACTTAGACTGCCCTATCATAGACATTGATGAAACACTATGGGATCCTACAGGAAGAAATCTACAACCTCTTCCTCTACTAGGTGACCACTGACACTGATTTCCTGATCTTTGTTGTGTCAGTAGCATTGAAAACCTAGGCTTCTTAAAGCCTCTAGAAGAATGTCCCTGGTACTGTGTTGATCTCTTCTTAGTACTCTTCTCATGCTTCACCACCATAGATCATTCTACTCTCCTGAATGACTCCACAAATGTAGTGAAGTCCTCACGGTTCTCTAAAGATGACACCAATGTAGTCAACTATGTACACAAGCCCTTCCCAAAATGTCTGATCCTCTCCTAATCTATAGTATCCATATGAGGATAGAACCTACACAACTCCAAAAACTTCACCTCATACTTTTTGATCGACATGGATCCCTACTGGATCCTCTCAAGCTGGTTAATCTTCTTGTCCAGGTAGGTTTGAGGAAAGTACCAACTCACAAACTCCCGTTAGAAATCCTCCCAACTGATCTCAACACATGGTCTCTTCTCTTCCTTAATGGCCCACCAATGGCCAACACTCCCCTTCAAAAGATACACAACATGCTTCTGTTGGTATGTATGCCCTGGGAGCCAATCATGGGATGATTGATGGGATACATTAAGATTGATTTGATAAACATCAAAGGCAAGCTTCCAATTCTTTCTGGTTCAGTCATATGAGATAGTGATAGAACAGATTGAATGTCTAGAGAATGACAATACTCAATGACGTATGCCTTCAGGTTCATGACCTGAACGACGAGATCATACGGATGCTAAGAGTTTGTACATTCTTGTTATGTCCCTAGTCGGATGTCATTGTGGAAGGTTGATAGACAACAATGACACACAAGACTAGATTGTGGTGTTGGTTGATGACAAAATCTCATTAGTCATGATATAGAGATATCAAACCAAACACATAGGTACTTGTTAGAGAACAAGGTATCAGACAGACCCACCGTGAGTTTGACACATGGAACCATGAGATGGTAGTCACAGTCAGTACTCACAGTGATGGTGGTGAGTGTGATTCTTAGACCTGAAATCACTACACTCAACACATGTCGTTGGGCACACTTTGACATCATCAAACGCAGTCCTGAAACATGGGTTGTTATAAAGGTGATGATTGGGTGGCTTTGACACATGGGGCTTTTGAGGGGTGAGTGATAGATATGGGATTTGTCCCTCCTAAGGGAGTTTGATATCCAAGGCCACTTGATGAGTAGGATTGAGATAGGCGTGCGCACGCATGTGTGAATCAGTATGTGATATTGATGTCATACATATCTCCTTCAATCTACTCTGAGATCAAGAAAGTGAATGAATGTTGACAGGATGACTGTTCCATGCCTTGAGTTCATTCGGGATATCAGTGACAAAGGAATTATACATTCACTGCAACACCATTCACGGATTGTAGGATGAAAGTTGTTCTCCAACTTTCTACTTTCACTTGGGTAGCACTGATGTGTGACTAGGCACCGCTCTTTGCTTGTGAAGTCATAAGTGTTATGGACTTTCACTGCCAACGTGAAATGGACCTGCAGGGTCACACACATATGATTTAACCTGGAAGAGGAGTTTTGTCCACAAAGCAATGTTTAGATTGATTACTAAAGGAGTTTAGTAGTTCAATTAAACACTCAATCAGTTGATAGCTCAATATCATATGGTTCAAGGTGTTGGACGCATTGATTGGAGTATCAGATTGATTGAAATCGCAATTGACTGATTTTGCCCAACCTGTGCTCCCAACCGATCGGGTCATGTGATGAACCGGTCGGCTGAGGTTGCTGAACCGGTCGGCTGGAGTGTCCAGGCCGATCGGCTCATGCCCAGGTTGAAATGACCGGTTCAAGGGTTGAACCGATCGGCTCAACTGGTGCAACCGACCAGTTGGGAAAGTCATGTCGGCAAGAATTTTCCTTTGGTTTCAAATTGCCCAATTTGATTGGGAATAACATTGGTATTCGATACCAATTGAGAACAAAACAAGGAAAGTCTTTTTGAGCCGGATTAGGACTATGAACCGATCGGTTCAGGGCACCAACCGATCGGTTGGAGTGTCCCAAACGATCGGCTCAGGTCCAACCGATCGGCTCAATGGCCGAACCGATCGGCTCAGTTGTGAACCGATCATTTCAAGTTGCGAACCGGTTGCTTTTTGTGGAAAATTCTCGAACCCTTCTACTCCTGCTTTAGTCCCATATTGCCGGGCACAGAGAACCCTGTCCCATGACCCGCCTATATATATAGGGGTATTGGGGGCTTCTCAAAGTACAACTCAATGCAAGCCGGTTGCTTTGCGAAGTTGTCGTTCTCTCTGGTTTTGGTAACCGTGAGAGATCCCGAGCAAGTGCTTCCCGCAAAACGGAGGTGCAGCAAGGGAAGGACAACTGCAGTTGCAACTGGTAGCAGGAGAGTGTGTTGGCGACTAGTACGTCAACAGGAGGGTGCGACTCCTTCCACTTCCTTGTGGGACAAGGAGTGTGGAGTTCCAGGTGGTCCGTGTGGACTACTACAGAGGCGGGAGGACACTGCCGCTTAGGAGGACAACTGTCATCCGACAGCCCGGTAGGAGGAGGAGTCGTCAGTCCCAGTGCGACCAGGAGCTGCACAGACACCGTCCAAGACCGGAGTTGAAGACCGCGCATTGCGCGAGGTATTGTCGCCGAGCAAGCCTCGGGACAAGGTATGATTCCACAAACCATCCTTTCCTATTATATAGACGTTGACGCATTTCCTCGGTATGGGTTGGGGGAGAAATTTTTTGTTTCCGCTGCCTTCTCTGTCTCCCCTAAAACCCAACAGTGGTATCAGAGCCACGTCAACTTCTCTATATTTTAGGAATATTGATATGATCGATTATGGTTTGTCGCCTTTATTTATTGCATGTGATGTGAATAATATTGGCTTTATGCATGTCCAATCCTAAATCCACAAATCCCAAATTACATATATGATATGTATTATTAATGCACTCGATACGCGTCGCCCTTAAACAAGTTTTGTGGTGGATGTGTGTAGCGTGATTATGGCCTATAAACCCCTATCTGTGTGTGGTTGTTTGTGGTTGCTTGCATCTCGGTCTGCACACCAATATTCCCTCTCTTATTCCCGATGTAACTCGAAATAATTCGAGATTCTTTCCTACCTTTGCTCCCCCCGAATGTAACTCGGGGTTTCCCTTTTTAAAGCAATGTAATAATTAGGATAGATTTTATTTCCTGTTATGTCGAAGACCGGCGGACATCAAGACGACAGCTGAAACGATCGGTTCAAGGTGTGAACCGATCGATTGACGTTCCAGACGGTCGGTTCAAGGAGTGAACCGATCGGTTGATGACCGGTTCGAGGAGCGAGACGAGCGGGTGGGGGACATGATGAGATGCACGACGACCAGGCAAACCGATCGGTTGGAGGAGCCAACCGATCGGCTGGAGAGTACAGATCATTCATGTGATGAGTTGATCAACTCGGATGGCAAGGCACAGAGTTCATCTTGTACAGGTTGCATATGATGTAGACCTAGATGACCGTGATTCCTCTTGGATCGAGGAATCACATTAGGATGGCCATAATCATCGCTTTTTATCGTTTGTGCATGTTTTCTGTGGGATATAGTATGTATATGATACGTACTATGTATTGTGGTGATTGGATATGTATATGTATATAAAACCAAATCCCTCATTAAAATATTAAGTTTTAGATGCCTTCCAAATGCGACACACGTGAAAAGCTTGTTCGACCAAGTGTGGGCACGCCCTAGCGTGGTGCACCGTCTACCTCGTGGAAGCGTGAAGGATGAATGTGTGGGTCTGCCCTAGCAGGGTGCATGTTCATCGTGTTTGCTTTGGGTCAGACTTAACAAGGTGATCTAGATGGGATCTAGTACCTTGAGGCATGGAGATGATCATTGCAAGGAGTTGTAGATGACATCTTATCAAGAGTTGCATATGATGCAATTGGCAAACGTTGCCTACCTGAGAGATCTATGTTGTGGGTGACAGCCCTAGCTGGTCCATGGCTTAGAGGATTTTAGGATCTTGACCACTAGAAGGTTGTGCACTGCAATCTTCTGAATTGATGGTGAGGGCTATCAATTTGAAGTAAAATAGTGGGAGCGATAATTAATTAAAGGCCTAATTATATCGTCAAATTTTCAAATCAATCAAATAAGTCAAAAATGAGTTTTGGACTAAAATTGCATATATTTCCTTTTGTTAAAATAAATGGTTAATCAACAAATCACTTTATTTGCGATCGGTCTTTGAGACCAACAAATTAAATGGGAATAATTCCACGACTGGTTAGGATGATGATGAGAAGTGTTCTCAATCAAAGAGCGAAAGCTCTAAGTCCTAGTTATACCAGAACCAGATGAACTCGATCCCACCACATCAATGGCTGAAAGTATGCTTATGGAAGCATACTGAGGATGACATTGATGAGGAGTGCTTGATGTTGTGTTCTCTGAACTATGAGTTGCAGAGACAACATGAGACATATGATGTCTCCAAGATACTATCCTAGTATGTCATGACAGAAGGAGATCCAGTAAGGTATTCACACACTCAATGTGATTGGGTATGTGGAAAACCTGATTAAGAAGGATTCCCTCTGAGCCAAGAGTTGGCTATTGGTATGATACTGCAAATGTTGTGAGAATCATACAATTCATGATAAGCTACAACATGAACAACTTTGACAAGCGTTGACAGAGTCGTTGGACATGTTGAGGATAGTAAAGGCAAAGATGAAAGACAAACCATAATCTTTGATGTGATCAAAGAGAAAGGTAATTCTTAAGGGCAAGGATAAGGGCAAAGCAAAGAAGTGTTCTGATGCTAGCCAGCAATCCAAACCGTCTTCAGGCACATGGGGAAAGGGTGTATTAGGGAATTGTCCTCTATATTCGGAAGAACAAAAGAAGATGAAGGAGGGGATGGAGATCTCCACCTAAGGTATCATGAAATGAACCGCTTCTTTATCCGAGGTATATGATACCAAGATATGGATATGTCATATATGATATGCAATATCCACAAAGAAGTGATGGCCTTTGTGAAAGGACCAAGAAAGAAGTACCCATCATTGGAGCAAGTGTTGCTGCCATAGATAGGAGTATCTTTCAGTTTATTTCAGCCTAAAGGGCACGAAATAGAGTTGAGAACTGCTATTTCATATATTGCCAATAGATAGAAACACTTTATTATTGCATATTGTATGACAATGATGGCAATTAATAAAGTTGATGTTTCGATCTTAAAGATATGATCTTTGTGGAAATGCCTTGCTTATCTTGTGGTATTTGATATGCATAAGATAAAATGATACCTAAAAGTTATAGATAACTCAAACAATCTAATTAGCATTAATCATGAGAAATTCATTTCTAGTTTCCATATGATGGATAGAACTAGACTCTTTTGGTTAGAGAACCAGTAAGAGACATGAATCTCTTGTTCATGATTAATCAATCTTCACTAATGGTAGTGGGAGAATGATTGTCCTATTAGGTATGATACATGTGATGTATTTACATACCTATTGGAGCAAATGCTAATACTTCAAATGGTGTTTAGAGAAATACCAGTATGAATATCTTGAAGTGTTCAAGATTATCATAAATGAAGTACAAATTTGGTAAAGTATTAATTCTTGATGAGATCAATGAATAAAATACTTGGACCAAATGTTTGAGATCCTTATGAGTGATTATGATAGTGTATCATAGTGAACTCATGATTAAGGCATGGTGATGTCTGAATCAAGAAGGAATCATACTCTAAGGAGTTAGAGAATGATTATCAAATAACTGAGTTCTTCTTAATAAATGAATACCCCACACTAATAAAAGAAATCAAGAATCAGAAGGGTTGTGAGTTCTTATATCTTTAACAGATACACCTCAATTATCTATGTGATCAGTTGTTCATGTGATGAGTCAACTATCAAGATGAATATGAGGAACCGAATCTTGAGTTATGGTTTATGACCATTACATCCTAAATGACATCCATATGAACCATAAGGTATGACCTTGATGGTAGCACTCATTGGATGAAATCCATAAGTGCAAATGAGTCTTAAGTGTTAAGACAACATGGATAACATTTTGAGAAGGATGATGCTTGTTGATTGCAACTTAATGACTGAGACATTTGGCATATGGATACTAAAACCGCATTCCTATGAGGAATAAAATAAGGATGTGTACGTGACACAACCTATAAGGTTTATGAATCCACTAATGCAAATAAAGTCTATAAGTTACAATGGACTAATCAATGTGATTGATTGAGTATAAGCAACTCAAAATTGGATCTTTACTTTGATGATATAGTCAAAGGGTTTGACTGATATGTCAAAGATAAAGAAGGGATCTGTGATTTAGTGGGAGCATGTTCACATTCCACATGTTGATGTGAAATGGAAATGTTCTAGAATGGAAATCCAAAAGTGGAAATTATCGTTAAGGAAGATAGAGATGTTTCCTATATGATAGGAATAGAGATCTATAGAGATAGTTCTCGAAAACCTCTTGACCTGGAAAGAGAAAGCATACATTGGCAATCTGTACTGAAGTGTTCAGTATGCACAGATTCAGTGGGAGAAAACTTGTCCATATTATATGGATATTAGTATCCCAAGGCCAAGTGTCCAATTCTTATGAAGAATGGGAACACTAAGAATAGATATGGATCTATCATGTATGTAATCATCCCATTGTCTTGCATGTATGACATGGCAAGAATAAAATGCATTCATCATCTTGTATGTGTGACATGACAATATGATGTGCTCATCCTGATAACTCGTATGTGAGACATGACGAGTGGATGTCTGTCTGATTCCAGTAAGGGTTACTGGAATACCATAAGAACTTGATAATTACTTGAGAAGTACTAGTTCTATGGAGATAAGGAAGAGTTCGATGTAAAGAGTT
Source organism: Alisma plantago-aquatica (assembly GCA_963693085.1). Lineage (NCBI taxonomy): Eukaryota > Viridiplantae > Streptophyta > Magnoliopsida > Alismatales > Alismataceae > Alisma > Alisma plantago-aquatica. The sequence goes on along the minus strand of OY856413.1, from coordinate 500,013,657 downwards.
ACATTGATGCAAACTTCCGAAAGGATAGAAAATTAATCGCAAAATATACATAGGATGTATAAAAGTGAAAGTTGGTTGATAATTGGAAATGTTCCAATAAAACTATTTAAAAGGGAAATGTCGAGTATCTGTGTGTTAGAGAACAGCAGTGGATACTATATGGATCTGAACGTTCATGAGATGAACTTATATTCCACTCATTGTTGACAAGTCTAGAATCCTTGATCATACAATGTGGCTAAAGGTTAGCAATGGAATACTAGATCGCATATTACGGCAACTCCATCTCATACGTGTGACATACATCGAAGAGATGAGAGACATGCAGTTTATACTGACTTTGGCAAGGTGTTGTCATTACTCACTATGTTCGCACTAACAGCACAATAACATGTGGGACATGTTTGAAGATCCCTATGAATATGATTCAAGAGTGATTGGCTCGCAGTGCAAGTGGGAGTCTGTTGGTATGTATGCCCTGAGAGCCAATCATGGGATGATTGGTGGGATACATTAAGATTGATTTGATAAACATCAAAGGCAAGCTTCCAATTCTTTCTGGTTCAGTCATATGAGATAGTGATAGAACAGATTGAATGTCTAGAGAATGACAATACTCAATGACGTATGCCTTCAGGTTCATGACCTGAACGATGAGATCATACGGATGCTAAGAGTTTGTACATTCTTGTTATGTCCCTAGTCGGATGTCATTGTGGAAGGTTGATAGACAACAATGACACACAAGACTAGATTGTGGTGTTGGTTGATGACAGAATCTCATTAGTCATGATATAGAGATATCAAACCAAACACATAGGTACTTGTTAGAGAACAAGGTACCGGACAGACCCACCGTGAGTTTGACACATGGAACCATGAGATGGTAGTCACAGTCAGTACTCACAGTGATGGTGGTGAGTGTGATTCTTAGACCTGAAATCACTGCACTCAACACATGTCGTTGGGCACACTTTGACATCATCAAACGCAGTCCTGAAACATGGGTTGTTATAAAGGTGATGATTGGGTGGCTTTGACACATGGGGCTTTTGAGGGGTGAGTGATAGATATGGGATTTGTCCCTCCTAAGGGAGTTTGATATCCAAGGCCACTTGATGAGTAGGATTGAGATAGGTGTGCGCACGCATGTGTGAATCAGTATGTGATATTGATGTCATACATATCTCCTTCAATCTACTCTGAGATCAAGAAAGTGAATGAATGTTGACAGGATGACTGTTCCATGCCTTGAGTTCATTCGGGATATCAGTGACAAAGGAATTATACATTCACTGTAACACCATTCACGGATTGTAGGATGAAAGTTGTTCTCCAACTTTCTACTTTCACTTGGGTAGCACTGATGTGTGACTAGGCATCGCTCTTTGCTTGTGAAGTCATAAGTGTTATGGACTTTCACTGCCAACGTGAAATGGACCTGCAGGGTCACACACATAGGATTTAACCTGGAAGAGGAGTTTTGTCCACAAATAAAGGAGTTTAGTAGTTCAATTAAACACTCAATCAGTTGATAGCTCAATATCATATGGTTCAAGGTGTTGGACGCATTGATTGGAGTATCGGATTGATTGAAATCGCAATTGACTGATTTTGCCCAACCTGTGCTCCCAACCGATCGGCTCATGTGATGAACCGGTCGGCTGAGGTTGCTGAACCGGTCGGCTGGAGTGTCCAGGCCGATCGGCTCATGCCCAGGTTGAAACGACCGGTTCAAGGGTTGAACCGATCGGTTCAACTGGTGCAACCGACCAGTTGGGAAAGTCATGTCGGCAAGAATTTTCCTTTGGTTTCAAATTGCCCAATTTGATGGGGAATAACATTGGTATTCGATACCAATTGAGAACAAAACAAGGAAAGTCTTTTTGAGCCGGATTAGGACTATGAACCGATCGGTTCAGGGCACCAACCGATCGGTTGGAGTGTCCCAAACGATCGGCTCAGGTCCAACCGATCGGCTCAATGGCCGAACCGATCGGCTCAGTTGTGAACCGATCATTTCAAGTTGCGAACCGGTTTCTTTTTGTGGAAAATTCTCGAACCCTTCTACTCCTGCTTTAGTCCCGTATTTCCGGGCACAGAGAACCCTGTCCCATGACCCGCCTATATATAGGGGTATTGGGGGCTTCTCAAAGTACAACTCAATGCAAGCCGGTTGCTTTGCGAAGTTGTCGTTCTCTCTGGTTTTGGTAACCGTGAGAGATCCCGAGCAAGTGCTTCCCGCAAAAGGGAGGTGCAGCAAGGGAAGGACAACTGCAGTTGCAACTGGTAGCAGGAGAGTGTGTTAGCTACTAGTACGTCAACAGGAGGGTGCGACTCCTTCCACTTCCTTGTGGGACAAGGAGTGTGGAGTTCCAGGTGGTCCGTGTGGACTACTACAGAGGCAGGAGGACACTGCCGCTTAGGAGGACAACTGTCATCCGACAGCCCGGTAGGAGGAGGAGTCGTCAGTCCCGGTGCGACCAGGAGCTGCACAGACACCGTCCAAGACCGGAGTTGAAGACCGCGCATTGCGCGAGGTATTGTCGCCGAGCAAGCCTTGGGACAAGGTATGATTCCACAAACCATCCTTTCCTATTATATAGACGTTGACGTGTTTCCTCGGTATGGGTTGGGGGAGAAATTTTTTGTTTCCGCTGCCTTCTCTGTCTCCCCTAAAACCCAACAGCTTCACCTTGTTTGCCTCAGGGATGTTGAGGATCTTAAAGACCTTATCTAGCTCCGTCAAACAAAGGTCAACATCCACTAAGTATGTTGTACCAACATACTCCACATCCCCAACTCACCTTAACCTTTCTAAGGTCTTCCCAGAACCTAAAGATTCTACATTGGGGACTGTTTCTCTCACTTGAGGAACAAGAATTATGAATACCATATGTGTAATCGTGGCCATAAACTATCTAAACATGGACTGAAATCAGGGTTGGCCACCACTGCTGGGTCTAACTAGGGCATCTCAGGCACAACATCCACCCTCTCTGACCTCCTTGAACCACCTCATGGTGCAACAACACTACTCTCAGTAGTGTGTTCTTCGTGTTCTCCAGCCATCTTTTCTTCTCTTATTCTTCTACATAAGCAGAATTAACCATTCACAGACTAGAGGACACTAGAATAGACACAAACCCTAGTCCTATATTCCTTTAGACTCAGCAAACCTAAGCTCTGAAACTAAACTTGAACTCTTGATCAGTGGAAGAGTCAGAATCCATGACCTCTCCAAGACCTCTTGGTCAGTACAAGAGAGACACCACAAAGACATCACTCAATTGAAAACAATGATATATAGTCAAGCTGAAGGATTTACTCATGCATGGCCATCCGTATATAAACACCTAGCCCGCCTTGGTACAAGTCACAGTGCTAGAATAATAGGCTCACACATGGCCATTCTAGAAGGAAGGATTCTCTCACACATGGCCATCCATATCACAAGGAGAGAAGCTCACACATGGTCATCTCACACAACCTATTATTGTGGATACAGGGAGATATTTGATTTTCACCCCCGTGTGTACAAAAATAGGTGCTCTGAGTTTCCCATAAGAATGACTCATTTCACCATCCAACACTAAGACTGACACTAGAATGGATATATAGCATAGGGCACCTAGATGATTAGGTTTTCACTTGATTTATTAAGCCAATTGGGTGTCTTTTAGTATCAACCAAGTTACAACGTACAAATCCAAAACAAACTTTACAAGGATAAGGGAGTAGTGCAACTCTAGAAGATATAAAATGTATAAGTGTGAACTTGTCACATAATCACATGATACTTGTAGCATTGTCATTCACGAGGCTATCATCAATGTTACATAGCCATACAAGGCTATCACCAATGTCACATCACCATGTGATATCAATCCCTCAATTGTATCACTAGAGGATATCACCTCACAATAGACTAGGTCATAGGACCGATCACATCAATATGATCTCATCAAGGCTCATAGCCATCACCCTGTGTCATATGATCACCACCATACCATACACAAGCTATGACATTCATTTCACCTGCAAGGTTAGGGTTTCATATATATGAGAGAGAAAACATTATAATGTGGTAACCACTTCAAATGAGACAAGAAAACACATCATATTTCCCAACATTAGGTTTAGGGTTACATGTATAACCGATTAGGGTTTCATATCATAACTCAAAAACCAAACCCTAATATCATCACCTCCCTCTTTCTTGGATCATACTAGCATTAAAACATAATTAATCAAACATGATTAGAGTATCATATCAACAACACTAAGTATCTAAATCATTACATGTTCATGAGTTCCATCTCATTATGTTATGCATGTGTTACGACCATGCACTTAAGGCAAGTGTCTCAACCTCAAGTCAACTAGGAGACTCGACCAAGACAAGAATATGTGTCTTGACCACCACAAAAGTTGGTGTCTTGACAATGCACAAAACAAGCATCTCAGGCATGACCAAAACATATGTCTCGACCATCCATAAAACAAGAGTCTCGACTGCAACAAAACCATGTGTCTCGACCTTTACCCACATGGTGTATCAACCACCAACTAACATGGTGTCTCTACCACCATCAAGAGAAAGTCTCAACTAAGATAAACCAAGAGGCATAACCAAAACAAAAGCATGCACCTTGACCAAAACTAAAACATAGATTTTGACTATGAATAACACATATGTCTCGACTCAGACAGGATCAAGGTGTAGAGAACACCATGGTCAAGATACCCTAACAACACTTAGCCAAAATCAAAATAGAGATAAACCTCATTCAAAATATAAGGTTAACATCAAGGATAATCTCCTTCAACAAGGTGGAAAAACTCCATGCAAGAAGCACATCAAAACCTTGAAAACCAAATTTCAACATAAACCTTCATGAAAGCCATGAGGTGGAAGAAGACCAAGATTCAACCTCAAGAAACCAACTCAAAACCTCAATAAAACACAAGTTTGAACCAAATCATTGTGATAAAACAAGAAACACGATGCATGTACGATTATCACCTCAACCATCACTTAACAAATCAGGTGCAACAATTTAGGGTTTAAGAAAGAGTGTAATCTTCATGAGAATACTACAGAGTCTTAAACCTTAGATCATGACATATTCATATAGCATATTAGCATCCATTTTAGAGATAAAAATAGTAGCATGCAATAAGTATTATGGGTAAAGTAATATAATAAGTTAGAGAGTTATATAACATGCCTTGAGAGAATGAAAAAGCTCCAAGCTCAAAGGCTCCAAGAGAGAAGAAGATGCTCCAACCAAGGTTAATACTTCAGCCACAGATCACCTCCAAAGAGAAGAACACCATGGTCAAAAGGATGCTTAAGAAAGAGGTTAAGAAACCCTAGGCCAAACCAAGAAGAAAGAAGAGAGAAGAGAGAATAGAAGAAAACTTCCTCACACTTGGGTACCACCTTGTCAAAACATGGTCTCTGACCCTTTGTGATGAGGAGTTTTCTCTCAAAATGACCACCATGGATAGTCCACAGTCTATGGATGAGAAAGGGGAAGAAGTAAGGTATGGATCTAAAGGAAAAATGTGGTAATCGGAAAAGAACCACTTACCAAGAAGGAAAACCACCAAGAATCACCACAAGGAAGGTGATCAAACTCCAAAGAACCACATTCAAGGTTGATCAACCTCCAAGGCACCCAAGATCTGTCCTTCTTGCACCACCAAGCTCCAAGGACGAGTACAAGAGAAGGAAGAAGAAATAGGGCCGAAAAAGATACTTACATAAAGAAGAGAGAGGCTATATACTCAAAGGAGGAGGGAAGTAAGGTAGGGGTGAGGTGTCAACATAAGAGAGCACCAAAGGGACACTTATCCACAAAAGAAAATAACACGCAACCACTATATGCATGCATGCACAAGATGTTAATAAAAACTAGGTGGGGTCTCGACCAATTGGGTAACCACCACTCTAGGGGTCGAAACAAACCTCAAGATACCTTTCTGAACCACAACACAGGGTCACCAAGCAAGCCTGGTCGAGACACACCACAAGGAGACAACCATCTCGACACCTCAAGACCACCAAGGTCGAAACAAAAAAACTCACACAAGGTTTCTTGGTCAAGACACAACCAAGAAACACCAAAATGGTTGTGATAAAGGTCACAACACTCAACCAAACTCAATAGGGTTGACACCAAGCAAACCCTAGAAACCCTAGCATCACCACATGATGCCACCTCATCCACCAAGGTCCAACAAGGAACCCATAGCATCATTCTCTCTCGCGTGATAATAAAGCACTAAGGATACACTCAACATGTGATAAATTTCAAAATAACCCCTCAACTTGGGTAAATTGCAACTTGGTCCAAAACAAGCATACAAAGCTCAAACATCATCTAGATAATGACAAAACTGGAAAGATAAGTTTGTCACATGTTAAAAAAAGCATCCAAAGGATTAGATAAAGGTTATAAGCATTTTATTAATAAAACCAAGCATACTAAAGCACTAAGATAGGTTAGGGGCCTTACAGAATGTCAACAACACAAATACCTCAACAAAACTATCATCACCAATTATATTGTTGATCACTTCCAATACATTTTCAACATGGATCACAAGCCTATTATCCTAAACTCCATAAATTGGGTTCAAATATGAAACAAAACCATACCCTCTACAAACATCATTATTATAGATTTCACTAGTGATGAACTCAAACATGTTGTAACATCATTAGGAAAGAAAACAAATCTCCTGGACCAGATGGTTTCAACATAGAATTTTAATTCTCAATGTGGGAACATATCAAAGGGGATTACATGCACCTTATCCTATCCATAAAAAATAATGATGACATTCACAATCACATCAAGGTATTTAACCATACGAATATAGCTTTGATAAAAAAATTGGAACAACCTCATTTGATTAAACAATTTTGGCCTATCAGCCTTATCAACACTTCCTACAAAATTCTGACCAAAATTCTTAGCAACTGCATCAAACCAAAATTGGAAAACATCATTGATCATAACCAAAATGCTTTCCTAAAACATAGAAACATCCAAAATGCTTATATTATGGTCAATTAACGCTACATCTCTGTTATAAAGACAAAACACCTATGTTAGCCATCAAACCAGATTTCAATAAGGACTTTGACATCATTAACTGGATTTGCCTTATCAACACTATGAAGGGATATGGTTTCCCAGCCAAATGGATAAAATAGATTCACACTTGTATCTCAACCCGAACTTTCTCCACCATCATAAATGGATTGCCTTTTGGCCACTTCCACAACAGAATTGGCCTCAGACAAGGCGATCCCTTATTGCCAAACCTCTTTATCACTGTCACATCACTTCTCACAAATATGATCAAGATGGCCACCTCTCATTGGATTATATAATCACCAACTATTTTTTTTTGAAAAGATCATTCAATATGTGGATGACACTAAGATATTAGTTAAAATCAAAATATAACACCATTCTTAACAACATTCACATCATTGGTCTTTTCTCATGCATCTCTGGTCTCAGGATAAATCTTGGAAAATCTTCCATAATAGGTGTCAACACATCACCAGAGACCATACAAAAATATCAAACCGTTCTTAAATGCAAGATTGAACCTTCCCAATCATGTACCTAGGACTTCCCATCTCCCCACATCCCATACAACATCACTCATGGGTCTAAATGAATGGGTTTTTAGTCATTTTCATAGGCATATTTTCCTTGATTTTAAGTGTTAATTTGTCATTTATTTGATAAATTTTACATGAAATGCTATAAATGGACTATTATATCAAAATGCATCAAATTATTTGATTTTTACTATTTAAAATGGTTTAATATACTTCCTGAGTACTTGTCCACGTTCTTGTGCAATGTCAAGTACAATTGAGCTTCACAGATTAGGTACTACTGACATGAAAAGTTGGGGCTACCGAGTTCACATCAGTACTGGACCAGAAGACTCACCCAGACTTGATATTATCGACACCCAAAGTCGTTAGTACTGAAACTACATCATTAAGGCACAACAAATGAATTGTGAAAACTCAGTTGTACCGTGTCCAGCAACTCAATAATACTGAGATGGCATCAGGGAGGTAGTGTTCGAGCAACCTAAAGTGTAACATCCCTGACCTGGGTTTTGTGTAAACCCTAGATGTTTTACCTAATAAGGATGATTAAATACTTAATCCTATCTTGGGAAAAGTAATTAGGGCTCATGAGAAACTTACGTTTCCATTTGGGTCCTGTTTGAACAATGTTGAAGCAATGTTTGCCTATTTTGGACTAAAGTGCAAATTACCCTAGTTGAGGGGTTAAATTGCAAATGTTGCATGATAATATGTTCTTTTGATCTTGAGACATCATAATAATTAATATGATGTAGTGGTATGGTTTTCACAAGCTTGGGCACCAAGATTAAGCTTGTAAAGCAATCTTTGTGCATTAAAACCTAGTTTTAGTGTAATGTGCAAATTACCCAAAACCTAGGGTTCAATATGCAAATTACCACTTCAATAAGGTCCCTAATGTTTCTTGGCATCATGTAGAGAAAATAAAATGAGAGGGGCACCTCATTTGAATTAATTTGGAGGAGAGGGAATCTTGATATTAAAATAATCAAGATTTAATCCTAAGTGAAACCCTAATTCAATTTAGGGCAAAAATGAATGTATTAATTAAAGGCATTTAAAAAAAAATTAAAATGGTTGAATTAAGATGTGTGTGTATGAGCTTAAAGCCTTGAAAAGGCACGAGCATATCCTAAGGAGGTGAAATTCCACTCACCATTATAATAAGAAAAAGAATTTCCACTCAAATATGGATATTCTTATTATAAGGGTTAAGGTGCTTAATTTCGTTTCCCTTAATTCATGGATAATGGAAGGTAAATCGGTGGGGATAGATATGCCCTTGCATGCAAGAAACCAAGGGGGAAGTGGTGTCAACAATTTTGGACTTAAAAGACTTTTATAAAGAATTTTCTCTCTCATCAAATTTCTTATAAAAGTACCTTTTCAAAGACAAAACAAAGGCTTTTTCGAATTCCTTTCCTTCCCCTTTCTTGCAAAATGACCAAGGAGTTGTGGAGGATCAGGAGGACGACCCCCAACCTGTTGGTAAGGTTCTTTACCTCCTTTACCCTTGAATCCATGGTGAAAATAAAAAATCAATGCATAAATTCTTCATATCTCGATCCCCTCTTCATTTCTAACCAATTCTTTTCACTCAAAGCTTGAGGAAGACCCTTGGAATAGTGAAAAGGGTTTCATTTGCCATTGTTTCCATGAGCTTGTAGCTTTGGAGCTCAATTGGAGGCGGGTTTTATAAATTGAACCATTAATTTTATTATTGCAATCAATTTCTTATCAATTGGTGATCATTTCTACTTTTCTGAAATTAAGTTTGGTTGATTGATGAAATATCCATGGAAATCACAGTATATTTCATGGGTTTGGAGCTTGATGATGATGACATCATCATAAGGACACACCTCCCCAAATATCTAGGGCAAACAGTTTCAATTTTGAGTCCAAACGGTTTCACCAAACCGTTTGGTGGTTTGGTTTCCAAACCATTTGGAATGGTTGACCGTTTGAGATGGTTGACCATTTGAAGATATATGCTGTGGTGCTTGGATCTTGATCCAATGGTTTCAATTGGTTTTATCTTGAAGGTTTCAATGTTGAATGATTCCTTAATTGCAAACCCTAATCGGCTAAGTGCTGATTTTGAAATTGATTGAGATGTTGTTTTGGGTTGATTGACCCAAACAGTTTCAAAACCATTTGGGGATCACCCAAATGGTCTCAAGACCGTTTGGGGGTCACCCAAGACCGTTTGGAAGTTTAGGGTTAAGTATGGCTAAGTGTTTGAAGGTCCAAAGGTACCAAATTGAATTGCAACTAAGTGTTGATTTGATAATCAATCCAATAGTCCAAAACCCTAATTGGATGTCATAGTTTTTTATGATGGAATGGGAAAACGGTATCAAGACCGTTTGGAGATCAACCAAATGGTCTCAAGACCGTTTGGTGGTCATCCAAGACCGTTTGAGGTCAGTTCATATCATGTGATGATGATAGTTCATTGATTTCAATTGATTTGGTTCCACAATGTCAACCATTGATGGATCCTTGAATTCAAACCCTAAGTGGTGGTTTCTTGATTATCAAACCTAGTTCAATTGGGTTCAAAACCCTAAATTGAAGGTCTAATTGAATGGTGATTCAATGGTACAATTGAAGAATGCTTTAGTGGTTCAATTTATAATTGTTCCATGGATTGAAACATTGAGTCGATTGAGTGTTGAAGTGCCTTTTTGGTCCATGCAGTTTTGAGAAGGTTTGGAACAAACGATCTCAAACCGTTTGGTGACCCAAAGTGCAAACGGTTTCAACATCTATTTTGTTCAATTGGTTTCACGTACAACTTGTTGAAATGGTTTTTAACCAATGGGTTTATGAGAACCAAGATCATTGAGGGTCTAAGTAATTAACTTTATGAAGATAACCATGGTTAATCCATTTGAATATATCATGTAATTAAAGGTAATATGGTGAACCTATTTAGATACTTAATGCAATTGAAGATTTCAATGGTTAACCCAATTGATCACTTTGTGGAATTGAAAGTTTAATTGGTCAATTCTTTTGAATTCTTTATATAATTGATGGTTTAATTGATTAGACCATTTGGACATCTAATATGATCAAAGGTCAATAAGCTATGTGATTATTAAAGATGTAGACCCATGATGATTATGAGGGTTAACCCTAGCTATGTGTACTCAAGTGAAGAGTTGACCTATATTAATCTTGGAGTAGTTAACATCCTAAAGAGGATGAGAGAGAGAATGAGAGAGATGAATGCTTATATAATTAAGCCCTAATTCTCTCATTATGAGTAAACTATGTGATAAGGGTTGATCCATAATAATGAGATCATGAAACCCTAATCAATGAGCCCTAACCCTAATTAGAGAAATGCTATGTGTGAAACCCTAATTAGAGCAATGCTATGTGCGAAACCCTAATTAGAGCAATGTTATGTGTGAAACCCTAATCTAGGGCAAAGGTGAGTGTTATCATAAATCCAGGGTGATGATGTAACCCTAACTGAGTGTAACAATGAAGGAAACCCTAATTTAATGGGAATTGTACATCCTAGCCCTAATTTGGGTATGAGGTAAGAGAAACCTTACTTTGATGTGAATAGGAAACCTTAATCCCTAAAATGGGGTAAGGTGTATGAAACCTAATATAGGGTAGTGCCACTAATCCTATTTGAAGACCTAGCACTGGGTGATGTGTTGTGAAATCCTAATTTCACATAATACTAGGTGAAACTTTGATATAGAAGGATGATTATGTAAAACTCTATTTAAGAGTGATATTATGTGAAATCCATAAATATATGGAATATGCTATGTGAATCCTCAAATTATAAGTGTGGAGAATACTATTACTAATAGTGGAATAGTGATTAATGTTATGACAAATGTATCACCTAGAAAGGTTGATAATGGATATCTTATATTAATAGTTCCTAACTTAAGGATGAGTCCATAGTATTGGCAATGGTTGTATAATCTAAGTGAGTGAGTAATGACCAATACTTTACATGATAATTGTGATGAACTAGTGCATAAAGTATTAGGATGAGGAATACCCTAATACAAACTAAGTGTATGAACTCAAGATAAAGGTGTTGAGGGAAGTGATACATCAAGATATGATAGATATCACATCCAACACCCCAAAACTGGTATACCTTGATGTGTTATAAGTCCAGGATAATTGGATGAATGACACATGAGATGTGTCATGTCAATGGTTACATTGAGATGTAATGCACTCTATTGAATGTAGGCTAACATGCCTTATGAAAAGGTTATTCCAAACCTATAAACTATGATATAATCATATTCTGGCAAAGATGAGAGAGAAACTCATGATGTGTGTTGATAATACATTCAATGATGAATGATGAGAATAAATAAGTATGATTGAATACTTATGTTATCCATATTGATTCCTTTCTATGTGAACCCTAATATAGGATAATGCTATGTGAAAACCTAATATAGGGCACTGCTATGTGAAACCCTAATACAAAGTGATGCTATGTGAAGTTCTAACACAGAGTAATCCTATGTGAAGCTCAAATACAGACTAATGGGTTATGAATGTAATAAAATAACCCTTGTATTGCATAGTACTGATATGTAATGGTATCATGATCACTAATCATGCAGATATGTTGAGATGATGAGCATAGCCAAGTATGATCTATGATGTTCTGTATACTGAAAATGTTCTATTGGCCTTATAAGCCTTCATATGCTTTGTTGCTTAGTGAGAGGTAACCTACAATTAATAAGTCTTGTGTGTCACATGATGTGCTAATTATCTTAGATTGTTTATGAGCTTTGTGAACTATGTACAATGCTTTGTCTAGCAAGAATTATAATGTCCCTAGGCCAGATGATATGAAGGTATGAAGTTACCTAATAAGTGGAAATAAGTGTTCTATGGTGAGTTATGGGTTCAAATATCCAAATTCTATAATCATGATAATGAATTTATTAAAAAGTGGAAATGTACTTGATGAGTCGAGGGACTAAGATCCCAACACTTTGTGAAAAGAGTATAGCTACAAGCCATGACTCCCCAATGACAATGCCATGCATTAGATATATGATCTAAGCCTGAAGAGATTTAATGATGTGGTAATGATTCTATAGTGAATAAATGTTATACATGCTCTTTATATTCCTTAAAGGATAAGTGACATGTTATTCTATCAAATTATAGTTGTATTGCTTTTGATAAGAATGATGTTCTAATCTGTTAGACATTGAATTTACTGCTACCAAACAAATATAATTCCTTTGTGTATATTTATCTTCTTAAGCTGCAATAATAATGTTTCTGGCAGAGAGTTATATCTCTCGTTGGGGCAATTTACAATTGTATCACCCCGTGGGAATCACATTTTTAGGTGGACGCAGATGAGGAGGCAGGAATCCTTCAGTAGGTGAAGGGCAACAACAACAACAGCAAGGACAGCAGTGAAGTCTCAGGTGGAGACATTGGCTGTTATGCCTTGTATAGATATAGATAGACTCCTATGTGTCATCTCTGTACTCTCAGGTCCTCGGAGTAGTAGCTAGTGCTTTCGATATTTTGGCCCAGTGCCTCGAGATTTTATACTGCCTGTGTTTAGCTTGACAGGACAGTTATTTCTTGTAATTCTCAAAAGGAGATGATACAGAATATGTACCTATGAATGAGAATGTAATTATGTTACTTTGGTTCTATGTGAGAAATTTTTCCTTTGATGGATCTTTTGATAAAAAGGTTTTAATTTTTAGTGATTTTTGGTAATCCGTTGCTTAGTGAACACTTCCGCATTAGTTAATCTTGTTTTCGTGAGACAGACATCACAATTAAGTGGTATCAGAGCTTCAGGTTCGCTGAGTCTACAGAGACATAGGACTAAGATTGTAGAGTCTATTCTAAGTGTCTTCCAGCTTATCTGATAGTATCTTCTGCTCACATAGGAGAAGAAGAACTTGAAGATGTCTAGACCACATGAAGAACATGCTGCTGAGGGCAGCACTACTGCACCAGGAGGAGGCGCAGGACACCATGATAGAGAGGAGCCCATACCTGAACAACCCCAGTTAAATCAAGTTGACATGGGGAACCCAACCCTCCAAGCCATGTTTGGGTAGTTTATGGCTTCCATGACTCACATGAAAGATAGGATGCAAATACCTGCACCTAGGGCATCAACTCACCATGAGGGCTATGGAGCCGACAAGACTTTTGAGAGACTCCATCGAGTTGGAGCCATAGATTATGCTGGTACATCGGATCCAACAAATGCTGATTTGTGGCTGACAGATCTGGAAAAGGCTTTCAGGATCGTTGATATCCATGAAGCTGAAAAGGTAAGACATGTTGTGTACCTCCTAAATGGGAGTGTTGGACATTGGTGGATGATAGAGGAAGATAAGAGACCATGTGAAGAAATTGGATGGGAGGTTTTTCGACGAGAATTCGTCAGTAGATACTTCCCTAAGACGTATCTAGATGAGAAGATCTCTCAATTTGAGAGGATCAAACAAGGACAGATGAACGTTAGCGAATATGAAGCTAAGTTCATGGAGTTGTTGTGGTTTTGTCCGCAAATGGCAGTTAGTGATGAGGAAAGAATTCGGCATTTTGAGAAGGGGTTGAATGCTGAACTAACCACTCATGTGTCCTCTTTAGAGAACAGGGATAGGTTTGCTACCTTTGTGGAGTTAGTAAGGAGGATAGAGATGTCTGAAATCGAGAAACGACAAAATAGTGGCAAGAAGGTGTACACCCAGACTCAAAAACAAAGGTCTGAATGTTTTAAAAAGTTGTGATTTTATGCATCGGCAGCACCATCAAGATTCCATACCAAGACACAATGGATGTCAAGTAGGGATAGGGATTGTAGTAATGTTCCAAATAGAGCCTCCAACATAGTATCAACATCGGTAACTGGACCTCACAGACCCTATTTTGCACCTAGGATCTGTTATCAATGTAGACAACTGGGACATCTAGTAAAGGATTGTCCAGGTGGGAATTCAATGATGACTCAACCTCAGGGGCAGAGTCAGCAAGGACCACAAAGGAGGCAGTTTTCTAGTAACAACAGAGGACGTGGACAGACGTCCCAAACAGGTTAGATGAAATAAATTCATTCTGATATTTCATTTCCTAATTCTATGTGTTAAAGATATAAAAGTAGTTATTTTTGAACTTCATTTGACTAGTCCTATAAGGACACAAGGAAGATGAGAATCTACATCTTACTCAGTATTTCTTAAAATGCTTTATAATCTCTCTTATCTTTGTGATACAAGATGAGATATAGAATTGATGCCTGGAGAAAATCTAGGAAATGGAAAATCATGTGTGTATAATGATATGAAAAGTGAGGAATATGATAACAAATAAAGTGCATACTACCTAATCTCAATACTAATATACCCTGGCTAGGTATATGATTATTGAAGATAAGGCAAGTATGAAACTCTTAGATTATTATCCTTTTGATTACTCTGATCAAGTAGTCATTCTAAAACAATCTAGAGAGTATAATGTAATTAAAAAGGAAGAGCTATGTGAACAATCCCAACTAAAAAAGAAGAGCTATGTGAACATTATCAACTAAAAGGAAAAGCTATGTGAACATTCCCAACTAAAAAGAAGAGCTATGTGAACATTCTCAACTAAAAGGAAAAGCTATGTGAACATTCCCAACTAAAAAGAAGAGCTATGTGAACATTCTCAACAAAAAGGAAAAGCTATGTGAATATTCCTAACTTAAAAGAAGAGATATGTGAACATTATCAACTAAAAGGAAAAGCTATGTGAACATTCCCAACTAAAAAGAAGAGCTATGTGAACATTCTCAACAAAAAGGAAAAGCTATGTGAACATTCCCAACTAAAAAGAAGAGCTATGTGAACATTCTCAACAAAAAGGAAAAGCTATGTGAACATTCCCAACAAAAAGGAAAAGCTAAGTGAGCATTCCCAATTACATAGAGTTTGCTAAGTGAACTTTATGAATAAAAGATTACTGAGTGAATTATCTTTGTTAGATATATATGTTTTTCCTTTTGATAAATATTCTTGGGTGATGATATAAGTATGCTCTTTTATGCTTTTTCCTTTCAATAATATGGACATCATATGTTAGGGGTTTATGCTTTGCATAAACATAAACATTGATAAGGTTGAACTAATGAAAGGAACCTTGTGTGGATTACAGGTCCATGATACCTCCATGATATTAAGATATTATGTGTAGACTTGAGAGTATGACAAATGAATAAATCCGTTCCTCCTTTTTCCTGGGATTTCGAGGACGAAATCTTTGTAAGGGTGGATAATTTGAAACATCCCTGACCTGGGTTATGTGTTAAACCTAGATGTTTTGCCTAATAAGGTTGAGTAAATACTTAATCTTATCTTGGGAAAAGTAATTAGGGTTCATGAGAAACTTATGTTTCAATTTTGGTCCTGTTTGAACAATGTTGAAGCAATGTTTTCCTATTTTGGACTAAAGTGCAAATTACCCTAGTTGAGGGGTTAAATTGCAAATGTTGCATGATAAGATGTTCCTTTGATGTTGAGACATCATAAGAATGAATATGATGTAGTGTTATGGTTTTCACAAGCTTGGGCACCAACATTAAGCTTGTAAAGCAATCTTTGTGCATTAAAACCTAGTTTTGGTGTAATGTGCAAATTACCCAAAACCTAGCGTTCAATATGCAAATTACCACTTCACTAAGGTCCCTAATGTTTCTTGGCATCATGTAGAGCAAATAAAATGAGAGGGTGCCTCATTTGAATTAAGTTGGAGGAGAGCAAATCTTGATATTAAAATAATCAAGATTTAATCCTAAGTGAAACCCTAATTCAATTTAGGGCAAAAATGAATGTATTAATTAAAGGGATTTCAACAAAAATTAAAATGGTTGAATTAATATGTGTGTGGATGAGATTAAAGCCTTGCAAAGGCATGATCATATCCTTAGGAGGTGAAATTCCACTCACCATTATAATAAGAAAAAGAATTTCCACTCAAATATGGATATTCTAATTATAAGGGTTACAGTGCATAATTTCTTTTCCCTTAATTCATGGATAATGGAAGGGAACTCGGTGGGGATATAGATGCCCTTGAATGCAAGAAACCAAGGGGGAAGTGGTGGCAACAATTTTGGAATTAAAAGACTTTTATAAAGAATTTTCTCTCTCATCAATTTTCTTATAAAAGTACCTTTTCCAAGCCAAAACAAAGGAGTTTTCGAATTCCTTTCTTTCCCCTTGCTTGGAAAACGACCAAGGAGTTGTGGAGGATCAGTAGGACGACCCCCAACCTGTTGGTAAGGTTCTTGACCTTCTTTCACCTTGAATCCATGGTGAAAATCGAAAACTAATGTATAAATTCTTCATATCTCGATCCCCTCTTCATTTCTAACCAATTCTTTTCACTCAAAGCTTGAGGACGACCCTTGGAATAGTGAAATGATTTGCATCCACCATTGTTTCCGTGAGCTTGGAGCTTTGGATCTAAATTTGAGGCGGGTTTTATAACTTGAACCCTTAATTTTATTATTGCAATCAATTTCTTATCAATTGGTGATCATTTCTACTTTTTCAAAATTAAGTTTGGTTGATTGATGCAATATCCATGGAAATCTCAGTAGATTTCGTGAGTTTGGAGCTTTATGATGATGAAATCATCATAAGCACCCACCTCCCCAAATATCTAGGGCAGACGGTTTCAATTTTGAGTCCAAACGGTTTCACCAAACCGTTTGGTGACCAAACGATTTGCAAACTGTTTGGTGGTTTGGTTTCCAAACCGTTTGGAATGGTTGACCATTTGAGATGGTTGACCATTTGAGATGGTTGACCATTTGAAGATATATTCTATGGTGCTTGGATCTTGATCCAATGGTTTCAATTGGTTTGATCTTGAAGTTTTCAATGGTGAATGATTCCTTAATTGCAAACCCTAATCGGCTAAGTGCTGATTTTGAAATTGATTGAGATGTTGTTTTGGGTTGATTGACCCAAACGGTTTCAAAACCGTTTGGGGATCACCCAAACGGTCTCAAGACCGTTTGGGGGTCACCCAAGACCGTTTGGAGGTTTAGGGTTAAGTATGGCTAAGTGTTTGAAGGTCCAAAGGTACCAAATTGAATTGCAACTAAGTGCTAATTTGATAATCAATCCAATGGTCCAAAACCCTAATTGGATGTCATGGTTTTGATGCTGGAATGGGAAAATGGTCTCAAGACCGTCTGGAGATCAACCAAATGGTCTCAAGACCGTTTGGTGGTCATCCAAGACCGTTTGAGGTCAGGTCATATCATGTGATGATGATAGTTCATTGATTTCAATTGATTTGTTTCCACACTGTCAACCATTGATGGATCCTTGATTTCAAACTCTAAGTGATGGTTTCTTGATTATCAAACCTAGTTCAATTGGGTTCAAAACCCTAAATTGAAGGTCTAATTGAATGGTGATTCAATGGTACAATTGAAGAATGCTTTAGTGGTTCAATTTATAATTGTTCCATGGATTGAAACATTGAGTCGATTGAGTGTTGAAGTGCCTTTTTGGTCCATGCAGTTTTGAGAAGGTTTGGACCAAACGGTCTCAAGACCGTTTGGGTCCAAATGGTCTCAAGACCATTTGAGTCTAAATGGTCCCAAGACCGTTTGGGACCAAACGATCTCAAACTGTTTAGTGACCCAAAGTGTAAACGGTTTCAACATCTATTTTGTTTAATTGGTTTCAAGTACAACTTGTTCAAATGGTTTTCAACCAATTGGTTTATGAGAACCAAGATCATTGAGGGTCTAAGTAATTAACTTTATTAAGATCAACATTGTTAATCCATTTGAATATCTCATGTAATTAAAGGTCCAACATGGTGAACCTATTTAGATACTTAATGCAATTGAAGATTTCAATGGTTAACCCAATTGATCACTTTGTGGAATTGAAAGTTTAATTGGTCAATCCTTTTGAATTATTTATATAATTGATGCTTTAATTGATTAGACCATTTGGACATCTAATATGATCAAAGGTCAATCAGCTATGTAATGATTAAAGATGTAGACCCATGATGATTGTGAAGGTTAACCCTAGCTATGTGTACTCAAGTGACGAGTTGACCTAGATTAATCTTGGAGTAGCTAACATCCTAAAGAGGATCAGAGAGAATGAGAGAGATGAATGCTTATATAATTAAGCCCTAATTCTCTCATAATGAGTAAACTATGTGATAAGGGTTGAT
The DNA here is from genome assembly GCA_963693085.1 of Alisma plantago-aquatica. Lineage (NCBI taxonomy): Eukaryota > Viridiplantae > Streptophyta > Magnoliopsida > Alismatales > Alismataceae > Alisma > Alisma plantago-aquatica. The sequence continues at coordinate 499,994,765 of OY856413.1, read as the reverse complement.
CCATAATAATGATATCATGAAACCCTAATCAATGAGCCCCAACCCTAATTAGAGTGATGCTATGTGTGAAACCCTAATTAGGGCAATGCTATGTGTGAAACCCTAATTAGAGAAATGTTATGTGTGAAACCCTAATCTAGGGCAAAGCTGAGTGTTATCATAAATCCAGGGTGATGATGTAACCCTAACTGAGTGTAACAATGAAGGAAACCCTAATTTAATGGGAATTGTACATCCTAACCCTAATTTGGGTATGAGGTAAGAAAAAACTTACTTGTATGTGAATAGAAAACCTTAATCCCTAAAATGGGGTAAGGTGTATGAAACCCTAATATAGTGTAGTGCCACTAATCCTATGTGAAGACCTAGCACTGGGTGATGTGTTGTGAAATCCTAATTTCACATAATACTAGGTGAAACTTTGATATAGAAGGATGATAATGTAAAACTCTATTGAAGAGTAATACTATGTGAAATCCATAAATATATGGAATATGCTATGTGAATCCTCAAATTATAAGTGTGGAGAATACTATTCCTAATAGTGGAATAGTGATTAATGTTATGACAAATGTAACACCTAGAAAGGTTGATAATGGATATCCTTATATTAATAGTTCCTAAGTTAAGGATGAGTCCATAGTATTGGCAACGGTTGTATAATCTCAGTGAGTGACTAATGACCAATACTTTACATGATAATTGTGATGAACTGGTGCATAAAGTATTAGGATGGGGAATACCCTAATACAAACTAAGTGTATGAACTCAAGTAAGATAAAGGTGTTGAGGGAAGTGATACATCAAGATATGATAGGTATCACATCCAACACCCCAAAACTGGTATACCTTGATGTGTTATAAGTCCAGGATAATTGGATGAATGACACATGAGATGTGTCATGTCAATGGTTACATTGAGATGTAATGCACTCTGTTGAATGTAGGCTAACATGCCTTATGAAAAGGTTATTCCAAACCTATAAACTATGATGTAATCATATTCTGGCAAAGATGAGAGAGAAACTCATGTTGTGTGCTGATAATACATTCAATGATGAATGATGAGAATAAATAAGTATGATTGAATACTTATGTTATCCATATTGATTCCCTGCTATGTGAACCCTAATATAGGGTAATGCTATGTAAAACCTAATACACGGAACTGCTATGTGAAACCCTAATACAAAGTGATGCTATGTGAAGTTCTAACATAGAGTAATCCTATGTGAAGCTCAAGTACAGACTAATGGGTTATGAATGTAATAAGATAACCCTTATATTGCATAGTACTGATATGTAATGGTATCATGATCACTAATCATGCAGATATGTTTAGATGATGAGCATAGCCAGGTATGACCTATGATGTTCTGTATACTGAAAATGTTCTATTAGCCTTATAAGCCTTCATATGCTTTGTTGCTTAGTGAGAGGTAACCTACAATTAATAAGTCTTGTGTGTCACATGATGTGCTAATTATCTTAGATTGTTTATGAGCTTTGTAAACTATGTACAGTGCTTTGTGTAGCAAGAATTATAATGTCCCTGGGCCAGATGATATGAAGGTATGAAGTTACCTAATAAGTGGAAATAAGTGTTCTATGGTGAGTTATGAGTTCAAATACCCAGATTCTATAATCATGATAATGAACTTACACTACTATAGAAACAACCTTTGGCATCGGTTGTTTAACCCCCTTTGGCGATGGTTTTCAAGCGACGCCTATGTGGACGCCGTTAAAGGTCGAACTCTTCGGCGTCGGTTTTCTAACCGACGCATATATGACATATAGGCGTCGGTTATATATAGTTGGCCAACGTCTATAAGGTTCGCTCCACAAAAAAGAGCACCACCTAGGACACTTTTTGCGTCGGTTAACAACTTAACAACCAACACCATACACCCATACGACACGGTGAAGCACAACCGTGCTTCACTGCACGGTCGTGTTTAGTACTATAGGCTTCGGTTTTATACTAATAAGCGACGCCTTTTCCACCACGGCCGTGCTTTCCTGCACGGTCGGGTTGTTTGTCCTATTAGGCGTCGGTTTTTATCAAATAACCGACGCTGTAGGCCTTTGATGACAGTGTTCTATAAATAACTGATGCCTATACTTTAATTTTTTTTTTTTCTTATTAGTTTGCAGGCCTGTTGTGGCTGGTCAGCAGGATGAGAACCTGCAGTTCAGTTTTCTGAACTACAGGTTTACGACATCCATTGATATCAGCGTACAAACAGGCCACAAACCTGCAAAATCAACAAATATTTTTTCACACAAGTACATACATTCAGACATCAATTCAATTCTCACATTCACACATGTAGAAACATTCAAATACATGTAGAAACATTCAAATATGTATAAACATTCAAATATGTATAAACATTCAGAAATATTCATTTACAAAATATCATTCAGCATCTCTATCAGCATCCCAATTATATCTTACAATCGCCACTGCTTGTATGTCTTTTGCCCATTCTTCTCTTATTTCATTTAATGCTTCCATCATATATGTAGCATGTACATTTTTTAAGTGTTTACCTATAGTGTGGTCAGTTTTAAACACCTGCTAAGAGAATGATGTATATATATAAGTAATAATATAAAAATAAGATTGATATATTTCATACTAACTAATGAGACTATATATAATACCTCATGTATGGTATTAATATCCAATGCGGCATGTCGGATAATCATCTACATAAATCACATCACATAGTATGCGCATGCCCAACCATTGTCTTGTGTAGCGCACTATAAATTGAAACATACAAAATATTAAAAAATACAACTAAGCACAGTTCACATAAATAATATATACATTGGAGTCGGGAACTTACTTTTACGTTCTCCCAAATTATTGGTTGGTTCTTTCTCCTTGGGACATTTCCTCCAGCATTTTTGAATGCTTATAAACCCCTACATGTTAATGTAACACAGTAAATTGCATAATTAAATAGTAATGTAATAACAAATGTTAACAGATATAAAAATGAAATATTTCTCACCAGAATAATGGCATTCTCAATATGTGTCCAATTTTAGTGTTCAATGTAATTCCCGCAGGATCTAGATAATAAACAGTGAACGTCCCGGGGACAATAACTAGTAACTCCCAATGTCTACCGCTAGAGGTAAAAAAGTTAAAAATTAATAACTCAAAATACAAAATAAAAATGGAATTTTCTTAAGTCCAAATTATAAATAAAGTAAACTTACTTGACATTGAATGGAGCTATTATTATCATCTTCTTTTGCTGACCGAAATTTCTAAAAGCATCTATACAGTATTGTTGAACACTATCAGGGTCTTTAGCTACCATACTAATCAATGATGGAATCAAAAAACCCACATGATCAAATGCAAATTGTTTGCATTGATCTTCGACTAAGTAGCTGCAAAACATGTATTATGTATGCATTAATATATAAGAAACCAGATCACCGGATATTACACAAGGTATATGGATGTATAAACAAGATATCACCTTATCCATGTCTCTATCATTGATGTATTCATCCAATCATACATAAATAACTCAATAATATCTTGTATAAATAAAGAGCTATCGTATGATTGACCTGCATAATCTGCTTCTAAAGAAACAATTATAGGGAAATGTGTATTATGTGCCCGTAGCCAACATGCCATTCCCCTACAAGCAGGACCTAACGGGTATTTTAGGTCAGTTGGAACCCAACTTGGTAATGCAGGAAGTGGAGGTGGAGGCCTAGGTGCTCCGGGTGTCTTCTTTTTAACCTGTATATATAATTTCAGATCAGTTGACCTCATATATACACATTAACAATCTAAAGTAATGTAAATTTGTCTTACAATTTCAGTAGTGTAGACGACATCTGCTTTGGGCCACAATATCACCCCACCTTCTGCCTCAGCAAGTGTATCAATATCTGGGTATGGATATGGTAATGTAGCTTCCCTCCAATCGGGTAACACACGTATCGGGCTCACACGAACGTAGCCCTGTGGCATTGGAGTCATGTGAAACATTGCCCCAGGAAGGGACGGGTAAGCATGCGCCTCTGCAACAACATAGTCTTGCATTCTTAAGCAACATGCCTTCAATGCCTACAAATTTACATAAAGAATATTATACATATATACATATCATCTTGAAAACATATCATCTTGAAAAGACTAGCTACAATGTCATAAACAATACTTGCAGCAGACGTGCTAGGCGATGGGTCTCCAGGATTACTCACAGTCTGTGCATCAGGAGAAGAGTGGGTCTCCATAGGCTGATTTGAAGCTTGAGATGCCTGCCACCGCACTATATCTTCCTTGACCTTCTCAGCAACTATATCATTGACCTTCTTGGCAACTATATCCTCGACTCTCTTATTCTCCTATACATGGATAAAAGAACCATTAGCTTCTTATTATTGAATTCCCTTTTGCAGTAACATTCTAAAAAAAGAATAGGTTACCTCTTCTTGTGAAAGTCCCACTCTAGGTTTGTGTTGGGATGGCCCAAAGAATGCTTTGATGCCCACACCAGCGCATGCACCCCTAACACGTCCAGGATGCTCTGGGTTACCCAGAGCAACTGTCAATTCATCCCTTGTGCCCTGAGGGATGAACGTGCCTTGTTTCCTCTGCTCATGCAACTCCCGCTAATCACCATCAACAGAAATTGGTAAGTTAACACCACAAATAATCAATATTCAAACGATTTCTCTAAGAGTTGTATTTTACCATTTTCGCAGCCGCCTCAGCAGTTACGGGCTTCTTTATTTCACCCTTCTTGTTTTGCCTCCCAGCTATCCAGATATCATGGTGAGGCATGGGTGTGGCAGACTCCTGAGTAGGAGCAGACTCGTGAGTAGCTTCAGACTCCGTCTGTAGTCTTTGGCGAACACTTGCATAGCCCTTTGGACCCATAGTGTGGTCATGCACATTCAGTGCACGCCTTACTTTTTGCACGTCACTGAGGGCCTAGTTAGTATGCACATTAATGATTTGGTTAGTAGCACTAAATGTTAATCTTGAATAGGTGAATACAACATATATTAATTAAATTGGGAGTGACGCCTAATACCTTGAATTCTTCATATTTTCTTGAAGCAACAAAATTGTCCCAATCTTCTTTGTCCAAGAAGTTCCATTACTCAAGGGATGACTTCTTCTTCTTATCACCATCTTTTATGTATTCTCTGTTCAGATTTGTCCTATAGTTCCTAAGCATCTTTCCAGCACGTTGCATCACGCTTTTACAATGTAGCTTCTCATCCAATGCAAACAGATTCTGTAAAATAGAATTATTATTAACTAGTATCCAAAAATAGAATTGCAAATAATATAATTTGTAATCTAAAAAATAGAATTGCAAATAATAATAACTCACGCATAAATCCTTCCATATCAAGTCTTTCTTCCCCTGAGGAACTTTATGCCAATTATCATACTTAACACCACAATGGCTTCGAGTGACACACCCAAGATAGTTTACAAAATTATTGCGGTTCACTCCAATTGCATTTCCTCCATTATCAAACTCCACAACCAATTTGGATCCACTACCACTCAGCACTATTAACTTCTTCAACAGAGTGATGCCCCTTTTCTTGTTAAGTGTTTGGTGATGTGCATCATGTTGCTCCAGTGCTTCAGTGGGTACATGTGCATCATCAACCTAAAATTTGACAAAAATAAACCCACTGAATTAGCGCAATATAGAAATATGGGATATATGACATAACTAGAAGATAATGAATTTTATATAAATATAGGATATGTTTTTAGAACTTACTTTGGTATCCTCGCCATGCTCGTCATGGACAACATGCTCATCATGGACTTCATGCTCATCATGGGCATCATGCTCATCATGGTCAACCATCTGAAAATGTCATTAAAAAGGCAAACATTTAGCATTTGTATTAACTAGAAAAAGGCAAACATTTAACATTTGTATTAACCAGGAAAAGGCAAACATTTAGCATTTGTATTAACTAGAAAAAGGCAAACATTTAGCATTTGTATTAACCATAAAAAGGAAAACATTTAGCATTTGTATTAACTAGCATTTGTAAAAAAATATAAACATACATGTCTCTAAAATTGTGATCTTTTATCAATTAACAATCCTTCATTGTGATCTCCGCGCACATATAAGTCATCATTAGCTTCAATATTTTGTGGAGTTGGCAACCCAACCGAGAATGGACTGGAGTCATCATACTTATCATAGTACTCTTCTTCATCTATAGGATCTTCAATGAACTATCTTTTACCATGAAGAACAACCGACCATTTATCATTTGCAGGATCATCGATATAGAATATTTGTTTCTCCTGTGATGCCAATATGAATGGTTCACCCTTCTCACCAATCTTTTCAAAGTTCACCAAAGTGAAACCCAATTCATCCACTATAACTCCTTTGGTGTTATCAACCCAATTACATTTAAAGAGCAGAATTCTGAAATCTATGTAGTCAAACTCCCATATATCTTCAATGAAACCGTAATATGACATTTTAGCTTCATGTGGACTCTTATCCTTTGCACTTGCAAAATACATAGTCGACGCTTGAAGAGTGACCCCACTGTTTTGGACGACACTCTTATCATCTTGGCACTTTGTGTAATATGTGAACCCATTAATGTCAAACCCTTCATAAGACATAACATTCAGTTTTGGTTTAAAGGCGAGGCATTTGATAGTTTCTGTAATATCATTTGGTGTTTGAGATAGTTGATGTAATACTTTATCTTCAAACCACTTAGTAAAAGTCTTATTATGCTCTCTAGCAAGCCACATTGAACTTGCTCGAGGATGTTGTCTCTTGATGAAATTGGTATGTTCCACGATATAAACACTCACTTCGTCCATGTTGTGTAAAATATATAAGTGAGCTTGTTCCAACTGCTCACGGCTGATTACTTTCACCCGTGATCCCAAAATTCCTTTGCCCTCCTCAATATTCTTGTCATTAACAGGAGTGTTATTACCACTTAGAAAGTCATTGCAAAAATCCATAACCTCTCTTACCACATAACCTTCAATAATAATCCCTTCAGGCCGATAACAGTTTCGAACATCACCTTTAAAAATGCTCATGTATCGTTCAAAGGGATACATCCAATGCAAGAAAACTGGTCCCAACATTTTAACTTCCCTAGTCAAGTGGACAACAAGATGTACCATGATATCAAAGAACAAAGGAGGGAAATACATCTCAAGCTGACATAGGGTAACAACCACTTCTCTTTGCAAATTATCGAGAGTATCAGGGTCGATGACTTTGCTGCATAGACTGTTGAAAAAGAAACAAAGTCTGGTGATTGCAAACCTTACATGCTTCAGCAATATAGATTGAATTGCCACGGGCAATATTTGTTGCATTAGAGTGTGACAATCATGAGATTTAAGACCTATCAACTTCAGATCTTTCATTGATACCAATCTACGGATGTTGGATGAGTAACCATGTGGCACCTTAACATTTACCAAGCATTCACAAAAAGCTTTCTTCTCCTTTCTAGACAACGTGTAACAAGCGGGAGGTAAGTATGTTCTTTTATTACCCATTTCACGTAATTCTATTAATTCTGACCTTATTCCCATTTCACGTAGGTCCAGTCTGGATTTTATCCCATCTTTAGTCTTACCTGGCATATTTAACAAAGTACCAATGATGCTATCACAAACATTTTTCTCAACGTGCATTACATCGATACAATGCATGACTGTCAAAGAACTCCAATAAGGAAGATCCCAAAATATTGACTTCTTCTTGAATGAAGAATTGTCACTCCGTGTGGCCATACTACATTGTGATTTCTTACCAAATTCATTGACAATGTCTTTTACTCTTTCATAAACAACATCCCCTGGTATAGGTTTAGGTGCACTCCGTTCATCATTCCATCCATTGAATGCTTTGCGCTTCCTACGATACAGATGGAATTTTGAAAGAAACCTTCGATGACCAAGATATACAGTCTTACCGCCATGTTTTAGTCTTATTGAATCAGTGTTTTCTTCACATATAGGACACACTTTAGCTCCTTTGACACTATATCCAAACAAATTCCCATATGTTGGAAAATCATTAATAGTGCAAAACAACATAGCATGCAAACGAAATGTCTCTCTTCCTGAAGCATCATAGGTCATCACACCTTCAACCCAAAGTTTCTTTAAGTCATCGATCAGAGGTTCAAGATAAACATCAATATCATTTTCAGGTTGTTTAGGGCCCGATATCAACAACGACAGCATAACATATTTATTTTTCATACACAACTAGGGATGAAGATTGTATATAACAAGCATGACTGGCCAAGTGCTATGTTGGCTGCTCAATGTCCCGTACGGATTCATCCCATCTATACAAAGCCCAAGTCTTAGATTCCTATCTTCTTCACCAAATTTGGGGTACAATAGATCAATCTTCTTCCACTGTGGGGAATCAGACACATGTCGTAGGATCCCATCATTATTTTTCTTAACATCTGCATGCCACCTCAAATTCTTCGCATCTTTCGGATTTGCAAACAAGCATTGAAAATGTGATATTATAGGTAGATACCACAACACCTTGGCAGGAGAACCAGTTTTGGACTCCCCTGAAGTCGTCAATTTATACCGTGACACACCACATTTTGGACAATCTTTCAAATCTGCATAGTCCTTTTGAAATAATACACAATCATTCGGGCATGCGTGTATCTTCTTGGCCTCCATTCCCATTGGGCACAACATTTTCTTTACCCGGTATGTTGAGATTGGAAGCTCGTTTCCTTCAGGAAGCATTTCTTTCAATAAAGTCAACAATTCAGTGAAGCTTTTGTCGCTCCATCTATTGTTAGCTTTCAACTTATACAATCTCAACCCAGCGCTAAGCTTTGTAAACTTAGCACAACCTGTGTATAATGATATCTCAGCATCATGCACAATGTTTCTAAAGATAGGAGGTGGATCAGTGTGCCCTACCCTACAACTATCCAGCATCGCATCAACGATGTCTACTGGAACTGGTTCGTTCACATCTACATCATCGGAGGCAATTTCTTCTTCCACCCAAGCACTGCTATCGACATCTACTGGTTTCGAGTTTGAAATCTCTCCATGCCAGTGTCATTCTATATAGCCTTGTACAATCCCGTTACACATGACATGACTTTTGATTTCCTCACCAGTGTTGACTTTCAAATTGTTACCGCAATGCCTACATGGACAGTAGAACCTATCTCTAAGTACATATGTACTTAGAGAACAAATGGGGAAATGCTACCGAAATTTTCTCGAAAACCCAATGCACATTATACACTTACATCCTAAGTGAGATTAGGTGTTCAAGAACAGTCCCAAACCGGGGACTATCCAAGATTTTCTCCTAATGAGTAAATCTTGGATGGGTTTCTAGGCCAACAAACACAATAATAGATATGTACATGTTAGGGTTTCATCACAATTAATGTTAGGGTTTCATCACAATTGATGTTAGTGTTTCATCAATGTTAGGTTTAATCAAATCAAATTAGGATGCTAGAATTGACAAGTTTAAATCTTATTTCAACATGCATCAAAATTTAATGAATTAAGTCAAACATTAGGATTAGAAGCAAAAATATATGCAAGCAAAAAATTTGTTCATATCCTAGAATTTACATAAAGCATTACATAAAAATTTGTTCATATCCTTACCAACAGCAAGCACGGCCGTGGCTGTGTTGGCCTACCACGGCCGTGCTGTCCAGCACGGCCGTGGTAGGCCAACACAGCCATGGTCATGCTTGCATGTTGGTAAATAGCTAGGGAGAAGGAAGCAAAGAGGTAGCGCTACCTGGAGCTAGCGTGGAAAGTGCGGCGGCGAGCGGCGGCAGTAGTGGCGGCGGAAGAAGAGAGAGCAGAGCGGTGGGCGGTGAACCAGCAGCAGTGGTGCTGGGAATGAGCAGAGCAGAGCAGAGTAGCAGCGGCAGTGGCGAGTAGAGGTGCACCAGCAGCAACGACGTACCAGCAGTAGTGGAGGCGGCGAGCGGAGAAGCACCAGCAGTAGCGGCGATGAGTAGCAGCGGGGTCGTCGGGCGATTTCAGGAGAGCGGCGGCAGCAACACAATAATATTGCGATGAAACAGGAAGAAAGGGGGAAGAGCCGGGTGATCGGGATTATTAAGTTGGTCAACAGCGTCGGTTATCTACAAAATTGACGCCTATTACGATTTAGTGTTGGTTGATAATAAAACACCGACGCCCAACTAGACAACCTTTACCCAAAATTTTTTGGCGGGAACCATTATCAGCATCGGTTATCGAAGGATAACTGACACTGAAAGTGGGACTTTTTGCACAAATTTTCATTTTAAATAGGCGTCGGTGAATTTTTAAAAGACCGACGATGTAGGTAACCTAAAATGTTTTCGCTCAAAAATTGGATTTCGCGGGCGATTTTAGGCGTCGGTCTATTATAACCAGCTGACGCTGAATACAAAGCGGTACCCGTGTCTAGCTGGTCTTTGAATATAGACGTCGGTTTGCATAAATAACCGACGTCCAATATTATAGGTGTCGGTTTTCCTAAATAACTGATGCCCAGAAAAGCGACACTGAACGATGTTTCTTTAGTAGTGTTATATGAGTTGAGGGACTAAGATCCTAACACTTTGTGAAAAGTGTATGGCTACAGGCCATGACTCCCCAATGACAATGCCATGCATTAGATATATGATCTATACCTGAAGAGATTTAATGTTGTGGTAATGATTCTATAGTGAATAAATGTTATACATGCTCTTCATATTCCTTAAAGGATAAGTGACATGTTATTCTATCAAATTATAGCTGTATTGCTTTTGATAAGAATGATGTTCTAATCTGTTAGACATTGAATTAACTACTACCAAACAAATATAATTCCTTTGTGTATATTTATCTTCTTAAGCTATAATAATAATGTTTTTGGCAGAGAGTTATATCTCTCGCTGGGGCAATTTACAATTGTCTCACCCCCGTGGGAATCACATTTTTAGGTGGACGTGGACGAGGAGGTAGGAATCCTTCAGTAGGTGAAGGGCAGCAACAACTGCAGTAGGGACAGTAGTGAAGTCTCAGGTGGAGACACTGGCTGTTATGCCTTGTATAGATATAGATAGAGTCCTATGTGTCATCTTTGTACTCTCAGGTCCTCGGAGTAGTAGTTAGTGCTTTCGAGATTTTGGCTCAGTGCCTCGAGATTTTATACTGCTTGTGTTTAGCTTGATAGGACAGTTAATGCTTATAATTCTCAAAAGGAGATGATACAGAATATGTACCTATGAACGAGAATGTAATTATGTTACTTTGGTTCTATGTGAGAAAGTTTTCCTTTGATGGATCTTTTGATAAAAAGGTTTTAATTTTTAGTGATTTTTGGTAATCCGCTACTTAGTGAACGCTTCCGCATTAGTTAATCTTGTTTTCGTGAGACATATGTCACATAAAGACTCAGTGCTATCGAGACAAGTTGATAGTACCGACATTGTGAGAAATCATGGCTACCCTAGAAACTTAGTACTATCGAATTTATAAGTTGATACTACCGAGTCTACCCGATTAGGCAATCTGAAGATAGCACTCTAATCCAACAAGTGGCATTAATCTGTACCTTAAGTGATTCATATGACTTGAGGGGAGTTCGGCCAGACCTAAGGAGGCAGCCATTTTCTGTTGCACAACACTAGAGAGAGAGAAGAAGAGCACTACACCAAAGGCTTCATCTGGGACAATCCAAGCACCTCTAGAGGGTGAATCTGTAGCCAAAAGACAGCAGATTGCACGTACGTCAAAGGGGATCAGCTGGACTGGTCATTCTCCAGGGGTTAATTAAGTTTTTCTAATGTTTCCCACATTTTTCTCTTTCTCTACCATGTATTTTTTGATGAAAACTATGTGGGGGTAAACCCCTTGATTCCTTAGGATCCGAGAGTAACTCAGATATGCATTATAATTGATTTTCATGCATTACTATAATCTTTATCCCTATTTTCTGGATATAAACCTATGAAATTGTCTTGTTGTGTTTATGCTTTATCACCATAGATAGATTATCAGACCCTTAATCATTTCAAGAGAGAGGTTAAGGGTTGGAAAAGCTTAAAATTTAGCCTCTGGGAAAGGTGGAGGATAAATGGGAGGATAAACCTAGAGATTAATTGTAAATCACTTAATTAATAACCAATTACTATGGAAATGTGATTGGCATTAGAATAGGTAGGGAACTACAATGTGGTAGTGGGTAGTTCTTGCTACATGCTCTTTATCCATGGATAGGGGGAATAGATATTAGTGTGTGGAGTTAATTGCAATGTTATCTTTGGTGAAACCATTATCCTGAGGATTTCCTTTTAATCTGACTAACTTAATCTTTAAGCTTTTTTCATTTCTACATTTCTTTCTATTCAATTAAACCAATTCAACTATTTCACCAGCCTAGCTGATCAAACCATAGTTAGTAGTAGTATTATGGAGTATGTTTCCCTGTGTTCGACTCGGGCCTCAAAAGGCATGTATTACTTCGATGCGTTCACTTGCGTAGAATGCACAGTAAACATGTGTCAAGTTCTTGGCGCTGTTACCGGGAAAACGACAACATCCATCACTACGAGTGTTGTGGTCAGCCACTCTACGCCAACCCTTTTCCATTTTTAATTTTATTTCACTCTAAGTTGAATTATAATATCATTATTGTTTCCATCACAAGTATTGTGCGCTGACAATTATTTTTTGCTGCTTTACGGTACTAGTGCATGGTGCATACTCGAGCCCACAAGTACGGAGAGCCGTCTTCACCCGGTTTTGGTCAAGCAAAAATCCTTCATAGAGAAAGGAAATTTGGAAGATCTGTACACAGATTAAATCGAACTCCACCACCGACACCTCTTCCTGAATGACCTGAAGCACCAGAGGAACCTGAAACAATAGAAATGGGTGATGGAGAAAAAGAGCATATGATATGGGAGAGGATCAAAGTCTCTTCCTCAACATCTCAAAAAGGACCAATCAAAAGACAACCCATCAATGTGGGTAGCTACAAGATCAATCCAGGATTGATCTCTTTAGTCAAATCCTAAGATTTTCACGGCCAGATTTCTGAAGACCCGATTACGCACATCAATAACTTTGTTGAAAACTGTGATATGTTCAGGATAGACATAATACCATCAACTATTATATACCTAAAATTCTTCCCATCATCTCTAGAAGATAGTGCAAAGTCATGGTTTCACACTCTTGACGATGAATGTATCGATACATGGGATCAAATGATCGATGCTTTCTTTGAGTGTTACATTCCTCCTCGGATGACAAACGACCTGGTGAAGAAGATCCATAATTTCAAACAGCAGGCTGATGAATCATATTCTAAAGCATGGGAGAGATTCCAAAATATGCTATGAAAGGTACCTCATCACGATATTGATTTATTGGGATAGGCAAATATCTTCTACTACGGTCTGTACAAGGGAGAGAGAACCACACTTGACAGTGTAGGAGTAGGTTTCTTTCTCAACAAAAAACCCACCCACTGTCATGAGATATTAAAGAACATGTCTAAGAACCAGTCATGGGGAAATGAGAGAGAGATTTCGGAAACCATAAAAAGTATCGGGGAGTCCAAGGTCATCTCTGTGTTAAATGAGAAGCTAGACCTGATTGCCAAAAAGTTGTGTGCCAATGATGCACCACCTTTAAAAGAAGAAGAAGAGGAGTACAAGTTTGTGTGCCAACAACAGTAGTCTAGGGGCAATGACTATTCATGGAGGAAGGATCCTAAGTTCTCATGGAAGGATCCCAACAATTTCCAACAAGACCCATCTCAGGCGCAACAACTCAAGCCACAACAATTTGGTGGCCAAGCACAATATCAACAAGAAAAAAATAAGATTGATTGTATTGAAGAAATGCTTGGAAAGCTGGTCAGCCAGAATGAAGTGCTTATTGATCAAACTCAAAGAGAACTCCAGAACCAAGGGGCACGGATCCGCACCATGGAAACCCAGATCTCTCAAATAGCAACAAATGTGGGCACACTGAAGCAACCAAACCAGCAGGGATTCCCATCAAACACAAATGTGCCTTCTGGAAATCAACATGTCAAGGTAGTCCTACTCCATAGTGGTAGGAAGCTATTGAATGATGTACCATCAAGTTCATATGCTGGTGAAGCTATGGGAACAACAACTCAGATTGTAATAGTGGATGCATATGAACTAGACTGTTACAAAAGGAGAAGACAACTGAGGAGCAGGTTGATGAGGTGGAGGTTACAAGAACAAAAACTTATATACCGCCTCACCAGAGGACACCAGTGACCCCAGTGCCCTTTCCAAACATCTTAAAGGCAACCAAAGTAGATCAAAAGTTCAAGAAGTTCCTAGATGGTTTTAGGAAATTATACGTCAATATTCCACTCATCGATGCAATTGAGAAGATACCATCGTACAACAAGTTCCCAAAGGACATAATCACTAAGAAGAGAAGGATACATGAAGTTGATTTGGTAGTGTTAAAGTAGCAGGTGAGTGCTATCATTTTGGGAATGCTACCTCCTAAAAGACAATATCCAGGTTGTTTTGACATCACTTGCTTTGGAAAGACCAAGTTTGGTGAAGATCTATGTGATTCAGGGGAGAGCATCAACCTTATGCCCCTGTCAACTTTTAAGAAGCTCGGTCTTAAGGAATCCAAGATGAGTAGTATGACTATTCCATTGGTAGACAATTCTATGGTCAATCCATATGGTATTTGTGAATATGTTCTGGTGCAAGTAGATAGATTTTTCTTCCCTACAGATTTCATGGTCATGGAAATGCAAGATGATCATGGCAATGAGCTTTTACTAGGGAGGTCATTCCAAGCCACGCATGAATCATTTTGAAGATGGGAAGAGGATGTCTGAATATGGGTATCTAGGATGACATGTTTGAAATCGAGATGCCTAAACACTCACAAGCTAAGGGGGACAAAGTACAATGCAACATGCTTCAACACATGGAGGGAAAGAATTCTTTATTCCTGGGGAAGCCATTCATGGACATGTCTCATGTGATGACTAAAGTAGAAAGCGACACTTTAGCAGTTGATATCATGGAAAACACTAAGATGATTTTGCTAACCAAAGTAGTGTGTTACCCAGAGGATGAAGACTATGACCCAGCCACCATAGAGGTGGCCACTACTGATTCCTTTCTACATACATATCCAAAGTTACCTTTGGAAGCATGCTTGATGAATATAGTGGAGGACAATACACACTGCCTCTCTCTAGAAGAGTGTGTACTGATGCTGAAGGTGGTACCCTGTTACTATGTTGGACATTTTGAAGATTTGGGACCACCTCCTCTGCCATTGGTTCCATCTCAGCTGAGCCCACCTGAGTTGGATTTGAATTTGTTGTTTCCACATCTAAAGTATGTCTTCTTGGCTCTAGAAGAGAAGCTCCTGATAATTATATCATCATCCTTGAGTGGTGAAGAGGAGGAGCAGTTACTTACTATACTGAAGAACCACCGAGCCACTTTTGGGTGGTCAATAGTAGACATCAAAGGAATCTCTCCAAGCTTGTGCCAACACAAAATCTGGCTGGAAGAAGGATCCAAGGTGATAGTTCAACCTCAGTGGCAACTCAATCCTATTATGACTGAGGTAGTGAAGAAGGAAGTAGGCAAGCTCCTATCGGCAGGTATCATTTACACCATTTCAGATCTATGTGGGTTAGCCCAACTCAAGTAGTTCCTAATAAAGGAGGGATCACTATCACAACTAATGTTGCTAATGAGTTGATCTCAACTAGGTCAATGACGGGGTGGCGTGTATGCATAGACTACTGACATTTGAATGCTGCCACTTTAAAAGATCATTTTCCTTTGCCTTTTCATTGATCATATTTGGGAACGACTCGCTGGTCATTCACACTTTTACTTCCTCGATGGGTATTCCAGTTATAATTAGATTTCAATTGAGCCAAAGGATCAAGAGAAATCTACTTTCACAAGCCCTTATGGAACATTTGCATATAGAAGGATGTCGTTCAACCTTTGTAATGCCCCCACCACTTTCCAATATTGTATGTTTGTCATTTTTTCTGATTTGGTAGAGCAGTGCTTGGAGGTGTTCATGGATGACTTTTCTATATATGGGGAGTCATTCAGTGATTGCCTTTATAATCTCAACAAGGTTTTACAAAGGAGTGAGGATACTCATTTAGTTTTGAATTGGGATAAGTGTCATATGATGGTGAGTGAGGTCATAGTTCTTAGATACAAGGTGTCCAACAAAGGTATGGAAGTAGACCCAGTCAAGATTGAGGTCATCTCTAAACTACCTACACTGACATCGATGAAGGGAGTAAGGAGAGTTTTGGGACATGCTGGGTTTTACCGTCATTTTATCAAAGATTTTTCAAAAATTGCTAAACCTTTATAGGAATTGTTAGAAAAGGACACTAAATTTTCCTTTCATGATAGATATATGAATGCCTTTGAAGTGCTAAAGGAGAAGCTTAGCTCCGTGCCTATTGTGTAGGCTCCTGATTGGAGCCTACCTTTTGAGTTGATGTGTGGCACATCAGATTATGAGGTGGGAGCTGTGATGGGTCAACACAACTCCTATAGTCATATATTATGTGTCTAAGACCTTGAATGATGCACAACTAAATTATACTACCATGAAAAGGAGTTGTTGGTAGTTGCTTTTGCGTTTGAAAAATTTCTCCAATACCTAGTTGGGGCTAAGGTAATTGTTTGGACCGACCATGCTTCCATCAAATACATGTTACAAAAGAAAGATGCAAAACCTAGATTAATTAGGTGGATTTTATTATTACAAGAATTTGACATTGAAATTAAGGATAAGACAGGGGTGGAAAATGTGGTAGTAGATCACCTATCTAGGTTGGAAAGGGTCAATGAAAAGATTTATATATCCCTATTGTTGAGGATTTTCTTGATGAAAAACTTTTTGCTCTTAAGACCATGGATCCCTAGTTTGCATACATTGTTAATTATTTAGCATGCAAAGAGATGTCTGAAGATTGGGGATACCAAGAGAAGAAGAAATTTTTCCATTCATTGATGTTTTACATCTGGGATGACCTGATTCTTCTTAAATAATGTAGGGATGGAATTTTGAGGAAGTGTGTACCTGAATGTGAGGTTGAGAGAATTTTATCACACTGTCATTCTCTACCTACAAGGGGTATCATGCTAGATCTAGGACTGCAACCAAAGTCTTAGAGAGTGAGTTCTTTTGACCAACACTGTTTAAAGATGCTCACAATTTTGTTCGTCATTATGATGCATGTCAACGTGCAAGTAATGTTTCTAAGAGAGATGAAATGCCACTAAATGTGTTTTAAGAAGTTGAAGTGTTTGATCTATGGGGCATTGATTTCATGGGCCCATTCATGTCATCTAATTCTAATATCTACATTTTACTTGTTGTTGACTATGTATCTAAGTTGGTGGAAGAAATTCCAACCCGCACCAATGATGCGCAAGTTGTGTGTAGATTTGTTAAAGACTAGATTTTCTATAGATTTAGTATCTCCCGTCAGGTTATTAGTGATGGTGGATCATATTTCACCAATACGAAATTTGCAGCCTTATTGAGTAAATAAGTGGTGAAACATCAAGTGGGTACTCCCTGCCACCCAAAGACGCAAGGTCAAGTTGAGGTGTCCAATAGAGAAGTGAAGAAGATCTTAGAAAGGACAGTCTCAACTAATAGGATAAATTGGAGTTTTGTTCTTAATGGCACTGTTTGGGCATATAGGATGGCCTATAAATCACCTACAAAAACTATGCCTTTTAGGTTGGTTTATGGATGTGCTTGCCATCTACGAGTAGAGCTTGAGCATAAGGCAAAATGAGCGCTGAAAATGCTAAATTTTGGATTGGATGAAGCATGGTAGAAAGAGGTTATCATAGTGGAATGAACTAGATGAGATTAGGATGGATGTTTATGAAAGTTCTAGAATTTACAAGGAGAGGATGAAGAACATTCATGATAGGCATATCTTGAATAGGGTGTTTATCCAGGGACAAAAGGTTCTTCTTTTTAATTCTAGACTTAAGTTACATCCGGGCAAGTTAAGGTCCAAATGGAGTGGACCATTCGTGATTGAGTAGTTTTTCCCCATGGTGTTGTGAAGATTATAGATGGGACTAGGTCATTCCTTATCAATGGCTAGAGATTGAAGTTCTATTTGGTGGGGGGGAGTAGAGACAAGAATAGAAGAGGTGCAAATCATAGCAATCCAATAGATTCTTTCTCTTAGGAACGTCTAGTCTAGGACGTTAAATAATGGTGCTTGTTGGGAGGCAACCCAACCATTATTTCTCTTTGTTTATGTTTGTTTTATCTTTTTAGAAGTTATTTCATTTTTATTTCATGAAAAAATGTACCTTGACTCGTTTGTTGGAGTGTGAAGATCATACAAAGTCGGTACTATTGAGTCCCCAAGTCAGTAGTACTAAATTTATGTCAGCGAGACATTCAGAAGAGAAAGATAGACTTGGTACTATCAAATAGACCAGTTGCTATTATCGAGTCTCTAAAGATATTTGAGTGCCTAACTGATAAGCACTCAGTAGTATCAACATCCAAGTCGGTACTACCGACTTTTTGGCACTCCCAAGTTTGAGATACTGAGATGAAATTTTGAAAATACTGAGAAAATTTGCCAACTTTCTACTACCAACTGAAAAGTCGGTAGTACCGAAACATGAGTCAACAATCCATGGATGCTTGATTCAATAGTAGATGAGATCTTCATCAAGCTGTCGGTATTATCGATCCGCAATACAAGTCAGTACTACCGACTCTGAGCAATCTGCGCTCGAGACATCATTAAACGTTAGCTGTCGATAAATCTAAGCCACAGATTTATGTTTATAACTTAGTACTACCGATTGAAAAGTCAGTAGTACCAATTTTTTCTGTCTCAGCTATATAAGGAGGGGTGGTGAATCCATTTTGTTCACACCTCCTCCTCCACTCCTTCTGTAACTCAGAGCAAAGCTGCATTGGGCACCAATGTTCTTCACTGAGCCTCTCTTTCCCCATCCTCCTTACATCATCACCATGGCACCAAGGAGAGGTCCTTCTACATCAGCAAAGCAAGGAGAGTTGGTCCCTAGACCAACACGCATTCAACATCCATCCCAAAGGTTGGGAAGGTTTACAAAGAGCTTCAAACAAGAATGATGGTGCCAACACGATCTGGAGATCACATCTTGATCGAGCAAGCAGGCTTCACCAACAACCTGTGGTGGGTATGTCAATGCCCAATAATGGAGGGGGATAATCCATTCTTCATCGATTGGCAGACTTACCCTAAACTTGTTCTTGAGTTCTTGGAATTGTTGGAGGTTCTTGTCGCCCCCGAGCAACAAATAGGAGGTGAATGGTGGGAAGGCAAAGTTAGTGTTTGCCTCTTCAACACCAACTACTCCATCACTTTGCGGGAAGTCAACCACATCTTTGACTGGGCTCACATCCCAGAACGCTCCGCTCCTTTAGATTTCAACTATGACTTGGCATGGGAGTAGGTGACGGAGGTGCCAGATTGCTTCTGTATTAGTTGGCACATCAACTATGTCAATGACATTTAGCATTCCTTTACTCAAATTATTCACTGCCTTTGCACTAACACTATCTTTGCCCGCTCTGACCAAGCCCAAGGGAAGGTCCAAAAGACAGAACTCGACTTCCTCTAAAGTTTGTTGGAGGGAGAAACCATCAACTTTGGGTCCTTCCTCCTCTATATGATCTCAGTGAGGCACAATGTGTAGAGGAAAGGGACAATTGTGTTTGGGAGTTTAATTACCCCAATTGCACTGCATCTCTGCCTCAACTTATCCACCCTCGTGCCAATGGAATCTATAAAGAAACTTGATCTGCAAAACTTCTGCAAGGTGAGCATACTCATCTTACACCATAAAACGGTGTATGTAAGTTGCACACGTATACGACAGTACATGGAGAGTAGCCTTTCCGACCCCATCTTTAATCTGTGAGAAGTAGTTCATATGCGGTGGCTGTTAGATGAGGGTGAGGAAGAAGACGAACCCAGGGCAACAATCCATGATGACTACGAGCAACAAGGTGATGATGGTGACTCTGATGATATCATTGAGGATGTGGTGCCCACCATCCCCATTACCCAGAGAGTGGTTCCACACAAAAGGGCCCACACCTACGCTGCCTCAACTTCATCTGCCCCACCCCATTCTCAGGAGGAGCATGACCTGTATAACATTGTGAGCATGTATGGGATGCTGCAGGAGATCTAGACAAGACAACATCAACATCAGGCGACGCTGTCTGGTGTGTAGGAGATACAAGGACGACTGTGCCAAAATCAACATGCAATATATGAGAATGAACGCCTTCTCTTGACCAACCAAGAGAACGTCCACATGCGCCTACAACGGATGGAGCAATATCAGTAGTCATTCTTCGACCATTACTGGAACCAGGGGTACTTTGGAGGGTACCAACAACCACCACAAATGCCACCAGTAGATCTATCTTTTCAGGGGTTGTTTCCTCCTGATCACCCCAACATGCAACATCCACCACCTCCTCCATTTTGAGCAATGGTACCGTTGTTCCACCTCTTAAGTGCAAGTATTGACTATGTGGCCATAGTCTTATTCAATCTTAGGGGGTGGTGCTAGAACATCCACCGATCTTAGCTTTTTATTGCATTTTTTATCTTAGTTGTTTTATTTTTATTTTTGATTTATGAAATTTTAGGATCCACACCTATCTAGTGTAATCATGGAGTTGTAAATGCATGGTTTTGTATATCGAATAGATTGTACTCATAGGTGTCTTTGTAAGGAAATGGTCACCTCTTTATATCTTAATCATGAAATCTTTCTGCAACACCACTTGAGGAAGTGTTTGGTTAAGTCAGCTTGATGACATAGGATATGAATGAACATCTAAATCAACCTTGGAATGTGAATGACAATATTGTTGAGCCTAAGCAGATCAAACCTTTAGCAAAATCTTAAAAGTAAATCTAAGAATAAAACCTTAAGATTACCCAGTACACATGTCATTAAAGAGGAATATAAATTAATCTTATGAAAGACATTGTCTCTTAGTTATGTGATTCCATCCACCTCTTCCATTCATTTTTGACTCACCACCTCAAGATGAATGAGTACTCCAATTTATTTCCTTTTGATTGCATTGCATGGCATAATATGTGACATGACAGATTAGCTTATTCTTGCTTGTATTCGAGAAAAAAAATAAGTTACATTTATATGCAGGAATAATTTTATTGCATACCATCTTAGTTGTGTAACAATCTCATGTAGATTACATACATTTCATAGCATTCAATTATTTTTGTCATGTGGATTTTAGTCTTAAGCTATGGAGATTGAAGTGTAGGGACATACCACCACATCTTAGAAAAAAAAGTAGTATGAAATGAAAGCTTGAGCATAAACTCAATGATGATGAAAAAAAGAAAAATGTGTGGGCTAGAAGAAGAAGAAAAACACAATGCCAAAGTTCCTTACGGAGAAAGTATTGAGCCTTTTTGAAGAGATGAATTAATCCACATGATGCAGTCTTTTGTTTTCTCCTAACAGTCTCATTTTTTTATGAGATTGCATGAGACATATATCATTTGATAGAAAAAAAAGAGAAAGACATTAGGCATTAGGATTCATGCATGACATTCTTTTCAGTCATGTAGGTTGATCATTCTTTTTGCATAAATAAGTTGGATGTACCTGTGATTCTTCATTTGCCACCCATTTCATATCATTAATTACACTTATTAGTAGGCCACTCAAATGATTTATCTCCTCATCCATTCTTATAAGGAGATCTGCTTCCAATTAGTTGGTAGTTAGGAGAGAGAAATTTAGAATAGGGGATCACATAATGCACCAAGCAAATGCATGAATAATTATGATATTAACTGCTTTCTTGATAGTATTCATTGATCAAAAGGTGGACAACTTTTATGGAAATGTTTGGTCGATGTATAGCAGGTATCGGTTCAATGGTCATTGAAGGCCAATTTAGGGATTGTTTGGTGGTATGATTAAGAAAGGATTTCATGTGTTATGTCCTTTTGCTAACATATATCAAATCGATCCAAGAGAGTGTTTCCCGATGACAAGCAATATTTAATCGAAGGGGAGTTTGATGCATGGGTTTTTAGTCATTTTCACAGGCATGTTTTCCTTGATTTTACGTGTTGATTTGTCATTTTTTGATTAATTATGCATGAAATGCTATCAATGTCCAGTTCTATCTAAATGCATCAAATTATGTGATTTTTACTATTTCAAATGATTTAATATGCAACATGAGTACTTATCCACGTTCTTATGCAATTTCAGTTACAACTGAGCTTCACAGACTCGGTACTTCCGACATAAAAAGTTGGTGGTACCGACTTCATGTCAGTACTGGACCAGAAGACTCACCCAGAATCAACACTACAGACACCCAAAGTCGGTAGTACCGAAATTACATCAGTGAGGTGCAACAAATGAATCACAGAAACTTGGTACTACCGAGTCCAAAAACTCAATACTACTGAGATGGCATCAGGGTGGCAGTGTTCGAGTGACCTAAAGATGCAGTGCTATTCAGACTAGTCGATAGTACCGACATTGTGAGAAATCACAGCTACCCTAGAAACTTGGTACTATTGACTTTACAAGTTGATACTACCGAGTCTACCCAATTAGGCAATCTAAATATAGAACTCTAATACAACAGCTGGTGTTAATTTGTACCTTAAGTGATTCCTATGAATTGAGGGGAGTTCAGCCAGACCTAAGGAGGCAGTCATTTTCCATTGTAGAACATAGAAGAGAGATAGGAGAAGAGAACTGCACCGAAGGCTTCATTCGGGACAATCTGAGCACCTTTGGAGGGTGAATCTACAACCGAAAGACAACATATTGCACGTACGTCGAAAGGGATACTCCGGACCTGCCATTTTTTAGGGGTTACCTTTAATTTTTCTAATGTTTCCCACATTTTTCTCTTTTTCTACCCTATATTTGTCAATGAAAATCATGTAGGGATGAACCCCTTGATTCCTTAGGATCCAAAAGTAACTCAAATATTTATTGTAATTGATTTTAATGGATTAATATCATCTTTATCCCTATTTTGTAGATATAAATCTATGAAATTATCTTGTTTCACTTATGCTTGATCACCATAGATAGATTATTTAACCCTTAATCATTTCGAGAGAGAGGTTAAGGGTTGGAAAAACATGGATTTACCCGCTTATTGCACCCCTTGGGAAAGGTGGAGAATAAAAATCATTTCGAGAGAGAGGTTAAGGGTTGGAAAAGCATAGATTTACCCGCTTATTGCACCCCTTGGGAAAGGTGGAGAATAAAAATCATTTTGGGAGAGAGGTTAAGGGTTGGAAAAGCATAGATTTACCCTCTTATTGCACCCCTTGGGAAAGGTGGAGAATAAATGAGAGGAGAAATCCAGAGATTAATCTTAAAGCACCTAAGTAATCAACCAATTACTATGGAAATGGGATTGACATTAGAATAGGTAGTGAACTACATTGTGAGAGTGGGTAGTTCTTACTACAAGATCTTTATCCAGGGATACTGGTAATAGATATTAGTTTGTGGATTTAATTGCAATGTTATCTGTGGTGAAATCATTGTCCTGAGGAATTCCCTTTAATCTAAGTAATTTAATCTTTAAGCTTGTTTTGTTTCTACATTTGTTTCTATTCAATTAAACCAATTCAACTATTTTACTGGCCTAGCTGATCAAACCATAGTTAATAGTAGTATTTTGGAGTACGTTTCCCTGTGTTTGACTCGGGTCTCAAAAGTCATGTATTGCTTCAAAACGTTCACTTGTGTATAAAGAACAATAAACACATGTCAGCTCCCCATCATAGACAAATCCACCTCAAACTTTAATGTTGGACTAATAACTTCCTCAGCCTGGCTGGTTGCATCACTCTCCTCAATAGCTCCATCACTCCCATCGCCGCTCACTATCTTAGTTGCATACCTTTTCCTGCAAAATCTTGACAATAGATTGACTCTATAAGAAAAAAAATTATATGAAACCATTTTTTTATCACTAAAATAAAACCAGACTACACTTGGTCAACTAGGACACCATTCATGCTCCAATAGATTATGGAGGTTGGGGCATCATCAACATTAACATCAACACACATGCAATTTGTATCATCACCAAAATCATACAAGCTCTCACCACCAGCTCATAAAAAATTTGAAAACCCTTCATTCTTCATAAATACTACAAAATTCGAATCCATGGAATAAAACATATAAAAATATATCTTTGCCACTTTGGAAATTCATCAACAAAAAACTAGATATCATTGTTCAGATGATTGAAACACCTCCTCATGCCTACACCAACATTAACTTTTGGTTTGACCCATGGTACCACAACAACATGATACACAATATCACAAACAACCTCAGTATACCTCGATACCTGAAACATATGAACACAACCACAACTCTTCACATGCTTACTAGAAATAGACAAAACATACTTAAAACTCATCTCTCACTGAACCTTAGCCCCGACACCATTCAATATATCATCCAAAACCTAGAATACAACCCCACTAACTGCATATCATGGAAATGAGGTAACACATACTCTCCCAACAAAGCCTACCATTATCTCACTTATAGAGGGCACATATCTGATCTTAAGCCTTTTTGAAAGATGAAACGAACTCAAAAGTTTAAAATCTTCTTCTGGCTCATCTCAAAGAACAATGTCCTTGCTGACCACAACCATGCTAAGATGGGCTTCTGGGGACCAACCAGATGGTACCGCAGAAGATGAAACCACAAATCATCTTTTCACTAAATGCCCTTCACAGATCGGATTCTCTACCATTATTTTCAACTAAACTCCCTAAAAAATTCCTACACTCACCCACTCAGATCAGAAGTTTAAAACCCATACACACAAACTATTAATCTCACACCCTGATTATTGTCATTCTATGGAGCATATGGATAGAGAGAAATAATAGAAAACACAACAATACTTCTCATCATATAGTGTAGATATTAAATGAGATTCAACACACTATATCTATCATTATTGCATGCAGGACATACATCAACATTAACGCAGGCGATGGAATGTAGGTGATGGCCGATGAAGATACTCAGATGGCAGTCTTTCATAACCACAATGCTAATGGACATTACACTCTGGAGGAGATTTTAACTGACGACACCAGCTTTTAGGCTTTTAGACTTACTATGACAAAGTGAAATTTAGCATTAAATTGAACTAATTCCAATTTCACCCTCCTTATGCTCACTCATGGTGGCAAATCATTTTTTGTGGCTTCATAATCTATTTTGAGACTCAAATCCAAAATATGGTGATCAATGTAGTTTTTATACTCATTATAACACCTCAAATTAGATTCAACCATCACTTTGTCCAAATAATCAAATTGACCCTTCAAACTTCATAATTTGGCTCTAAAACTTTTTCTAGATATTCTCCACATTTTTGGGAAGCTATGGCCAAAATTTCATGTCATTTGGACATTTCTACTATTTTCTATGAATTTTGGAAGTTATGTTCTCAAAATCCCCTTCTATTTGCATTTTTATTGACAAATTCCATGTCAGGGATCCAAGGCAAGGATCTGGGGGTGATCCCAGCCCTTGGATCTGCCTCTCATGGATCTCAACCTAATCCAGTGGCTACAAACTCATCTTCTACCTCCACAATTAGCGGGGAGAAGTAATGACGATCGAAAGCAGCACTCAGCCCTTATACTACACGATTTGAAATTCCAATTGAGAGGGAATGCTCGTGTCACGAATTCAAACTGATTGAATCCTAGTTTGACCTACATTTGTACACCATAGTGCTGCCAAAATGAGCTCCTTTCTTCCTCTACTCACTCTGGCGGCCATGGTTGTCATAAAGGAGTCCCCTAGCCCTAACCCTAGCTCAAAACGCTATAAAAACCTCACAATGGACTCCCCTCAGAGGTACTCTTGTTTCTGTGACCTCAAACAGCCTCGACACCCCCTACTTCATCCCTCAACCACCTGTTTCACCAAGTAGTGCCGCCACATGTGCTTTTTGGGTGTCTCCTCCTCGCAGCATCTTACCACCGCATGTGATCATCGCCAAGCGCACGAGATCATGGAGATGTTGGACGACCACCTCACTTCCTCCATCGGCCGCTCCTACCCCAGATCTCTCTTGTGTCGATGATCCCTACTTTTGGGCTCACGAGGAACTGGAACAAAGAGAATAGACTCATGAACCGTTGGGTCCAGAGAGGGAAACCAGCTGGTCCAAGGGGCCCAGTAGACCTGACCATTTGAACCTGTAAACCAAACTTGAACCGGCCATGTGAGCTAACAAGGTTGCGAGGACTTTGTGTCTAGATCTGGGCTATTTCTTGCACATCCAACAGACCTGGTTTTTCACAAATAAGGTATTATATCTCCTGTCTATTCAGAAATTCATATAAATGTTCAGATCTTATTTTAATTGTAGAAAATACATCCTATCTCTAAATATTATGAAAAAGTAGTCAATCTTGATCAGAAAAACCCAGTGAATCGATTAAAAATACTTTGGAAACCTGATTTCAAATGATTCTTACTGATATATTTAATCTTGATCTATTGTTTATACAATTCGTCTAAATTACTCTATTTGTGGTTAATCTTGACTAAACACTGAAAACCCTAATTCTTGACTCTAATGTTCATATTGAGACTCTAAAATCATAATTGACCCATTATTGATCTAGATTTATTTTTGTTGACTTGAGTTAATCTTGAATATGATGATGACATCTTAATAATAGGATTGATCTAAATCTTGTGGCATATCTTGACCTATTGACCTAAAAGTTGATCTCTGATTTATTCATAATACTAATCATAACTTGATCTAATCTTGAACCCCAATGATGTTAGAACTTTATAATGATCTAAAGACTTGATTTTTGACTTGCATATGGACCAGGATAATTAGGGTTAACACTTGTACCTAGAAAACCTAGGTAGGTCATTAACACACGAAAATACTTGACACTTGAAATAATGTTGGACATACTGATATATTGGTTGATTATAAGTGGATGACCTAACCCTAAGATTGACCTAGGAAAATGTAACCCTAATCTTGAATATTGAAACATGATATCCAAATATCTTGATCTTGACCCTTGATCCAAACATTGTGTATTAGGATCTAACTCTAAGGGTCGACCTATTACTAGATGATTTGTACTCGAAATCTTCAATGAAAGGTACGCTATTACATAACTCCTCCTTGATTGTATCAGAGATACTTTTTTATATCTCTTGATTGTATACTTGGCTATTTACTTAGATGAGCTATTGTTCCCTATGATTAGTCTTCTATTTTTCTATACTATATTTTGAAAAACATGAAAACATAAATTGCATGCCCATTATGACTGCCCGTATATTGATAATGATGATGATATTGATAATGTTGATAATGATGATGTTATTGATAATGTTGATATTGAGTGCAACAACCCCCTCATTTGGAGGTGGGACTTGTACATTGGCTTCCTATGTTCCTATGGTGAGAAGGAGCCTGGTGACCTTCCCCATCGCGTTGGGGTAATAGAGTCACATAAAATATATAAGCATGCTTCTCGAATTACAGTATAATGGGAACTCGTAATAAAAGTTGAATTGTTTGAAAAACTTGTCGAATAAATGTTGGTTTTGCAAATTACTTGTTATTCTTTTGAATATAAGTCATGCCAAGTATACTATTTTGTTATAAATCGCTTTGTTTGATTTTGATAGTGTATCGTGCAATTGCATGATTGTGTCTTGATTTTTTTGATTTTAGACAATACAAGTGGAATACTGAATAAGATCGCTTCCGCACTCTACATACTCTACATGACAAAGATAAATCGGATATATCTTCATATTGGGTTAGTTTGTTCATTTATATATCCAGTTTTTGAGTTATTTATTTCTTATTGTATATGCCAGTGTGATACATCTTATTGGGTCACTCAGGGACGGACGTTTCAATCCCTCTATCACTATCTAGGCAGTGTGATTGGGATTGGAATAATAACGGTTACTCTTCTATATTTTACTGTCTCGATTTGTACTCGAGGCTCATGGGGCCTCCTCCCCCCGGTGCGTTATGTTTCCTCCATCCTTTGTCTCTTTTTCATTAGTTTTTAGACTTTGGGCTACAACTTAACACACTTCTGGTGTTGTTTCTTTTGTTTGTAAGCATTATCAATATTTTAAAACTTCTATAAAAAAAAATGTGGATTGGTCAAAGCGTCGATCAATCGGTCCGGAAGCAACGGTGCGGCCTGTGCAATTGGGGGCTTCTGAGAGGATCTAGATCATAGACCATTGTGGAGGATATAAAAAGGGCGAAGCTGATTCGCTTAGCTAGACGAAGGCGGCATCGGTGGCGTGTGTTTAATTGCCGGGATGGAGGCCGATGACGAAATCATGGTACTAAATTGGACACCTCTCTCTCCATGGTCGAGACTCAACAGTCGAGTAGGTCGCCAACCCCTGTTGCTTTGTGGTCGCGAGCTGCAAACCGTTATGGATGGAAGTTGGAGATGTTGGGTGGGATTTTGGGGACAAGAGTTCCTTCCTTCCTTTGCCTGATAAGTCCACCTAGCACCCGTAAGGCGCGTGTTGGTTCATCCTTCCATCGGCCGAACCCAAAGAGTCTTCGTCATATGTCCACCTCGCCGTCAGGTCCCCCAACGCCGACCCTTACACTATTCATACGTTTGACAGACTCGTTGGCTTTTCTGGTACCGTCGATCCCGCCCGCCGGCCGTCGATCGGCAGCTGCCTTATCGTTTCTCTGATGAAAACCCAGCCTCTCTTGCTGACGGCGTCTTTTGTGAATGAAGCAATCACTCACCTTAGCTTTAGGCCAACGTCAGAACAGATGTTTGATCTCCTAGTTGCACGATTGGTTTCTAGTTCCTCTCCCAGATTACCCAATATCGGCCGTTAAACTGTTAGGCTGGTCCCGCGATCCCTCAATCCTTTCCTACCAACTCCATCCACAGATAACTTTTCGCGGAAAGGATCAAACACAACGGCGTTCGTTGCGCTGGTGGCTCGGCACGGCTACTCATGGAATCGAATCAATAATATCGGATTGAACTCGAATATAGAATGACACAGGTAGTATAATATATCTTCATGGAATCATCATCTATCCAACCCAAGCCCCACGTCAACGTCGGATGTCAAGACGTGCGAAGACGCCACGATCGATCGGCCAGGAAAAGCCTCCCACGCTACCTTGTTCGACGACGTTGACCCCAAGGTTTATCTGGAAGGAGCGAAGAAGACGAAACACTTGACGGCAATCGGTTCCGTTGTGGGTGGGGCAAGAGCGGTGTTAACCTAGCTATAGTGCGGTCATTGAATTTCAACCTCATCATGATCGTTTGTTGTCGCCATTGCCATCTTTCGTTCCACTTGGAAGTTGCGGTTTGGGTTTGGGCCTTTGTTTTGGGGTGATGATCAGCAAACTGCAAGCAACGAACTGTAACCACCTATACCGGCCCGTGTGGACCGCCCTTCGGCTCCTCGCCATTAGAATTCTTTTTTTACCAATATTGACATCATAGGCTCTCACCATCAGACTTGTTTGTGCGACGACAAAAGGATCGCTATTCACAGGACACGAACCCAACAAGATCCCGTCACTCGTCTATCTACCTTGTTTAAGGGTAAGCGACGTGTTTATGTTCTTTTTTTTGTACATGTGTTAATTACGGATAAGGTCAATGCCATCAAACACCCGTTACTCGTCTATCTATCATTGCACGTGGTAAGCACGTGGTTCATATTTGAATCGTGATAGTAATATAAATATTCATAAAGGATATTATATAATATATACATAGATAACTATATCAAAATCATGTTTTTCTTGTCTACATAGAACATTTAAGCAAATACACTACTTTTTACAACACACATATTTGGACATTGTAGGATACAACAAAGTATTATATTGTTGATATCTAATGAAATATCTCATTTTAGCTTTTACTTGAAATATGATATGCATCCTTATGAGATTGCCTTCCCATTTCTAGATTAGGTTGTATTGTTCCTGTACATAATAAGTGTCAGATTACTATAGATGATGCATGTAGAAAGATGTATTTGTGTACATATAGACAATATGATGTGAATAATACTTACCATGGGATCGAATGTCATCAACATGTTATTGGATCACACAAGAGAAGATTTTTTACTTAATTTTCAAGCAATGTAGATTGGGTTATATCACTACCTTCTTCAAAATGAAGTCTTAGAATACACCAGAAATGACTTTTTCAAGAATTTTAATTGATGAAGAATTTTGAATTGTAGTCATTGAGAAAAATTCATAAGTGCAGTTACCAAGGATTTGCAGTGGTTTCATTGTAGCAATATTATAGAAGCAATTCACATTGTAGGTAGTGTTGGTTTTCTTATGATATTTGTTGCAAGCCATATATTAAAGTTCTTTCTGATTAAAAATGATATTTTGTTTTGGTTGTATCAAATGTATTGTTTCCCATATATATGATATGTTAGTCTCGAGTAAGAAATTTAGAATGCTTTATATGTGGAAAAGAAACCTTCAACATTACCAGATCAATAGAGGCCAAAACTTCTACAATTGGAGCATTCTAATTAACGTTCTTATTATACTCGACTATAGTATCTTCAAGTAGACCACGATGAATCATTTTCCTACCTCATGGATTGGTGTTTGTGACGATAAAATGTATTGATATATAAATTTAATGATAAAAAGCATATTATTCTCGGATTTTTTTACTTCTTCTAGTTCTAGATTTATCAATATAATTGTTTTCCTACCAATCTACAGAGTCTATTTTTTGTATGTTGTAATATGAAAGAATGAACAATTTGTCACAAAATTTTATAACGAGAATATCTAGTAACAATTTCCGTAGCTATTCTTTGAAACCAAATCTTTTGCAGCAGTGGTGGTCTTTTCTCTAGAAGCTCCAATATGTTATCATTGTGACCAATCATAAAATGTAACCAAGTTGATAGAGTCAGGATCCACATCCTATAAATATATTTATAATAAGTACAATGATATAAATATATTAATTATTTTTAAATTATTAGATATGTTAAACCTATGCAACATCAATTAGGAGAAGATCTTGGAAGTTCACATCAGAGTAATCTCACTTTCTTTTGGTTTTTTATTTTTGAAGAACATCTATAACTATTGTAAACACTTCTGCATATGTTTATCATAATAGAATTGTTGGGTTATCAAAAAAAATATAATAAGATAAATATATTGAAGGATATCGAATAAACTCATACCTATTTCTGGAGGTTTCTTTAGGAAATTTGATTGAGACAAAAGATCTAAAATCATTGGTTCTTTGTATGCTATATCACATTCTGCTTTTTCTATGATTTTGATCCTCTTTATGATCATCTCGCATTTGTGGTCATTCAAGGTACCAAAATAATAGTGTGGTTTAAGTAGTGACAATGTAGTTCTTGACAATTAGTAAGTATTGTTCAACATCTATATTAAAGATTTATGACTATAGATTTTGTTATAATTCTCTTCAGACTGAAGTCTAACCTCCTTAACAAATTAGTCTATGTAGTTCCTTTTTAGGAGGAATGAGTCTATTCCTAAAAAGAATAAAATTCTAAATCAAAATTCATATTAAATGCATATCATGTGTATATATGAAAATGTTAAAATAATTGTAGACTATAGATCAATCCAGAAAAATCATTCTACATAAGGTATCATGCATTACATTGTTTAATGTATGATGTCCAAAAGTTTGATCATAAAATAGAGAATATATGTATTTTCCAAAAAATATTGTGTGTAAAATATTATCCAAGTACATATATATACATGTATATATATGTATATATGTATATATAATATGCATACATGATATATATATATATATATGGAAGTTTATTCAATACCCGCGTGGGTACTTTGTTTAGACTACCCGTGTTTGAAAATACGGTGGCACGAATCGTAATTACAGACCTGTTATTCTATTCTGCGGGTCGCCGCACTGAATCCCGTATTCTAAATAGACGCCGTCGTATCTCCTTCCCCAACGGAACACTGGATCACAGCTTAATACGAAACTAACCTTCTCGACCTGGACGTGGGCACCGAGCGCGCCAGTCAGTCAGTCTGACCGCGACGAGCTGGGGGTTGAGCTGACACACCGAAGTTGTCCTGACCAGTTCAGGAATTGGACGCTCACAGTCATCCCAAGATTCCCAACCGTGAGTCCACCTTCTCCAGCTACCCCCATCAATTCCTAATTGTGCCCTTACTGCACGGCACAACAGTCCATTGCGGCCATGGCACCTAACGTATTTATAGCACATGATATTATATCCCGACTTTGCTTACCCACACCTCCCTCATTGTCTCGTCGTGGAGTTTGGAGGGCATCCAGCTAGAGGACTGCACCTGCGATCGAGGCAACAGGAATAACAGCAGGACGAGAAAGAAAGCTCTGATCCAAGGCTCTGATTGATCGGAGATGGTGAAGGGCAGGACGACGATGGAAGTAGATGCTGATGGCGTCGCGGTCATCACCATCATCAACCCGCCGGTCAATTCCTTCTCACTCGAAGGTACCCACTTCCTCCGCCCTCCCTCTCTCACATGTCCGAACCCCTCCTACCGCCCCTGCTTTCTTTCTTCAGCCTGCTGCATTTTGTTTCTGGTTTTTTCTTCCCCGAATCACTTCGATCGGGTATGTGTTTCGACAGGCCGGCTGGTTGGCCGGCCGGCTGGCCGGCCAATTACGCTACTTGTGAAGATCAGTTTCGTCTCACAGGATGTGCTCGCTTCTGCGGGATTCCGGATGGAGTTTCGAAGGTCGAAACTTCGGCCTATACTCGTCTTGCTCGATTCCATATATCGAATTGTGAAATTCAGACTTACATTGTTCTTTCGAAAAGAATTATTTAAAAAAATCTCCCCACCCCCTCTTGGGAAGCGATGGTTGTTGCAAACCTTGACAGACAAAGCGTCACCCCTCAATACCATTTCCACACACACCCATCATCCTCCCACTCATACCGCACTGGTAACAGTTGGGCATGCGAATCAGGAACATGAATGAGATTAGTTGTTTTACATTCTTGCTACCGCATTAGAGATTATTCACGCGGTAAAAAGGAAAACCACCAAGCAGTCAAAGAAGACCAATGTGTCAGTCCACCGCTTTATTAGTCTCCCATCCCCCCCCCCCCCCCCCCCCCAAATACTCCACCACGTCTTTAGTCTCCCTTAACTCTATCATATTTTTTTCTATCTATCGCTAGTCCAATTTACCATGCTAATACTTTCCTAACAACCCTTTCTCATCGTACATGGACAGTTGGACACCAGGCGCATGTATTGACACAAGGTTACTTGAAATATGTTATTATTTTATGTAACTTGGTTTGGGTACATGTGCTTGACCCAAGATAGGCTCACGTATCGTTGAGTTGATGAAAAATCCTTGGCAAGTATATTATTTGAAACTTGCAAGTATGGCAGGACATATCTATGATGCAACTAGCTGCTGGTTGTATCTTAGACTTTGATGTTACTGTGCAGTATGACCGGACATTTCCATATAGTTACTTTTTGTGTGATGATGTTACTTTCAGTGTCTGATAGTTACTTTTTGTGTCTCGATGTTACTTTTAATGTCAAATAGTTACTTTTCTTACTATATAGTTACTTTTGTGTCCTAATGTTACTTTCAGAGTCGGATAGTTATATTTTGTATCATGATGATACTTTTAATGTGAGATAGTTACTTTCCATGCCATATAGTTACTTTGTTTGTCCTATAACTCAAAATTAAAGAAATAAAAATCTGTAATACCATAGTTGGGCCCCATATCATCGTCTACCATATAGTTACTTTTTGTGTCCTGGTGTTACTTTCAGTGTCAGATGGTTATTTTTTATTTCTCGATGTTACTTTTAGTGTCGAATAGTTACTTTTTTACAGTATAGTTACTTTTTGTGTCCTGACGTTACTTTCAATGTCAGGTAGCTACTTTTTGTATCATGTATTTACTTTCCATGCCATATAGTTACTTTTTGTGTCCTATTGTTACTTTTGGTATCACATAGTTATTTTTTTTTCATGATGCTGCTTTTTTAGTGTCAAATAGTTGTTTTTTGTATCATATAGTTTACTTTTTGTGTCTTGATGTTACTTTCAATGTCGGGTAGTTACTTTTTATACAATATAGTTACTTTTTCTGTCCTTGTATTATTTCTGGTGTTGAATGGGTACTTTCGTACCATACAATTACTTTTGATATCATCAAACAGTTATTTATATACCAAATTGTTACTTCTGATAACATCCATCACCGATTACTGCCAGCACCATTGATGCGTATTACATTTAACTTTGGATATACCTTTCTATTGTTATCAACATATTTTCTTACTTTTCGTAATCCCGTTGTCATTTTTCCGACTCTTTGTTACTTCTGCAGTCCAATAGTTACTTTTCATACCAAATAGTTACTTTATATGCCACAGTGTTACTTTTTATAACTCCATATTACTTTATGTGTCAAATAGTTATTGTACATATCATACAAACTCTATATTTAGCACTGGTCAATTTTATAATTAAAATAGTACTTCCTATGTGACATACAATTACATTGTCTGTTAATATCACACCTATAATTGATTGATCTCTACATACTACGTGTTTGTAGAGGAGGCCAATGCCCAATAGCTACAACCGTTAATCTGCATCCCAAACAAGATGAAGACCTTTTTCACAACAATCATGTCAACCGGTTGGGGCCTGGGCGTCTTCAATCACCTCCTCACCTTCGGTGGCAGTGGGAGTGACAACGGAGTTAAGAACTTCTTCAATTGGACATTAATGCCGCAAGTGACCAGGGCGGCTGTAGACAAGTGAGAAGTAGGTGAAGGGAGTCGGCGAAGTCTAGGTGTGATGATGTATGTTCCCAGATGTCGTCTGCTTTGGTCCTGCCACAAATGAGCTGAACCAGGAGGCCGATCAACGACCATACTTAATGGAGCCGGAGACGTCGGTTAGCATCTTCCCCCAGACAAACTTCTTCAGGAACGACTTCATGAACCATCCGCATCCCATCTTCCCCCAGGTGAACTCCGTGACGACCCCATGCATTCGCAGACATCACCGACCTCGTATTCGTCCACCTCAACCTCCTCCTCCGCCCTAACCGTCCTCCTGGACAAGGAGGAGCCCTCCGCCGTGGGCGGGGGACGGGTAAGAGGATCCATGGGCCCGGACCTGTCCCAGCGAGGCATCGGATTGATGGGAGATGATGGTGTACATGCGGCGGTTAGAGTCACGTTGTAGGACGAGGGGGAGGGTTTGGGCGGAATGGAGAGGGATTTGGCGGGGCGGAGGGACGGAGCCGATGCAGGGATTGCAAGAGGATGCAGAGAGGTAGGTTTGGGCGTGGCCGTGGCTGGGCTCGGGCTCCATCGGAACGAAGACGTTTCTGTAGAAATCCGGCGCGACGGGTGCTGCCAATGGTTAATGATGAAATGGATTCTGGTACTTGAGATGCATCATCTACCTGCCAGGCACGCAGCGACGAAGGCGTGCGGGGTTCCGACGGCAGAGAGAGAGTAGACGAGAGACAAGTTTCCACGGAAGATGTTAGTTTTTAGTTAATTTATAATAGATGCCACCGTGCTTTTGAGGGACGGGTAGTATAAGTAAGATACCCGCGTGGGCATTAAAAACGTAATATATATATATATATATATATATATATATATGTACTTATATGATATATATTATACATTGTCATATATATACACACAAATACATACATCACATGAGAATAATTCAAAGAATTTGTAATGAATAAAAAATATATAATATTGTTGCATGTACAATTACACAATATTTATTACAATGAAGAACTAGCTCCAATATTACCACAGATCCACACTTGCATTTTAGACTCAACAAATTCTGATTCTAAGCCATGCAAAAGATGGTGACAACTAACTGCAACAAAAAAAACTCTAATATTATTAACAACAACAACAATAACAATAATAATAATAATTATAGTTATAATTATAATGATTTGATAATTTAATGATAACATATTGATATATACATAGCTGGCCAAAAAAATATAATGATAACATAATAATATTTCTTAAACTTAAAGTACATAAGTAAAATAAATAATGCAAAATTGTAGTGTTATTATTAATTCATCTTTGAGATCGGTGCTAGCCCTATGGAATATCAGTAGGATTGTCATTATGTTCCCCAAATGTGAATCAAGTGCTTATCACCTTGTGTTTCGTTAATAACCTAACAAACTAACCAACAACAATATTGGATATGTGTCTCTGTATGAGTATTGGCATGTCGACATGAAGATGACCAAACAAATTGTTGAGGAGCATTACTTTGGGCTACTAATGACAATGTGTTGTGTACAAAATTAGTGGCCTATATGAACATTAAGTAAGCAAAATAATAGTCAAATAGTGTCGGATGAAGAATCTACCTAAATAAAAAGTGAGATGAAAAGTTGTTCAGTTGTATGAAATACCTTCAGGACGTGCTAATGTTGTGTATATTCTAGTATCAGACAAAATGGGATCTGAAACAAAATGCTAGAATCAGTATAACATAGAAAAATGGAAGAAAAAGAGTGTCTTTGCCTGTTTAAGGGAGACCAAGATAATATACACATTTGTATATATATATATTATTTGCCATGTAACCTGATCTATTTGTTACGTTAAAAGTGTCGGCTAGTCTTGATAGCTTGTTGTCAAGGGATAAGTAAATAACCCCTGTGATGTGGCAACACATAATTAATTCAATTTTACGGCATAGCCAAATCATACATAGACACAAGTGTGAAAAGATATTTGTTTTGAAAAAAATAGCAAACTGGTCAACAAAATAGCAAGTAGTTGTAAAAAGTAGGATGTGGCTGCTAAAAAGGTGTACTAGCACGTGAATGGCATGAACATGTAAAATTTTAGGAGAATAAGCTGGCTATCAAAGAGGTGTAAATAGCAGTCTGGTCACCTACATTTATTTATACGGTATATAAGAAATAAAAATTCATACATACAATATAACTTGACATTGATGTGTTCACAACATGTGCTACTCAAACGTTGCTAGTTGGACCTACACGATAACTTGGCAAAGTTTTAGTAACTTGGTTCTTTTGCTTCTAAGTATGTTATTCTCTGGACCAGATGTAAGAAATTGTTCACAATTTTGTATATATTAGCAAAAAGAAATGATTTAAGCATGTGAGTTAAATTTTGATTACTCATCAAAATAGAGTATTTTTTTACAATAGTTAAATATGAATAAATATCATTGCATACAAACTAATATTGTATTTTATTGCCTCCCAATATCAAATTTTGTCATCACTTTTGTGTGAGAAAGAAAATGAAAAAAATAGTTGCTCAGACATTTGCTATTTTTTTATAGAGAAAAAATTCTATGCACGTTGCGTGAGTAGTAGATGCACATGGTGATTTACCATTGAATGTTAACTGCTAGAATTACTCTGTCAGGTGTGTATAATATAACATTATCTGATTGTCCTAAATTAAAAGAAGATAAATGTGTATGTCAATAATTCAGACACTTTTTATTTATCTATAGATTTTTCAGTACCTATAGTCAATTTTATACCATATTAGTAAAAAAAAGATAGAGACTAAGTGAATATAAACATTCAAATAGTTCCCAAGAAAGCCTCTATCACCACATTTGTTTTTTTTTAAACCACATGTAGTAAACTTCTTGAATAACAACTATTACTATTTTTTATTAAATAACTTAAATATTGAAGCTATTCAAATAATTGAAAAAATAACATACACACACCTAACTATTTTTTTAGAGGTACACATCCATAGTTGATTTGAACATAAATGAAACCTTTATCTAGGTAAAGTAGTAGGTGGAAAGACAGATGATCCTCTGCTAACGAGATTGTTTCATCAAGGTCATCATTAGCACACGTTGTCATTTGTCAATAACTTTAATACAATCCAACAAGAGGGAGATGTTGGATAAATTGGACATTATTATACCCTTTGTTTTGATGATAAGAAACATTTCATTCTTGTAGATCTAACTTGTTATTTAAGTGTTTCAAGGTCAAATAAATAAGGAAGTGGATAGTTGAAGATCAATATAAATTAGAAGATCAGCGTGCTTAGATTGCTTTTACTTTCATGATTGTACTCAATGTAAAAATGTGTACAAGTATATAATGTACAAGTACATAGATATCATGTAAATCAAGAATTAGATCTTTCTTATCCACTCATAACACTTAGATAGATCCTCCCCCAAGATATAATCACATTTACACATCGATTCACACACTTAGTAGATGATTCAACATATTGAAACAGGGACATTCTCGGTCAACAAACTTCTCAACCGAGACACCCTCGGTCGACTAAATTCTCAAATGAGAATCACCTTAGTCTAGCACATTAGCACTTATTAATAACCTTCACATGTAATCCTAAATCAACTCTCAGTCGACAACTTTCTCGATCGAGAATAGACCTTCCAACATGTTCTATAGACGTTGGACTGAGTTGGAAAAGTAGTTGGGAGTTTGAAATGAACGTTGCAACACATTTACCTCAACCTCCCACTCAGTCAAAGAAATGGTCGACCGAGACACATCTCGGTCGACAAACTTCTCGACCGAGCTACTCCCTGGATTACATTTTTAGAACTAAACAACTAGTCATTACAATGTAATTTATGGACACCTAACGTCTAGTTGAGCACTAAGAACACCCTATAAAGTGTCTAGAATGTCCCTAAGCACTAGTAAGCCATTTCTATAAATAGGACATGCCTTAGGACACCCAAAACAATCACTTGTGCATACAATTACACTTGAGATTCATTCTTAGTGAGCAACAAGCAAAGCTACACTTGTAATTTGTTTCTTTGAGCTCTACATTAGTGTCCTATAGCTTAGTATCTCCTAGAGACCACACTACCACGTTCATCTATAGGGGATAGGAGATCCATACGCTTGATATAGGATCAAAGCGTTGTACTCATTGGTAACATTGTTTCTTTCTTCCAATCTTGTTCCTTTTATTGTATTTTGCTCTCCACGACTACTCCTAGGCTGGAGGCTGTTGAAAGGAGGTTCGTGGAGCTACTTCAAGGTGGTGAAGGATGCTCCCGGTGACTTAGAGTTACTTCAGAAGGCTTCCTCAAGGATTGAAGATACTTTAGGTGAAGGCTATTGCAAGGGTGGACTTGGAGTTACTTCAGAAGGTTACTTCTAGGAGGATTGAGGCTACTTCAGGTGAAGGATACT
Organism: Alisma plantago-aquatica; assembly: GCA_963693085.1. Classification (NCBI taxonomy): domain Eukaryota; kingdom Viridiplantae; phylum Streptophyta; class Magnoliopsida; order Alismatales; family Alismataceae; genus Alisma; species Alisma plantago-aquatica. The sequence continues at coordinate 499,955,249 of OY856413.1, read as the reverse complement.
TCAAGGGTGTAGGAAGGTAATTGTATTTTTTGTAACATCCTCGAGAGGTAATAAAATAAATTACTTTCAAAATCCCAGTTAGAAACAATCGGGTAGTGGACTGACTACCTTATATTTCTAAGGTAGGAACCACTCTATATCCTTGTGTCTTCCTTGTTTCCTCCTACTTCTTGTTCAAGTATTTTAATTGTTTTTAAAACTCCAAAAAGCTCTATTCACCCACCCCCCCTCTTGATCTTTCAATTGGTATCAGAGCATGTCTTCAAGGAGCTTTAACAAGTCTTGAAGGATAGGGGATGGTGTGATCAACAACTTGAACCTAGAGGGAACCTACGTAGCTCGTCCACCACCGCTCGATGGAAGCAATTACAACTATTGGAAGAGAAGGATGCAGGTTTTTTTTCAAGGCATCAGTTGGGAGCTTTGGAGGATGGTATCTACTCCATATGAGCTTCTGAAAACTGAGTATGCTACATGGGATATCAATATGGTAAAGTAAGCTCAACTAAATGCCAAGGTTGTAAGTATTTTATATTGTTCTATTTCAGTAAGTGAATACAATAGAATTTCTTCATGTGAAATTGCATATGATATATAGCATAGAGTTTCTATTACACATGAAGGAACTATACAAATTAAAAATTCTAATATTAGTATGTTTAAAAAAAAATTTGAACAATTTCATATGGAACCAAATGAGTCCATTAGTGATATGTATGCAAGATTCTCTACTATCATTAATGATTTCAGTGCATTAGGAAAATTCATAAGTGAAGAAGACCAAGTATCCAAAATTCTTAGGTGTTTTCCTCCAAAGTACAAACCAAAGGTGACAACCGTTGAAGAAGCCAATGATCTCACCAGATTGAGGATGGAGCAGCTCATTGGCAACTTAGAGACTCACGAGGTCACCCTTAAAGAAGAAGAAAGATTGGCAGCTGAACAAAAAAGGAGAAAAGAAAGGACATTGCATTCAAGGCAACAACTAAAATTAATCATGATACAAGTGAAGAAGACAGTGAAGAAGAGACTCTCATTGTAAATGGTAAGCAATATAGAAGATTTAAAACTAACAAAATTTCTAGTGTTTCTTCTTCCTCTTCCCCTAGGTGCTTTGAATGTGGCAAAAAGGGATATTTAAAAAATGATTGTACCAAAGTCAAGAAGGGAAGGAAATCCTCTCAAAAGAAGAAGGAAAAAGCCTACAAAGAAGCATGGGATGACTCAAGTGATGATAGTGAAGATGGAGAATAAGAAGTGGAGTGCCTTATTGCTACAACAAATGAAGAAGAGAATGAAGTAAGCTTATTTGATTTATCTAAAGAAGAGTTTGTTGCTAGCATTGAAGAATTACATGATAAATATATTGATTGTAAAAAGAAATTAAAAAGAGTTACAAAACTAACGAAGAATTATATGCTCAATTAAATGATCTTGATTATGAAAAGGAAAGTATTATTTTTGAAAATTCTACCTTGAAATCATATTATAATGATTGCAATATGAAATTGCTTAGTCTAGAAACAAACTATAATTTTCTTTCTCAAGAAAAGGTTGAACTACTTGCAAAATTGAATGATCTTCAAACTCAACCTATCTTGTGTACTCATTCAGATGATAATGCTATTGTAAAAGAAATAGATAGTTTGTTATCTAATCTAGAACAAGCAAAGTTAGACATTAAAAGGAGAATGGATGAAATTACTAAGTTAAGAAAAGGTTGTACTACTTGCAAAATTGAATAATCTTCAAACTCAACCTATCTTGTGTACTCATTCAGATTATAATGCAATTGTCAAAGAAAGAGATAGTTTGTTATCTAATCTAGATCAAGCAAAGTTAGACATTAAAAGGAGAATGGATGAAATTACCAATTTACAAAAGGATATTAGTAGCTTGAAAAATAAAGATATTCTTGATAAAATTCTAAAAGACTCTTCTGGTCAAATTGGAAGGAGAGGACTAGGTTATGTGCCCAAAGATATATCCTATCAAAAGCCTAGAATGAAAAGGACACATGTACCCAAGAATAAATTCATGTATGTGCCTAAAGACAATCTAGCTACAAAGAGAAATGAAATAGATTCTATATGTTGTCATTACTGTTTACGTCTTGGACATTATTCATTCTCTTACCTAAAGAAGAAAAACGATGTTGATCTAGTTTGGATTCCAAAACCCCAAACTTAGAAATATTGAACATGATTAAATGAGATTTGACCTAAAGCTTTACTTTGATACTCAAAATGTCTTATCTCAACTAAACTAAGCTTTAATTTGCATATTTATGTAAAATTGTATTAGAGGTAACTTATGTTTTACTTGAAAATAATTGCTAAAACAGAAACATTCTCGGTCAAATAAATCCTCAACTAAGATATTCTTCGGTCGAGAAAATAGTAGACCAAGGATGTTTCTGTCTAAAACCTGCACTTTCTGGACAAACAATAACTTGCTCGGTCGAGAAAAGTGTTGACCGACAGGATTTTGGTCGAGAAATTTGTCGACCAAGAAATTTATTGTTTTAAGCTTGAAAATTCTTGGAAAACATCCGATTGACAAATACTTCGACTGAACCTCACTCGGTCGAGAAAATTGTCGACCAAAGATGTTTCTGACAGAACTATTTTATCTTGAGTAATAAACTCTACATGATACATTGCCTAAATATTTGAAAGTTTTTAAGAATTATAAATAGGCATAAAAAAATTGCAAGATTAATTTGTCCCAACATGCTTATAATTGAAAAAAAAGAGATTTTCACATACACGAGGACAAAATTGGAGGAAAGCCTTAATGGAAAAACTATTGGTATAAGAGATCTTAGTCAACATTAACATAATCAAAATTAAAAAGATAAGAATTTATCATACAAGGAACTTGGTTAGAATTTAATCAAAACCATTTTGTGAGAAAATTTAAAGTTTGAGCATGCTAGAATATTAAAACAAGATATATTTTCAAAACCTTGCTCACATGAATTAAGATATAAGGAAAAAGAAGGCAAACTTAATCTTAGGTCACAAAAAGGATTTATCTTAGAATTTTCAATTCTTACTAGTTCACATATAAATAAAATGAAAAATGATTATATACAACAAGGTTCAATCGTATTCAAGAAGAAAAGGATCATTGGATATCTTATAAAAAATTTTATTGGAAATCTACAGAAATGCCTCTCGGTTGAAAAAGAGTTTGACCGAGGGGTGCCCCGACCGAAGTCATGGTCGACCAAATATAAGCCTGACAAAATGCTTATTTGTGAAATCAAATCATTGACTTGCACTCAACCTTAGTATATTTGCTCATCATGTTATGAAATTGATTCATTGCTTTACTTATTTTATTGAACTTCAAAGCAAGTTATGCCCTTAGTATCCTTAAGGTAATCTTGGGAACTTACAACATTCTTGAATACAATGTATATCTTTCTCTTAATTGAATTCTCTACACTAATTAGGGCTTAACATCCCTTGTATTTGGTTAGAGATACATTCATTGATTCCACTATGAGCTTAAAATAATGTCATATCATTTCAGGGCTTAACATCCTTTGTAAATGGTTGAGAAATATATTCATTGATCCTACTATGAGCCTAAAAGAATCTCATATGATTTTAGGGCTTAACATCCCTTGTAAATGGTTGAGAAACTAATAAAATATATCCATGAGCCTATAGGATTCTCATATCATTTCAGGGCTTAACATCCTATGCAAATGGTTGAGAAATAACTCATGATTTTTGAACAATGGCTAAATTTGACATTCCTGTTAAAATATACAATTAAACGGGAGCATATCATCCAGGGGGAGCAAGTTGATTATATGGTTATCTTTTTGAAATGACAAAGGGGGAGAAATAATATAAATCAAATTAAATGAGTTTCATAATCTCTTAGCTTCACATAAATTGTTGTTATATCATTTAAAGAGTTGGATACTATGTTCCGTACCTCTTTGGGAATAACTAGCATACACTCCATGAATAATCAAGAGAATATCTACATAAGGTAAATATCAGGTATGAAACTCATGATATTTCAATTCCTTGATTTATATTTTAGAAATGTTTGTCATCTTCATAAAGGGTGAGACTGTTGGCTAAATTGCACATTATTATACCCTTTGTTTTGATGATGACAAAGATTTCATTCTTGTGGATCTAACTTGTTATTTGAATGTTTCAAGGACAAACAAATAATGAAGTGGATAATTGAAGATCAATACAAATTGGAAGATCAACATGCTTAGATTGCTTTTACTTTCATGATTGTACTCAATGTAAAAACTTGTACAAATATATAATGTATAAGTACATAGATATCATGTAAATCAAGAATTAGATCTTACCTATCCACTCACAACACTTAGATAGATCCTCTCCTAAGATAGAATCACAATTACACATGGATTCACACACTTAGTAGATGATTCAACATATTGAAATAGGGAAATCTTTGGTCGAAAAAATTCTCGACCGAGACACCCTCGGTCGACTAAATTCTCGATCGAGAATCACCTTAGTCTATCACATGAGAACTTATTAATAACCTGCACATGTAACCCTAAATCAACTCTCGGTCGACAACTTTTTCGATCGAGATAGACCTTCCAGCAGGTTTTATAGACGTTAGACTGAGTTGGAAATGTAGTTGGGAGTTGGAACTGAACGTTGCCATACATTTACCTCAACCTCCCACTCCGTCAAAGAAATGGTCGACCGAGACACATCTCGGACGACAAACTTCTTGACCGAGCTACTCCCTGGATTTCATTTTCAACACTAAACAACTAACCATTACAATGTAATTTATGGACACCTAACAGCTAGTTGAGTAATAAGAACACCCTAGAAAGTGTCTAGAATGTCCCTAAGCACTAGTAAGCTATTCCTATAAATAGGACATGCCTTAGAACACCCAAAGCAATCACTTGTGCATACAATTACACTTGAGATTCATTCTTAGTGAGTAACAAGCAAAGCTACACTTGCAATTTGTTTCTTTGAGTTCTACATTAGTGTCATATAGCTTAGTATCTCCAAGCCACCACACTACCACACTCATCTATAGTGGATAGGAGATCAATACACTTGATATAGGATCAAAGCATTGTACTCATTGGTAACATTGTTTCTTTCTTTCAATCTTGTTGCTTTTATTATATTTTGTTCTCCTTGACTAGTCCTAGGCTAGAGGTTGTTGAAAGGAGGTTCGTGGAGCTACTTCAAGGTGGTGAAGGCTGCTCCCGGTGACTTGGAGTTAGTTCAGAAGGCTTCCTCAAGGATTGAAGCTACTTCAGGTGAAGGTTGTTTCAAGGGTGGACTTGGAGTTACTTCAGAAGGTTACTTCTAGGAGGATTGAGGCTACTTCAAGGGTGTAGGAAAGAATTGTATTTTGTGTAACATCCTGGAGAGGTAATAAAATAAATTTCTTTGAAAATCTCAGTTGGAAATAATCGGGTGGTGGACTGACTACCTTAGATTTCTACGGTAGGAATCACTCTACATCCTTGTGTCTTCCTTGTTTCCTCCTACTTCTTGTTCAAGTGTTTTAATTGTTTTTAAAACTCCAAAAATCTCTATTCACCCCCACCTCTAGATCTTTCAGGAGAAACTCAAGTAACAACTAGAAGACTCCATCCATCCTATGAGCATAGAGATAAAGTGGAATGATTTATACACATACATGCTGCTAGAACACACACACTGAATAGACTAATAAGCACACAACCAAGCCACCAAATTATATAAAAATGCATTCACTACAACCAATTAACTTCCTCTACCATTATAGCACATCATTACCAATATTTAAATCCAATTTGTATTGTCGAACTTAAGATTCGCATTACATTTCCATACAAGGATTTAGATACAATCCGCTAAGAAAGAGCAACTTGGTTAAAATTCCAGGTGACTCCCTCCAACCTGTAAGCATAAAGGAAAACTTTACAAATCAACACTATGATTAATATAGGTAAACTGGACCAATGAAACAAATAGTTTGTTGAAATCCCCTCTAAACTTGAAATTGATTTCTCACCAAAGCTACAATTAGTAGTACACTTCCAAACACATGGCAGATTGAACTGATTAGTATGTAGATATATTAGAATGTTTAAAATATAAATAGATTTCTAAACACACATATGAAGTGTAAATATGAGTACAACTAAATTGTTGGAACAAAAATATATTCTACAGTGATAAAAAGACACTCAAAATATGACATTTTGTAGGAAAAAACCCAAAAACAAATTGTAAAAAACATAAAAACATATGTTGTAGAAAAATATATTAAAAAGCCTCCCTCTAATATTGAAGCACATATTTGCAAAATTTAAATCAAAAACTTTTTTTGGTTGAGTTTATGATTCATCTTATATTACCATGCAATAATTGATATACACCAACTCACTGAAAAAAAGAAACTTGGTTAAAATTTGATTGAATCCATTTGACCTGTAAGCACACCGGAAAATTGGACATATTAACACTCAAATAGACAATTTTAACACTCAGATTGATATAGATAAATTGGGTCAAGGAGCACACAAACAATTTATTAGAAGCCAATATGAACCATAAATTGACTTTTTTTACCAAGATTATGATTACTAGTGCATTGTGAAACACACAAAAACTAGACCAATTAATACACAATTAGTTTGGATTCGTTAGCATACAAACAAATTGTTGAAATACACATATAAAGTAGAATGATAAGCACACAACTAAATTGTTAAAACACACACGCATGCCAGAGATATAAATACACATACTCAAAACATGGCGAAAGAATCCAAAATAAACTGTAAAGAAGCACATTGTAAAAGACTGTCATAAAAGAAATATTGTGAAACAACTCATATCGAAAAAAAACCAAAGCAGATCGACAACAACTATCTAACTCCCGTTTGTTATAAGGATATATATGCATATGTTGGAACTTTACTACCACCACAACTACACAAGATTCTATCTAAAGATAAAAAATGATTGTTAGGTGTAGTAAACATGGTCATGTGCAACAATAAATTTTGTAGTACATATTTTTCTACTAGGCCTCCCATATTGTATACTAGAACTGTAAATGATAAAAAATCATTTTATAGGTGACCTTTATATATAATTTACAATATATATATATAAATAAATAAATAAATATATATATATATAATATACCAGTGACACCAATGCCGCCGATCACCCCGATCAGTGGAGTCCGCTCATCCGCACACCCCACCACTATCGCAACACACTCTAACCAGACCATGAGCAACGAGAAGACACCACCATCAGCGACTGGCGCAAGCCGGGTGAATAGGGCGGCTGCGGCTGAAACGACCGTCTCGCGAAAACAGGTTTAACTAATGCGGAAGCGAATTATTTGCAGCGGATTACTGAGAATCACTGAAAATTTAACTTTTTGCAAAGAGATCCATTCATAGGAAAACTCTTTAACCAAGAACCAAAGTGTTTCCTTTTCATCCTGGATCACAAGTACACAGCCTGTACAATTCCTTTTTAAGGATTACAACATTGACTGCCCTGTAAACAAATATACACATGCAGTATAAAACTTTGAGGCATTAAGCCAAAACTCCGATTGAATCATTTAAAACTCCAAGGACCTGAGAGTACAGAGACGACACATAGGACTACTATCTATATGACTTGGCAGACAATATCTCCACCTAAGATCTCATTGCTGTCCTTGTTGTTGCTGTTGCTTCTGCTCATCTCTGTTCTAGGGATTTCCTGCCTTGCCTTCCATGCATACCTAAAAATGTTTTCCCACGGGGGTGAGACAATTGAAAAATTGCCCCAGCGAGAGATATAACTCTCTGCCAAAATATTGGTATTGCAGTTTATTAAATTAAAACTGAGCAGGGGTTACTTTTACCATATCAGGAAGAATTATTCATCATAGAACAAAATAAGATAATCTCCTATTCTCAAGGAGAGCATTGCATCTACCCATGGTAGATAAGTAATTCATCTGCCTACTTTGCAGAGAATATAAAGAGACATAAATAACATTTATCCGCTAAGGAATGCACAAAGAAATGCAACATCAGCCAATGAATCTCCGTATTCAATCCTTAAGCAAACATGTTATACGGCTGATTACATTTTACAATCATATTTAAGCTCTGAGGAGATGAGGTATACCGCTCATACTCCAACCGGCCACTGCGAAGTCAAAACTGGTACCATACATAGGTCTAGGGAAGAGCCGGCTTCCAAGACCTCCAACGTCTCGGTCAGTGCGAGACAAAACGCAGGACATCTCGTGTCTCTGCTAACGTAGCATTCCAGGGTATACTGACAACTTCGCTACAGAGTTACATCGTCAACTGCACTCTCGTCGGAAATCGAGAGATTTCATGTTTATCTCCGTCGACCCGACAAAACATTGGGGGATGTGTACAACATCTGGCCCAATCATCGGGAGATTAGTGATACATCTATCCCGACCTATTCATGAAGGATTTGAGAGGTTTCTTGTTTACCTCCTCACAATCACTTCAAGAGGACGTAAGGATATTTTTGCCCATTGACCCCCATAAATTAAAAAATATACGAAATCCAGGATATGCCGCGGAGCAACCTGTTTCACCATCACCTATTCCTGACGATGATGGATCTATGGTCAGAGCACTACATGAATAGATTTAACTTGATTAATTAAGTACATTATCATATTCTTTTAGCATCAGTCAAGTTCTCAAACATATTTTATTCAGACAAATGCTATAAAGAGACATGTACCACTTCCATCATATACTTATTCACATGGCTCAAAAGCCATTCACATCTTGTCACCTCTCACTAGGCAACAACTTTATTAACATGGCTCACAAGGCCATTCACATTTTGTCACCTCTCACTAGGCAACAACTTTATTCACAAGGCTTACAAGTCCATTCACATTTTGTCACCTCTCACTAGGCAACAACTTTATTCACAAGGCTTACAAGCCCATACTAATTTTTTTACTTCTTTCTAAGTAACAAAAACGTAATGGCACATATGGCCAATCAACTCTTATCAATTAGACATCATAGTTCATACCTGTCTATGATCATCACCCATGGGACCTGCAAGATGGTCACACATGATAATAGACTTATCAAGTTCACAACACATCATGCAATATAGGGTAACACCACTATTCCCTTACCAGGGTTAGGGTTTACCATCAATTGGGGCTTTTCATCCTTTTACCCAAAGCTGGGGTTAGGATTTTCCTTTCTTATCAATTAGGGTTTCATATTTGTATAATCAATCCTACCCTAATTCATTGCTACCCTCCTCTAGAAGCATTCATTGATATCATAAGTATTCATTCATACTTATTACTCTCATCATGTATCATTAATTGATTATCATCACAAGGTATGAGTTTATCTCTCATCCTTAAGTTGGGAATTAACAAAATGACCAAGTTAGGTCACTTTCAAATCAACTCTAAGTCAAGCATAGTGCACCACGGTCGTTTAGTCAAGAACGGCCGTACAAAGGGAAGCCACCACGGCCGTGCTACCTTGCACGGTCGTGCAAAGTGAAGCTACCACGGTCGTGCTACAGAAGTTCACCTTATGAATCATATTCAAGTATGAATTCTATTCTTTCATTAGGGATTAGGGTTTCACATACCATCTCCCTACTTTAGAATAGGGATTACATATAGCATCACCCTTCATTAGGGTTTCATATCACGTTTCCCATATTTAAGGTTTGCTAATCATTCCCAATTAGGGTTTCTCATCAAATCACCCTAAATTAGGGTTTCACATGGATACACCCTCAGTTAGGGTTTCACATGGATACACCCTCAACTAGGGTTTCACATGGATACACCCTCAACTAGGGTTTCATAAGGATACACCCTCAACTAGGGTTTGAGTTCAATAACCCTGTCAATTAGGGTTTATGTTCATGTTTAGGATTTCATGATCTCTTTACTTAAGGATCATAACTATTAACCACCACATGAATCATATTCATGTATGAATTCATCCTATCAACTTCTCAACTTGAATAGGTCATATCACCCTTCAGTTGAGTACATACAACTATGATTAACATAGTGTATCAAGTCATTGACCCTATAAGCAATTAGGAATTCATCCCTTAATTGGCACTAATCCCTTAGGTACTATTCGGGTTTCAACCTTTGTACCTTCTTTTATTATCATTACTAATCAACATTGGATCAATGGATCATTCATCATCTTGATTCTCAAGAGATTCAATCACATTGGACCTCCATTACATAGGGTATCCAATTGAATTAGGGTTTTCAATGTTGATTCCTTCAATCATTGAATTCATGGAACCAGTCATCAATTGGACCTACCCTCATACTTCAATTGAGTTTAATAGGTCAACCTTCAACTGATTTGACCCTCAATTAACCCTCAATTGGTCCTCAATTAGGGTTTGATTCAATTGAATTAGGGTTTGGAATCAATGATCCATCAACACTAATCAATGCAAGAGTAGTTACATTGAAACCATTGAACCATCATCCAAATTGGGTATGACCTGACCCCAAACGGTCTTGAGGTCGTTTGTATGACCTCCAAACGGTCTTGAGACCGTTTGCCCATCATATCACTCAAATCCAAGCCATCCAATTAAGGTTTGGATCATGGGATTGATCACCAAATCAGCATTGCATTGTATAACAGCTTGGTACCTTTAGACCTTCAAACACCTAACCATACTCAACCCTAGACCTCCAAACGGTCTTGGGTGACCACCAAACGGTCTTGAGACCGTTTGGATGAGTCCCAAACGGTCTTGAGACCGTTTTCCCATCCAACCTTTGGACTCTAGTGAAAATTCATCAAGGTTTGGTCTATTGAGTTAATCAGCACATCAATACTCAATTGCAATATGATTTGGTACCTTTGGATCTTCAATTGGTCAACTATACTTGACCCCAGACCTCCAAACGGTCTTGAGGTGACCCCAAACGGTCTTGAGACCGTTCGGATGATCCCCCAAAGGGTCTTGAGACCGTTTGGGCTAATCAACCCAAAATCTCAAATTAGCTCATTGTGATTTCAGCACTGATTTCAATTAGGGTTAGCCCAATTGATTAGCCTTCAACTCATGACTCGTTTGGAATTAATCCATCAAATTTGGTGAGTCATTAACCAACATCATTAGTAACAGTAATCGCAAACGGTCAATGCTTGTTCAACTCCACCAAACGGTCTTGAAACCGTTTGCCCAAAAAGTTCAATTAAATCAGATTGAAAATCCGCACTTAATCAAATTAGGTTTCCCTAATTGATTAGGCTTCAACTCACGATTCCTTTGGAGTTAATTCCTCAAATTTGGAGGGTTATTAACCAACATCATTAGGAACAGTAATCGCAAACGGTCGACGCTTGGTCAACCATCTCAAACGGTTTTGAAACCGTTTTTCCAAACAGGTCGAGTTAATCAGGTTGAAAATCAGTATTTAATTCAATTCGATTTGCCTAATTGATTGGCCTTCAACTCACGATTCCTTTGGAGTTAACCCCTCAAATTTGTATAGTCATTAGTCTACATAATTAGGAACAAGATTCCCTAACGGTCAATGCTTGGTCAACCATCTCAAACGGTTTTGAAACCGTTTGCTCCCAAACGGTTTCAAACCGTTTGCCCTTAAACGGTTTGCTGAAACCGCATAGCCAATCAAATTAAAACGATTTGGAAAAGCTATCAAAACCATTTGGCTTGATAATTTTCTTTGGATAAGCATCTAGGATGATGTAATCATCCCCTTCCTTCGAACAACCAAGAACAGCAACCGTTCTTGATGGAAATTGCAGCAAGAAACAAGAGTGCATCAAATTGAAGAAATCAATCAACAAAGCATAGAGGATTGATGCAATAGCAATGATTAAGGGTTTGAGTTATAAAACCCGCCTCCAATTGAGCTCGAAAGCTCAAAGAACACGGCAAAAATGGTGTATGAAGCTCTTGCAACTCCCCCTAGGCTCGTCCTCAAGCTTTTGGATGAAAAAGTTGGCTAGGGTTGAAGAGGAGATCGAAATAAGAAGGAATCCATAATTTATTTTCGATTTCCACCATGAAATCAAGGAGAACCAAGGTCAAGGGCTTACCCACAGGTTGGGGACGTGCTCCCTGCTCCTCCCTAGATCATTGGTCGGTTTTGCAAGCAAGGGGAAGAAGAAAATCTGAAAAAGGCCTTGGTTTGGGCTTGGAAATGGCACTTTTATAAGGAAATTGATGAGAGAGAAAATGCCTTATAAAAATCCAATTAATCCCAATAAAGTGGCCGCCTCTTCCCCATCAAATACTTTGGGTACGAGGAACCTTCCTTGCCTTTAATTATCCTTCATTATCCTCAATTTAAAGAAAAGCAAATTAAGCACCTTAATGCATATTATATTAATATCCCATATGTGAGTGGAAATTACTTTTCTTTATAATAAGGTGAGTGGAATTTCACCTACTTAAGATATTTTCGTTCCTTATCTTGGCAAAGGAACGTCCATCCTTATTCAAATTAAACCCAAAACATTTTGGTTGAAAGCACTTCAATTATTTTTATTCATTTTTGCCCTAAATTGAATTAGGGTTTCAATTAGGATTAAATCTTGATTATTTTAATATCTAGATTCTCTCTCCTCCATCTTAATTCAAATGAGATGCCCCTCTCATTTTATTTTCTCTAAATGATGCCAAGAAACATTAAGGACCTTATTGAAGTGGTAATTTGCATATTGAACCCTGGATTTTGGGTAAATTGCACTTTACTCCAAAACTAGGTTTTAATGCACAAGGATTGCTTTACAAGCTTAATCTTGGTGTCCAAGCTTGTGGAAGCCATACCACTACATCATATTCATTCTTATGATGTCTCAACATCAGAGGAACATCTTATCATGTGCAATTTGCAAGTTAACCCCTCAACTTGGGTAATTTGCACTTTAGTCCAAAATAAGCAAACATTGCTTCAACATTGTTCAAATAGGACCAAAATTGAAACATAGGTTCCTTTTGAGCCTTAATTACTTTTCAAAAGATGAGATTAAGCATATAATCATCTTTCTTAATCAAAACACCTAGGGTTAAAGCATAACCCAGGTCAGGGATGTTACAAATTATAAACCCCTAACAAGGATTTCGTCCCCGAAATCCCAGATAAAGGGAACATATATTATTCATTCATCATATCATCATGTCTCTTCATAACACCTCATTGTTATGTAGACATCATAGAACTTTGATCAGCACAAAGTTCCTTCACACAATATTCTCATAGAGTCAAATGAGAACTTATCTTAAAGACATATTTAGTTGCAATGTTTATGCAAAGCATAAACCCCTAACATATGATGTTCATATCATTTTATATAATTAGACTGATTTCATAGTTGACCATTCCAGGTAGCCAATTTAAACCATCTGATAATTCTCAGATACTAGAATCTCTTACCTTGGTATCAGTCGCATGTGTTGAAAACACATTATATTCTCATCTTTCTTTTATCATATTTACAACTTTATAGAACAGGGATCACCTCCCTTGTTCTCTTTCTCATCATATGAGGGTCATACTTTTACTTCCTCATATACGCATACTGATCTGAATTCCTATCAGATCCTTCTTTCTTGTTCTTAAGATATGATACATTTATCCATATCATATTTCCAATTTCATGATACTCTTTAGATTGTATCAGAATGATTGCTTGATCAGGGCAATCAAAAAGATATCAATCTAAGAGTTTCCATACTCACTTTATCATCAATAGTTGTACACCTGATCAGGGTTTACAAGTACTGAGATCAAGTAGTATGCACTTACATGCTATCATATTCCTTTCTTTTCATATTACCATAACATAAGATTTAACATCCCTGGATTTTATCCAGGCATCTCTTCTATACCTCTTCCTCTTTCATGGAGGTAAGATCAATATAGAGCATTTAAAAGAATACTGAACGTAATTCAAATTCTAGTTCTCATCATTTCATCCCTATATAGCAACCAATGGGGAAAACAATATCAACAGTCCTCCTTTTTATAACAAAAAGGGTTTAGTGTACTCAACATGTACACATTTATAACATATCTTTTCCTCACATCATGGTCTTATTAGTCTTATTACTAAAGCATAAACTAAGCCATGGAATCTTACAGGTGAAAGGTTAAGACCTTTGCACTTACTTAGTGGCTACTGCCCTGGTACACTAGGCATTTATTGCACTATTAGTACCAAAAACTTGGCTTTTTAAAACCATTAGGCAAATGTCTCTAGAATTATAGAGACCATTCCATACTTCTCATCTTATTGCCCCTTCTTGGGCACTGCATCACAAATTTATTATCTGTCTAAACTCATGGCAGAGTCTACTTTCTTGACATAAGTTAATCTTTTCCATATTTTCCCTTGTTCCAACATGACTAAGTCATTTAGGAACTCATTTAAAGCTCAAGCTTTCTGTATTAAGGACTGATAACCTAGGTTGTAAGCCTAGCATCCAGTCCACTCATATGCATTACTGTTTCCCTAATCTTCCCAACAAGAGCATGATCATAGGATTCTCTATCCTGATCAGGTCTTAATGGGGATTCCAGGCACTCATTCTATTCTTGCATGATCCCTTGCACCTCTTCTTCGTGCAACAACATTGCCCTGAGCAATGTGTTCATTGTTCTCTCCAGTCATTTTAAACTTTACCCTTTCTCTGCACAAGCAGAAATCATTATAGGGTATACTGGAGGACACTAACACAGACTCAACAACTTAGTCCTATGTCTCTGTCGACTCAATGAACCTAGAGCTCTGATACCACTAAATTGAAATGACCGTCTTGCGAAAACATGTTTAACTAATGCGGAAGCAAATTATTTGCAACGGATTACAGAAAATCACTGAAAATTTAAAACTTTTTGCAAAGAGATCCATTCATAGGAAAACTCTTTAACCAAGAACCAAAGTGTTTCCATTTCATCCTGGAGTACAAGTACACAGCTTGTACAATTCCTTTTTAAGGATTACAACATTGACTGCCCTGTTAACAAATATACACAGGCAGTATAAAACTTTGAGGCATTAAGCCAAAACTCCGATTGAATCATTTAAAACTCTGAGGTCCTGAGAGTACAGAGACGACACATAGGACTACTATCTATATGACTTGACAGACAATATCTCCACCTGAGATCTCATTGTTGTCCTTATTGTTGCTGTTGCTTCTGCTCATCTCTGTTCTAGGGATTTCCTGCCTTACCTTCCATGCATACCTAAAAATGTTTTCCCACGGGGGTGAGACAATTGAAAAATTGCCCCAGTGAGAGATATAACTCTCTGCCAAAACATTGTTATTGCAGTTTATTAAATTAAAACTGAGCAGGGGTTACTTTTACCATATCAGGAAGAATTATTCATCATAGAACAAAATAAGATAATCTCCTATTCTCAAGGAGAGCATTGCATCTACCCATGGTAGATAAGTAATTCATATGTCTACTTTGCAGAGAATATAAAGAGACATAAATAACACTTATCCGCTAAGGAATGCACAAAGAAATGCAACATCAGCCAATGAATCTTCGTATTCAATCCTTAAGCAAACATGATATATGGCTGATTACATTTTACAATCATATTTAAGCTCTGAGGAGATGAGGTATACCGCTCACACTCCAACCGGCCACTGCGATGTCAAAACCGGTACCATACATAGGTCTAGGGAAGAGCCGACTTCCAAGACCTCCCACGTCTCGGTCAGTGCGAGACAAAATGCAAGACATCTCGTGTCTCTGCTAACGTAGCTTTCCAGGGTATACTGGAAACTTCGCTACAGAGTTACAGCGTCAACTGCACTATCGTCGGCAATCGAGAGATTTCATGTTTATCTCCGTCGACTCGACAAAACATTGGGGGATGTGTACAACATCTGGCCCAATCATCGGGAGATTAGTGATACATCTATCCCGACCTATTCATGAAGGATTTGAGAGGTTTCTTATTTACCTCCTCACAATCACTTCAAGAGGACGTAAGGATATTATCGCCCATTGACCCCCGTATATTCAAAAATATACGAAATCCAGGATATGCCGCGGAGCAACCTGTTTCACCATCACCTATTCCTGACGATGATGGATCTATGGTCAGAGCACTACATGAATAGATTTAACTTGATTAATTAAGTACATTATCATATTCTTTTAGCATCAGTCAAGTTCTCAAACATATTTTATTCAGACAAATGCTATAAAGAGACATGTACCACTTCCATCATATACTTATTCACATAGCTCAAAAGCCATTCACATCTTGTCACCTCTCACTAGGCAACAACTTTATTCACATGGCTCACAAGGCCATTCACATTTTATCACCTCTCACTAGGCAACAACTTTATTCACAAGGCTTACAAGTCAATTCACATTTTGTCACCTCTCACTAGGCAACAACTTTATTCACAAGGCTTACATGCCCATACTAATTTTTTTACTTCTTTCTAAGTAACAAAAACGTAATGGCACATATGGCCAATCAACTCTTATCAATTAGACATCATAGTTCATACCTGGCTATGATCATCACCCATGAGACCTTCATGGTTGTCACACATGATAATAGACTTATCAAGTTCACAACACATCATGCAATATAGAGTAACACCACTATTCCCTTACCAGGGTTAGGGTTTACCATCAATTGGGGCTTTTCATCCTTTTACCCAAAGCTGGGGTTAGGATTTTCCTTTCTTATCAATTAGGGTTTCATATTTGTATAATCACTCCAACCCTAATTCATTGCTACCCTCCTCTGGAAGCATTCATTGATATCATAAGTATTCATTCATACTTATTACTCTCATCATGTATCATTAATTGATTATCATCACAAGGTATGAGTTTATATCTCATCCTTCAGTTGGGAATTAACAAAATGACCATGTTAGGTCACTTTCAAATCAACTCTAAGTCAAGCATAGTGCACCACAGCCGTGTAGTCAAGAACGGCCATGCAAAGGGAAGCCACCACGGCCGTGCTACCTTGCACGGTCGTGCAAAGTGAAGCTACCACGGTCGTGCTACAGAAGTTCACCTTATGAATCATATTCAAGTATGAATTCTATTATTTCATTAGGGATTAGGGTTTCACATACCATCTCCCTTCTTTAGAATAGGGATTACATATAGCATCACCCTTCATTAGGGTTTCATATCACGTTTCCCATATTCAAGGTTTGCTAATCAATCCCAATTAGGGTTTCTCATGAAATCACCCTCAATTAGGGTTTCACATGGATACACCCTCAGTTAGGGTTTCACATGGATACACCCTCAACTAGGGTTTCACATGGATACACCCTCAACTAGGGTTTCATAAGGATACACCCTCAACTAGGGTTTGAGTTCAATAACCCTGTCAATTAGGGTTTATGTCCATGTTTAGGGTTTCATGATCTCTTTACTTAAGGATCATAACTATTAACCACCACATGAATCATATTCATGTATGAATTCATGCTATCAACTTCTCAACTTGAATAGGTCATATCACCCTTCAGTTGAGTACATACAACTATGATTAACATAGTGTATCAAGTCATTGACCCTATAAGCAATTAGGAATTCATCCCTTAATTGGCACTAATCCCTTAGGTACTATTCGGGTTTCAAACTTTGTACCTTCTTTGATTATCATTACTAATCAACATTGGATCAATGGATTATTCATCATCTTGATTCTCAAGAGATTCAATCACATTGGCCCTCCATTACATAGGGTATCCAATTGAATTAGGGTTTTCAATGTTGATTCCTTCAATCATTGAATTCATGGAACCAGTCATCAATTGGACCTACCCTCATACTTCAATTGAGTTTAGTAGGTCAACCTTCAACTGATTTGACCCTCAATTAACCCTCAATTGGTCCTCAATTAGGGTTTGATTCAATTGAATTAGGGTTTGGAATCAATGATCCATCAACACTAATCAATGCAACAGTAGTTACATTGAAACCATTGAACCATCATCCAAATTGGGTATGACCTGACCCCAAACGGTCTTGAGGTCGTTTGTATGACCTCGAAACGGTCTTGAGACCGTTTTCCCATCATACACTCAAATCCAAGCCATCCAATTAAGGTTTGGATCATTGGATTGATCACCAAATCAGCATTGCATTGTATAACAACTTGGTACCTTTAGACCTTCAAACACCTAACCATACTCAACCCTAGACCTCCAAACGGTCTTGGGTGACCACCAAACGGTCTTGAGACCGTTTGGATGAGTCCCAAACGGTCTTGAGACCGTTTTCCCATCCAACCTTTGGATTCTAGTGAAAATTCATCAAGCTTTGGTCTATTGAGTTGATCAGCACATCAATACTCAATTGCAATATGATTTGGTACCTTTGGATCTTAAATTGGTCAACTATACTTGACCCCAGACCTCCAAACGGTCTTGAGGTGACCCCAAACGGTCTTGAGACCGTTTGGATGATCCCCCAAACGGTCTTGAGACCGTTTGGGCTAATCAACCCAAAATCTCAAATTAGCTCATTGTGATTTCAGCACTGATTTCAATTAGGGTTAGCCCAATTGATTAGCCTTCAACTCATGACTCGTTTGGAATTAATCCATAAATTTTGGTGAGTCATTAAACAACATCATTAGGAACAGTAATATCAAACGGTAAATGCTTGGTCAACTCCACCAAACGGTCTTGAAACCGTTTGCCCAAAAAGTTCAATTAAATCAGATTGAAAATCAGCACTTAATCCAATTAGGTTTCCCTAATTGATTAGGCTTCAACTCACGATTACTTTGGAGTTAATCCCTCAAATTTGGAGGGTTATTAACAAACATCATTAGGAACAGGAATCGCAAACGGTCAATGCTTGGTCAACCATCTCAAATGGTTTTGAAACCGTTTGCCCAAACAGGTCGAGTTAATCAGGTTGAAAATCAGTATTTAATTCAATTCGATTTGCCTAATTGATTGGCCTTCAACTCACGATTCCTTTGGAGTTAACCCCTCAAATTTGGAGGGTCATTATTATACATAACTAGGAATAAGATTCCCTAACGGTCAATGCTTGGTCAACCATGTCAAACGGTCTTGAAACCGTTTGCTCCCAAACGGTTTCAAACCGTTTGCCCTTAAACGGTTTGCTGAAACCGCATAGCCAATCAAATTAAAACGATTTGGAAAAGCTATCAAAACCATTTGGCTTGGTAATTTTCTTTGGATAAGCATCTAGGATGATGTCATCATCCCCTTCCTTCTAACAACCAATAACAGAAACCGTTCTTGATGGAAATTGCAGCAAGAAACAAGAGTGCATCAAATTGAAGAAATCAATCAACAAAGCATAGAGGATTGATGCAATAGCAATGATTAAGGGTTTGAGTTATAAAACCCGCCTCCAATTGAGCTCCAAAGATCCAAGAACACGGCAAAAATGGTGTATGAATCTCTTGCAACTCCCCCTAGGCTCGTCCTCAAGCTTTTGGATGAAAAAGTTGGCTAGGGTTGAAGAGGAGATCGAAATAAGAAGGAATCCATAATTTATTTTCGATTTCCACCATGAAATCAAGGAGAACGAAGGTCAAGGGCTTACCCACAGGTTGCGGGCGTGCTCCCTGCTCCTCCCTAGATCCTTGGTCGGTTTTGCAAGCAAGGGGAAGAAGAAAATCCGAAAAAGGCCTGGGTTTGGGCTTGGAAATGGCACTTTTATAAGGAAATTGATGAGAGAGAAAATGCCTTATAAAAATCCAATTAATCCCAATAAAGTGGCCGCCTCTTCCCCCTCAACTACCTTGGGTACGAGGAACCTTCCTTGCCTTTAATTATCCTTCATTATCCTCAATTTAAAGAAAAGCAAATTAAGCACCTTAATGCATATTATATTAATATCCCATATGTGAGTGGAAATTACTTTTCTTTATAATAAGGTGAGTGGAATTTCACCTACTTAAGATATTTTCGTTCCTTATCTTGGAAAAGGAACGTCCATCCTTATTAAAAATCAACCCAAAACATTTTGGTTGAAATCCCTTCAATTATTTTTATTCATTTTTGCCCTAAATTGAATTAGGGTTTCAATTAGGATTAAATCTTGATTATTTTTATATCAAGATTCTCTCTCCTCCATCTTAATTCAAATGAGATTCCCCTCTCATTTTATTTTCTCTACATGATGCCAAGAAACATTAAGGACCTTATTGAAGTGGTAATTTGCATATTGAACCCTGGATTTTGGGTAAATTGCACTTTACTCCAAAACTAGGTTTTAATGCACAAGGATTGCTTTACAAGCTTAATCTTGGTGTCCAAGCTTGTGGAAACCATACCACTACATCATATTCATTCTTATGATGTCTCAACATCAGAGGAACATCTTATCATGTGGAATTTGCAAGTTAACCCCTCAACTTGGGTAATTTGCACTTTAGTCCAAAATAAGCAAACATTGCTTCAACATTGTTCAAACAGGACCAAAATTGAAACATAGGTTCCTTTTAAGCCTTAGTTACTTTTCACAAGATGAGATTAAGCATATAATCATCTTTCTTAATCAAAACACCTAGGGTTAAAGCATAACCCAGGTCAGGGATGTTACAGCGGCGGTGCCGACGGATGAGGAATGAAGAAACCTTGGATGAAAGTTATGAAACAACCAATCCCGAGGCTAGAAGAGGATCTTGAGTTCGCCAAACCAAGGCTCGTTGAGGGCATGATCCATGTCGTCCTAGAGGCAGAGGAGTTCGAGAGGATGAAGAATGTGTGGGAACATACAGTGCTCTTGTACACTCTTGGCAAGAGACCGTACTACCCTCACCTACTGGCCTGGATCTGGTAGACATGGAAGCCTAAGGGTTCGTTTGAACTCATATCAAAAGACGACGACGTCTTTCTAGTTTGCTTTGAGTCGGCGATGGACAAACAAAGCACACTAAACCTAAGTCCTAGGTTCTTCGATGCCCAGTTGGTGGTCGTGAGGGACTACACCTACGGTGATGAACTGAAGAAGGATTTGTTTTCCTCAATCCCAATGTGGATCACCCTACACTCAATTAGGCGGTCATGGACGAGAAGAGCCGTTGACACCATCATGGTTGGCATTGGGAGGGTGTTACACATTGACAATTGGTCTCTTGAGGGTGATGACGCCAGGGTGATAGTGGAGCTCCAAGCTGACGGTACTGAGCATGATGCCATCTGGCTTAATGTCACCGACAAAGAACCCATCTGGGTGCACGTAAGTTATGACTTCACACCTCCAAGATGCACCAGCTGCAATGACTTTGGACATGGTGTCAGTCAGTGCAGAAAGGACACCAGGGTTGTGGAGACCAAGACGATATGGAGGGCCAAACCACAATAGAAAACATCAAACAGTCCACCCACAGATGAAGTCGGAACTGGAATTGTTGATGCATCTCAGAAAGATCAAGGCAAAGAGAAGTAGCCAGGTGAGGAGAAGGGAGGACCAAGTGCGTCTAAAGCAGCAACCAATGTGGATGAAGAACTTGGAACAACCAAGAAGAACCACTCGAAAGATATAGAGGGAAATTTCACTCCTACAATGAATAGATCTGGACCACGAAGAACAGGTATCCTGAAGTATCAGGGTGTAGGGTCTATTGATCTGGACACTACAAACAGTTTTGGGGCACTCTCAGACTCTGAAAAAGAAGAGGGGGAGATCGTGAAGTATAAAGTAAAAGGACCAAAGAAGAAAGACAACAAGAAGGAGCTAGGCAGGCGGACCAGGTCTAACAAAAACCCTTGATATGTCCATGCTTCTTTGGAATATTAAGGGAGGGTGCGAAAAGAATAAGAAGAAGGAGATTTGTGAGTGGATTGCTGGTAATGGCCACTCGTTAGTTTCTTTGGTTGAAACAAAGATAAAGACTCAGAACAACAAAAACATCAAATATCTTTTCCCATGGGGAAGGAACCACATGTCAAATGTGGAGTGGGGTGATGTAGCTATAGTCTGTGCGGTATGGAAGCCCAATGCTTTGCCAGTGTTAGAGATTAAGACGTCAGATCAACATATCACAATTGACTGCAGAAACAATGGTGGATTGCAGATATGGATGATGGTTGTCTATGGCCATAATGATGAGAAATCAAGACTTTCTTTATGGAGAGACTTGATTGCACTGTCAAAACATATGAAAACTCTATCGATGGTTATTGGTGATTTCAACATTGTCCGGTTGCAGGGGAAAAATGGGGGTAAAGACTAGCTACTATTGCTGAAGTGGATGCTTTTAATCAGGCCATCGATAAAGCGGGTCTATATGAGCTACCTATGGTGGGTGGTGACCTATTGACGTGGAACAATGAAAGAGCCTCAGAACATAGAATAGCAAGCAAACTTGATAGAGCTTTGGTTAATGATGAGTGGCTAGAAATTCTTCCTAATGTCTAGGTAAAGACAGAAGGTTCTGATATTAGTGACCATGCACCTATCTCAGTTCATATTACAGAGGAAAAGCAGAAAAGGAGGCCATTCAGGTTTCTAAACTACTAGACGGACTGGAAAGGCTGTGAGGATTTCGTAAAGCAAAGCTGGAACATGTAGGTGACTAGTAATCCTATGTATGTGTTTGCTAGGAAATTGATGAATACCAAAACGACACTAAAGAAATGGGAAAAGGAGGAGGTTTTTGGTATGTATGCCCTGAGAGCTAATCATGGGATGATTGATGGGATACATTAAGATTTATTTGATAAACATCAAAGGCAAGCTTGCAATTATTTCTAGTTCAGTCATATGAGATAATGATAGAATAGATTGAATGTCAAGAGAATGACAATACTCAATGACGTATGCTTTCAGGTTCAGGACTTGAATGATGAGATCATACAGATGCTAAGAGTTTGTACATTCTTATTATGTCCCTAGTTGGATGTCATTGTGGAAGGTAGATAGACAAAATAGCACACAAGACTAGATTGTGGTGTTGGTTGATGACAAAATCTCATTAGTCATGATATGGAGATATCAAACCAAACACATATGTACTTGTTAGAGAACAAGTGTACCGAACATACCCACCGTGAGTTTGACACATGGAACCATGACATGGTAGTCACAGTCAGTTCTAACAGTGATGGTGGTGAGTGGGATTCTTTGACCTGAAATCACTACACTCAACACATGTTATTGGGTACACTTTGACATCATCAAACGCAGTCTTGAAACATGGGTTGTTATAAAGGTGATGATTGGGTGGGTTTGACACATGGGGTTTTTGAGGGGTGAGTGATAGATATGGGATTTGTCCCTCCTGAGGGAGTTTGATATCCATGTCCACTTGATGAGTAGGATTAAGATAGGCATGCGCACGCATGTGTGAATCAGTATGTGATATTGATGTCATACATATCTCCTCCAATCTACTCTGAGATCAAGAAAGTGAATGAACGTTGAAAGGATGACTGTTCCATGCCTTGAGTTCATTTGGGATATAAGAGATAAAGGAATTATACATTCAATGTAACACCATTCACGGATTGTAGGATTGAAATTTGTTCTCCAACTTTCTATTTCACTTGGGTAGCATTGATGTGAGACTAGGCACCACTCTTTGCTTGTGAAGTCATAAGTGTTATGGACTTTCACTGCCAACATGAAATGGACCTGCAGGGTATCACACATAGGATTTAACCTGGAAGAGGAGTTTATCCACAAATGATGTTTAGATTGATTACTAAAGGAGTTTAGTAGTTGAATTAAACACTCAATCAATTGATAACTCAGTATCATAGTGTTCAAGGTGTTGATTAGAGTATCAGATTGATTGAAACTGCAATTGACTGATTTTGCACAGTCTGCACTCCCAACCGATCGACTCATGTGATGAACCGATTGGCTCAGGTTGGTGAACCGATCGAATCATGAGATGAACTGATCGGATCAGGATAGGATGAACCGACCGGTTCAAGGGTTGAACCGATTGGCTCAACTGGTCCAACTGAGCAAGTTGGGAAAGTCAGGTTGGCAAGGAATTTCTCCTCGTTTCACTTGTCCAATTTGATTGGAACAAGGATTGGTATTTGGATCAATTCGAAACAAAAGAGGAAAAGTCAATCGGGAACTGACAAGGGCAGTGAATCGACCAGTTCAGAAGTGCACTGATCGGCTCAGGTGCCCCAACTGACCGGTTCAGGTGTGAACAGATCAGCTCAGGTCCCCAACCGATCGGTTCATGCTAGAAACAATCAGTTCAGCTGGCGTAGTTGGTTGTTTTGTGGAAAATCTCAAACCCTTCTACTCCTGCTTTAGTCCCGCATTGCCCAGGGTAGAGAACCCTGTCCCATGACCCTCCTATATATATAGGGGTATTAGGGGCTTCTCATGTACAACTTAGAACACCAGTTGCTCTACAAAGTTTTCGTTCTCTCTGGTTGTGGTAACCAGGAGAGCCCGAGCAAGTGCTACCCGATAAGGGAGGTACAAAAAGGGAAAGACAACTACAAAAAGGCGAATGGTGGTAGGAGAGTGTGTTGGTGACTAGTACGCCAACAGGAGGGTACGAATCCTTCCAGTGCCTTACACGCAAGGCGATCAGAGTTCCAGGTCGTCAGTGTGGACTACTACAAAGGTGGGAGACTTCTGGCGCTCAGAGGACGGCTGTCAATCCCGACAGTCTCGGTGAGACCAGGATCTGCACAGACACCTTCCAAGACCGGAGGTGAAGACCACGCAAGCCGCGAGGTAATGTCATCAAGAAAGAATCGGGACAAGGTACGCCTCTACAAACCATCCTTCCTACTGTATAGATGTTGACGCGATTCCTTTATTTTGGGTTTGGGAGAAGAAATTATGTTTCTGCTGCCTTCTCTGTCTCCCCTAAAACTCGACAGTGGGATCATAGCCACACCAACTTCTCTATACTTTAGGATTATCGATATGATCGATTTTGGTTTGTCGCCTTTATTGATTGCATACGATGCGAATAAAATTGGCTTTATGCATGTCCAATCCTTAATCCAAAAATCCCAAAATACATATATGATATGTAATATGAATGCACTCGATACACATTGCCCTTAAACAAGTTTTGTGGTGGATTTATAGCGTGGTTATGGCTAATAAACCCTATGTATGTGTGTTTGGTTGAAGTGGTTGCTTGCATCTCAGTCTGCGTACCGATTCCCTACCTCCTTTTCTTGATGTAACTTGAGATAACTCGAGATTTCTTTCCTACCTTTGCTCCCCCCGAATGTAACTTGGGGTTTCTCAAATAACATGTAAATAGGATAGAACTTTTATTTCCTGTTATGTCAAAGAACGGCAGACAACCTGACGACAACTGAGACGACCGGTTCAAGGTGTGAACCAATTGGTTGGCATTCTAGATGACTGGTTCACAGAGTGAGATGAGTGGGTGGCGGCCATGAGGAGATGCACGATGACCAGACAAACTGATCGGTTGGAGGAGCCAATCGATGGGCTGGTGGCACCCAACCGACCGGCCTGATGGCGAGCTGATCAATCATGGAGATGAGTTGATCAAACCCAGTAAAGGAAAGGCACAAAGTTCATCTTGTACAGGTTGCATGTGATGTAGACCTAGATGACCGTGACTTGGCTCGAGGAATCACATTAGGATGGTCATAATCATCACTTGTATCGTCTCGCATGTTTTCTGTGGGATATAGCATGTATATGATACATACTATATATTGTGGTGATTGGATATGTATATGTACCTATAAAACCAAATCTCTCATGAAATATTAAAGTTTTAGATGCCTTCCAAATGCGACACAAGTGAAAAGCTTGATCGGCCAAGTGTGGGCACGCCCTAGCATTTGTTGGTATGTATGCCCTGAGAGCCAATCATGGGATGATTGGTGGGATACATTAAGATTGATTTGATAAACATCAAAGGCAAGCTTCAAATTCTTTCTGGTTCAGTCATATGAGATAATGATAGAAAAGATTGAATGTCTAGAGAATGACTGTACTCAATGACATATGCTTTCAGGTTCAGGACCTGAACGATGAAATCATACATATGCTAAGAATTTGTACATTCTTATTATGTCCCTAGTCGGATGTCATTGTGGAAGGTAGATAGACAACAATGACACACAAGACTAGATTGTGGTTTTGGTTGATGACAAAATCTCATTAGTCATGATATGGAGATATCAAACCAAACACATAGGTACTTGTTAGGGAACAAGTGTACCGAACAGACCAATCGTGAGTTTGACACATGGAACCATGACATGGTAGTCACAGTCAGTTCTCACAGTGATGGTGGTGAGTGTGATTCTTTGACCTAAAATCACTACACTAAACACATGTCGTTGGGTACACTTTGACATCATCAAACGCAGTCCTGAAATATGGGTTGTTATAAAGGTGATGATTGGGTGGCTTTTACACATGGGGCTTTTGAGGGGTGAGTGATAGATATAGGATTTGTCCCTACTGAGGGAGTTTTATATCCATGGCCACTTGATGAGTAGGATTGAGATAGGCATGCACACGCATGTGTGAATCAGTATGTGATATTGATGTCATACATATCTCCTCCAATCTACTCTGAGGTCAAGAAAGTGAATGAATGTTGACAGGATGACTATTCCATGCCTTGAGTTCATTCGGGATATCAGTAACAAAGGAATTATACATTTGTTGTAACACCATTCACAGATTGTAGGATTGAATATTGTTCTCCAAATTTCTATTTCACTTGGGTAGCACTGATGTGCGACTAGGCACCGCTCTTTGCTTGTGAAGTCATAAGTGTTATGGACTTTCACTGCCAACATGAAATGGACCTGTAGGGTCACACACATAGGATTTAACTTGGAAGAGGATTTTATCCACAAATGATGTTTAGATTGATTACTAAAGGAGTTTAGTATTTCAATTAAACACTTAATCAATTGATAGCTCAGTATCGTAGTGTTCAAGGTGTTGGACCGATTGATTAGAGTATCGAATTGATTGAAACTACAATTGAATGATTCTTTGCAGTCTGCACTCCCAACCGATCGGCTCATATGATGAATCGATCGGCTCAACTTGGTGAACAGATCGGCTCATGAGATGAACCAATCAGCTCAGGATAGGTTGAATCGACCGGTCAGGGTTGAACGGATCGACTCAATTGGTCCAAATGCACAAGTTGGGAAAGTCGGGTTGGCAAGAAATTTCTCTTCATTTCACTTGTTCAATTTGATTAGAACAAGGACTGGTATTTGGAGGAATTAGAAACAAAAGAGGAAAAGTCAACCGAGAACTAATCAGGACCACGAACCAATCGGCTCATGCTCGAATCGATCAGCTTAGGTGCCCCAACCGATTGGTTCAGGTGTGAACCGATCGGCTCAAGTCCCCAACCGACCATTTCATGCTTGAAACGATCGGTTCAGGTGGCATAGTTGGTTGTTTTGTGGAAAATCTTGAACCCTTCTACTCCTTCTTTAATCCCACATTGCTTGGGGTAGAGAACCCTATCCCATGACCCTCCTATATATATAGGGGTATTGGGGGCTTCTCAAAGTACAACTCAGTGCACCAGTTGCTCTGCAAAGTTGTTGTTCTTTCTGGTTGCAATAACTGACAGAGCCTGAGCAAGTACTACCCGATAAGGGAGGCACAACAAGGGAAAGACAACTGCAGAAAAGCAACTGGTGGCAGGAGAGTGTGTCGGTGACTAGTACGCCAATAGGAGGGTATGACTCCTTATGATTCCTTGTGGGATAAGGAGATCGGAGTTCCAGTTGGTTTGTATGGACTACTTCAGAGGTGGGAGACTTCTGCAGCTCGGAGAACAACTATCAATCTTGACAGTCCCAGTGAGACCAGGAGATGATAGTCCCGATGAGACCAGGAGCTACACATACATCATCCATGACCGGAGGTGAAGACCACACAATCCACGAGGTAACGTCGCCGAGCAAGCCTCGGGACAAGGTACACCTCTACAATCCATCCTTCCTACTGTATAGACATTGACGCGACTCCTTTATTATGGGGAAGGGAGGAGAAAATTTTTGTTTCCGCTACCTTCTCTGTCTCCCCTAAAACTCAACAGTGGTATCAGAGCCACATCAACTGCTCTATACTTTAGGATTATCGATATGATCGATTTTGGTTTGTCGCCTTTATTTATTGCATACGATGCGAATAAAATTGGCTTTATGCATGTCCAATCCTAAATCCACAAAATCCCAATATACATATATGATATGTAATGTGAATACACTCGATACGCATCGCCCTTAAATGAGTTTTGTGGTGGATTTAAACCTTGTTATGGACAATAAACCATATGTATGTGTGCTTGGTTGAATGTGGTTGCTTGCATCTCGGTCTGCACACCGATTCCCTATCTCCTATTCCTGATGTAACTCAAGATAACTTGAGATTTTTTTCCTACCTTTGCTCCCCCCGAATGTAACTCGGGGTTTCCCTTTTAAACGTAAAATTGGATAGATCCTTTTATATTTCCTGTTATGTCAAAGAACGGAGGACAATCTGACGATGACTGAGATGATCAATTCAAGGAGTGAACCAATCGATTGGCGATCCAGAAGACCGGCTCAAGGAGTGAGATGATCGAGTGGTAGCCATGAGGAGATGCACGACGATGAGGCAAACCGATCAATTGGAGGAGGCAATCAATTGGCTGGTGGCACCCAACCGACCGGCCTGATGGCGAGTCGATCAATCATGGAGATGAGTTGATCAAACTCAAAAAGGCAAAGAACATAGTTCATCTTGTACATGTAGCATGTGATGTAGACCTAGATGACCATGATTCCTCTTGGCTCGAGGAATCACATTAGGATGGCCATAATCATTGCTGTTATCATTTTACATGTTTTCTGTGGGATATAGCATGTATATGATACATACTATATATTGTGGTGATTGGATATGTATATGTACCTATAAAACCAAATCCCTCATTAAATATTAAAGTTTTAGATGCCTTCCAAATGCGACACATGTGAAAAGCTTGATCAACTAAGTGTGGGCACACCCTAACGTGGTGCATTGTCTATCTTGTAGAAGCATGAAGGATGAATATGTGGGTCTGCCCTAGAAGGGTGCATATTCATTGTGTTGTCTTTGGGTCAGACTTAACAAGGTGACCTAGATAGGATCTAGCACCTTGAGGCATGGAGGTGATCATGGCAAAGAGTTGCATATGACATCTTTCAAGAGTTGCATATGATGCAATTGGCAAAAGTTGCGTACCTGGAAGATCTAAGTTGTGGGTGATAGCCCTAGCTGGTCCATGACTTAGAGGATATCAGGATCTTGACCCACTAGAAGATTGTATGCTGCAATCTTCCGAATTGATGGTGAGGGCAATCGATTTGAACAAAAATAGTGGGAGTGATAATTAATTAAAGTCCTAATTATATCATAAAACCTTTTCAAATCAATCAAGTCAAAAAGGAGTTTTTGGACTAAATTCCATATATTTCCTTTTGTATAATAAATGGCTAATCAACAAATAAATCACTTTATTTGCGATCGGTCTTTGAGACCAACAAATTAAATGGGAATAATTCCATGACTAGTTAGGACGTTGAGAAGTGTTCTCAATCGAAGAGCGAAAGCTCTATGTCCTAGTTATACCAAAACCAGATGAACTCGATCCCACCACACCAATGTATGAAAGTATACTTATGGAAGCATACCGAGGATGGCATTGATGTGGAGTGCTTGATGTTGTGTTCTATGAACTATGAGTTGCAGAGACAAAATGAGACATATGATGTCTCCAAGACACTGTCCTAGTATGTCATGATAGAAGGAAATCCAGTAAGGTATTCAGACACTCAATGTGATTGAGTATGTGGAAAAACTTGACTAGACTGGGATTTCCTCTTAGCCAACAGTTGGCTACTGCTATGATACAACAAATGTTGCGAGAATCATACAGTTCATGATGAACTAAACATGAACAAATTTGACAAGCGTTGACATAAGTGTTAGACATGTT
This sequence comes from Alisma plantago-aquatica, assembly GCA_963693085.1. Lineage (NCBI taxonomy): Eukaryota > Viridiplantae > Streptophyta > Magnoliopsida > Alismatales > Alismataceae > Alisma > Alisma plantago-aquatica. The sequence continues at coordinate 499,925,233 of OY856413.1, read as the reverse complement.
GAGGACAATAGAGGTAAGGACAAGGGCAAAGCAAAGAAGCGTTCTGATGCTAGCCAGCAATCCAAGTCTCGAGGCATAGATGAAGAAGGACAAGCCTAAGTATGTGATGCTGATCAACAGAAATAAAGGCAGGTCCAAGGGAAAGGGCAAGGGCAAAGCTAATAAGGGTTCTGATGCTATCCAGTAGCCCAAGTCGTCTTCAGCCTCAAGGCACATGGGAGAGTGAACGAGGGAATTACCCTATATATCTGGAAGAACAAAAGAAGAAGAAGGGGGGGATGGATATCTCCACCTAAGGTATAATGAAATGAACCACTTCTGAGGTATATGATACCAAGATGGAGATCAGACATATATGATATGTAAGATCTACAAAGAAGTGATGACCTTTACGAAAGGACTAAGAAAGGAGTACCCATCATTGGAGCAAGTGTTGTTGCCATCGATAGGAGTACCTTTCAGTTTATTTCAGCCTAAAGGGCACAAAATAGAGTTGAGAACTGTTGTTTCAATTTTCCAGTAGAAACACTTTATTGTTGCATCTTGTTGTGACAAGATGACTATCAATATAGTTGATGTTTCAAAGATATGATCTTTGTGGAAATACCTTGTTTATCTTGTGGTGCTTGGTATGCATAAGATAAAATGATACCTAAAAGTTACTGATAACTCAAACAATGAATTAGCATTATCATCAAAAAGTCATTTGTAGTTTCCAAATGACAGATAAATCTAGATTCTTTTGGTTAGAGAACCAGTAAGAGACATGAATCTCTTAGACATGATTAATCAATCTTCACTAGTGGTAGTGGGAGATTGATTATCCTATTAGGTATAATACATGTGATGTATTTACATACCTATTGGAGCAAATGCTAATACTTCAAACAGTGTATAGAGAAATACCAATATGAATATCTTGAAGTGTTCAAGAATATCATAGATGAAGCACGAATTTGGTAAAGTGTTAATTCATGATGAGATCAATGAATGAAATACTTGGACCAAATGTTTGAGATCCTTATGAGTGATTATGATTGTGTATCATAGTGAACTAATGGTTAAGGCATGGTGATGTCTAAATCAAAAGGAGTCATACTCTAAGGAATTAGAGGATGGTTATCAAATAACTAATTTCTTCTTAAATAAAGAATACCCTACACTAATAAAGGATATTAAGAATCACAAAGTGTTGTGAGTTCTCAAATTCCTTGACAGATACACCTCGATTATCAATGTGATGAGTTGGTCATGTGATGAATCAACTATCTAGATGAATATGAGGAACCAAATTTTGAGTTATGGTTTATGACCATTACATCCTAAATGACTTCCATGTGAACCATAAGGTATGACCTTGATGGTAGCACCCATTGGAATGAAATCCATAAGTGTGAATGAGTCTTAAGCATTAAGCCGCATGGATAACATTTTAAGAAGGAAGATGCTTGTTGATTGCAACTTAATGACTAAGAAATTTGGCATACAGATACTAAAACCACATTTCTATGAGGAATAAAACCAAGGATGTGTACGTGACAAAACATGTAAGGTTTATGAATCCATTAATGCAAATGAAGTCTATAAGTTACAATGAACTAATCAATGTAATTGATTGAGTACAAGCAACTCAGATCTGGATCTTCACTTTGATGATATAGTCAAAGGGCCTGGATGATATGTCAAAGATAAAGAGAGATCTATGATTTAGTGGGAGCGTATTCACATTCCACATATTGATGTAGAATGGATATGTTCTAGAATGGAAATCCAAAGTGGAAATTATCTTTAAGGAAGATAGAGACATTTCCTATGTGATAGGAATAGAGATCTATAGAGATAGTTCTCAAAAACCTCTTGACCTGAAAAGAGAGAGAATACATTGGCAATCTATATTGAACGATTCAGTATGCACAGATTAAGTGGGAGAAAACTTATCCATGTTACATGGAGTTAGTATCCCAAGGCCAAGTGTCCAATTCTTATGAAGAATGGGAACACTAAGAATATAATGGATCTATCATGTATGTAATCATCCCATCATCTTGCATGTATGGACATGGAAAGAACAAAACACATTTATCATATTGTATGTAGGACATGACAATATGATGTGCTCATCCTGATAACTCGTATGTGGGACATGACGAGTGGATGTCTATCTAGTTCTAGTAAGGGTTACTGGAATACCATAAGAACTTGGTAAGTACTTGATAAGTACCAGTTCTATGGAAATAAGGAAGGGTTCACTGTAAAGAGTTACATTGATGCAAACTTATAAAAAGGACAGAAAATTGACCGCAAAATATATATGGGATATATAAAATTGAATGTTTATTGATAAATGGAAACGTTCCAATCAAGCCGTTTTAAAAGGAAATGTCGAGCATCCATGCGTTAGAGAACAACAGTGGATACTATATGGATCTGAAAGTTCATGAGATGAACTTGTAGATATTCTGATCTTTGATGACAAGTAAGGAGTACTTGATCATGCAATGTGGATAAAGGTTTGCAAAGGAATACTAGATCGCATATTATGGCAACTCTTTCTCATACGTGTGACGTACAACGAAGAGATGAGAGACATGCAGTTAATACTGACTTTGGCAAGGTGTTTCCATAACTCACTATGTTAGCACTAGAGCACAGTAACATGTGGGACTTGTTTGAAGATCACTATGAATATGTTTCAAGGGTGATTGGATCGCAGTGCAAGTGGGAGTCTATTGGTATGTATGCCCTGAGAGCCAATCTTGGGATGATTGGTGGGATACATTAAGATTGATTTGATAAACATCAAAGGCAAGCTTCCAATTCTTTATGGTTCATTCATATCAGATAATGATAGAACATATTGAATGTCTAGAGAATGACAGTACTCAATGACGTATGTTTTTAGGTTCAGGACCTGAACAATGAGATCATAGGGATGCTAAGAGTTTGTACATTCTTATTATGTCCCTAGTCGGATGTCATTGTGGAAGGTAGATAGACAACAACGACACATAAGACTAGTTTTGGTGTTGGTTGATGACAAAATCTCATTAGTCATGATATGGAGATATCAAACCAAACACATAGGTACCTGTTAAAGAACAAGTTTACCAGACAGACCCACCATGAGTTTGGCACATGGAACCATGACCTGGTAGTCACAGTATGTTCTCACAATGATGGTGGTGAGTGTGATTCTTTGACCTGAAATCACTACACTCAATACACGTCGTTGGGTACACTTTGACATCATCAAACTCAGTCCTCAAACATGGGTTGTTATAAAGGTGATGATTGGGTGGATTTGACACATGGGGCTTTTGAGGGGTGAGTGATAGATATAGGATTTGTCCCTCCTGAGGGAGTTTGATATCCATGGCCACTTTATGAGTAGGATTGAGATAGGCATGCAAACACATGTATGAATCAATATGTGATATTGATGTCATACATATCTTCTCCAATCTACTCTGAGATCAAGAAAGTGAATGAACATTGACAGGATGACTGTTCCATGCCTTTAGTTCATTTAGGATATCAGTGACAGAGGAATTATACATTCATTCTAACACCATTCACAGATTATAGGATTGAAAGTTGTTCTCCAACTTTTTATTTCACTTGGGTAGCACTGATGTGCGACTAGGCATCGCTCTTTGCTTGTCAAGTCATAAGTGTTATGTACTTTCACTGCCAACGTGAAATGGACCTGCATAGTCACATACATAGGATTTAACCTGGAAGAGGAGTTCATCCACAAACGATGGTTAGATAGATTACTAAAGGAGTTTAGTAGTTCAATTAAACACTTAATCAATTTATAGCTCAATATCATAGTGTTCATGGTGTTGGACCGATTGATTAGAGTATCGAATTGATTGAAACTACAATTGACTGATTCTACGTAGTCTGCACTCACAACCGATCGGCTCATATGCTGAACTGATCGGCTTAGCTTGGTGAACCGATCGACTCATGAGATGAACCGACCGGATCAAGACAGGCTGAACCGATCGGTTCAAGGGTTGAACCAATCCGCTCAACTAGTCCAAACGAGCAAGTTGGGAAAGTCAGGTTGGCAAGAAATTTCTCTTCATTTCACTTGTCAAATTTGATTGGAACAAGGATTGGTATTTGGAGCAATTCGAAACAAAAGAGGACAAGTCAATCGAGAACTGATCAGGACCACGAACCGATCGACTCATGCTTGAACCGATCGGCTCAAGTGTACCAATCGATTGATTCAGGTGTGAACCGATCGACTCAGGTCCCCAACCGACCGTTTCATGCTTGAAACAATCGGTTCAGGTGGCATAGTTGGTTGTTTTGTGGAAAATCTCGAACCCTTCTACTCCTTCTTTAATCTTGCATTGTTGGGGTAGAGAACCCTATCCCATAACCATCCTATATATAGGGGTATTGGGAGCTTCTCAATGTACAACTCAGTGCACCAGTTTCTCTGCAAAGTTTTTGTTCTCTCTGGTTGTGGTAACCGAGAGAGCCCGAGCAAGTGCTACCCGATATGGGAGGCACAACAAGGGAAAGACAACTGTAGAAAAGCAAGTGGTGGCAGGAGAGTGTGTTGGTGACTAGTACGCTAACAAGAGGGTATGACTCCTTCCAATTCCTTGTGGGACAAGGAGATTGGAGTTCCGAGTGGTCTGTGTGGACTACTTCAGAGGAGCGAGACTTCTGCCGCTCGGAGGACAGTTGTCAATCCCGATTGTCCTGGTGAGACCAGGAGCTGACAGTCTCGGTGAGACCAGGAGTTGCACAGACACCATCCATGACTGGAGATGAAGACTGTGCAAGCCGGGAGGTAACATCGCCGAGCAATCCTTGGGACAAGGTATTCCTATACAAACCATCCTTTCTACTGTATAGACGTTGATGCGATTCCTTAATTATGGGTAAGGGAGGAGAAATTTTTTGTTTCCGCTGCCTTCTCTATCTCCCCTAAAACCCAACATGGTGCACCATCTACCTCGTGGAAGCATGAAGGATGGATATGTGGGTCTGCCCTAGTAGGGTGCATACTCATTGTGTTGGCTTTGGGTCAGACTTAACAAGGTGACCTAGATAGGATCTAGCACCTTGAGGCATGGAGGTGATCATGGCAAGGAGTTGCATATGACATCTTTCAAGAGTTGCATATGATGCAATTGGCAAAAGTTGCCTACCTGGAAGATCTTAGTTGTGGGTGACAGCCCTAGCTGGTCCATGACTCAGAGGATTTTAGGATCTTGCCCACTAGAAGATTGTGCACTGCAATCTTATGAATTGATGGTGAGGGCTATCAATTTAAATAAAAATAGTGAAAGTGATAATTAATTAAAGTCCTAATTGTATCGTCAACTTTTTAAATCAATCAAATAAGTCAAACAGGAGTTTTTGGACTAAATTGCATATATTTCCTTTTTGTACAAAAAATGGTTAATCAACAATAATCACTTTATTTGTGATCGGTCCTTAAGACCAACAAATTCAATGGGAACAATTCTATGACTCGTTAGGACATTGAGAAGTGTCCTCAATTGAAGAGTGAAAGCTCTAAGTCCTAGTTATACCAGAACCAGATGAACTCGATCCCACCACACCAATGGCTGAAAGTATTCTTATGGGAACATACCGAGGATACCATTGATGTGGAGTGCTTAATGTTGTACTCTCTAAACTATGAGTTGCAGAGACAACATGAGACATATGATGTCTCCAAGACACTATCCTAGTATGTCATGACAGAAGGAGATCCAGTAAGGTATTCACACACTCAATGTGAATGGGGATGTGGAAAAACCTGACTAAGAAGGATTCCCTCTGAGCTAAGAGTTGGTTATTGGTATGATACTGCAAATGTTGCAAGAATCATACAGTTCATGATGAACTATGACATGAAAAACTTTGACAAGCGTTTACAAAGTTGTTGGACATGTTGAGGATAGTAGAGGCAAAGATGAAGAAAGACAAACCCTAATCTTTAATGTGATCGATGAAGGGTAAGTCTCAAAGGCAAGGACAAGGGCAAAACAAAGAAGCATTCTGATGCTAGCCAGCAATCCAAGCTGTCTTTAGCCTCGAGGCACAAATGAAGAAGGAAAAGCCTAAGTATGTGATGTTGATCAATAGAAGGAAAGGCAGGTCCAAGGGCAAGGGCAAGGGCAAAGCTAAGAAGGGTTCTGATGCTAGCCAGTAGCCCAAGTCGTCTTCAGCCTCAAGGCACATGGGAGGGTGAACGAGGGAATTTCCTTCTATATCTGGAAAAACAAAAGAAGAAGAAGGAGGGGATGTATATCTCCACCTAAGCTATCATGAAATGAACCACTTCTGAGGTATATGATACCAAGATGGAGATCGGGCATATATGATATGTAAGATCTACAAAGAAGTGATGGCCTTTATGAAAGGACCAAGAAAGGAGTACCCATCATTGGAGCAAGTGTTGCTGCCATAGATAGGAGTACCTTTTAGTTTATTTCAGCCTAAAGGGTATGAAATAGAGTTGAGAACTGCCATTTCAATTTGAAAATAGAAACACTTTATTGTTGCATCTTGTTGAGACAAGGATGGCTATCAATATAATTGATATTTCAAATTCAAAGATATGATCTTTGTGGAAATGCTTTTTTTATCTTGTGGTACTTGGTATGCATAAGATAAAATGATATCTAAAAGTTATTGATAACTCAAACAACGAATTAGCATCATCATGAGAAATTCATTTCTAGTTTCCATATGATGGATAAATCTAGACTCTTTTGGTTAGAGAACCAGTAAGAGACATGAATTTGAACATGATAAATCGATCTTCACTAGTGGTAGTGGGAGAATGATTATCCTATTAGGTATAATACATATGATGTATTTACACACCTATTGGAGCAAATGCTAATATTTCAGCGGTGTTTAGAGAAATACCAATATGAATATCTTGAAGTGTTCAAGAATATCATAGATGAAGTACAAATTTGGTAAAGTGCTAATTGTTGATGAGATCAATGAATAAAATACTTGAACCAAATGTTTGAGAAATTGTGAGTAATTATGATAGTGTATCATGGTAAACTCATGATTAAGGCATGGAGATGTCTAAATCAAAAGGAGTCATACTCTTAGGAGTTATAGGATGATTATCAAATAACTAAGTTCTTCTTAAATAAAGAATACCCCACACTAATAAAGGACATTAAGAATCACAAGGGGTTGTGAGTTCTTATATCCTTGATAGAAACACCTCGATTATCTATGTGATGAGTTGGTCATGTGATGAGTCAACTATCTAGATGAATATGAGGAACCGAATTTTGAGTTATGGTTTATGACCATTACATCCTAAATGACTTCCATGTAAACCATAAGGTATGACCTTGATGGTAGCCCCATTGGGATGGAATCCATAAGTGTGAATGAGTCTTAAGCGTTAAGACACATGGATGACGTTTTGAGAAGGATGATGCTTACTGATTGCAACTTAATGACTAAGAGATTTGGCATACGAATACTAAAACCACATTCCTATGAGGAATAAAACAAGGATGTGTATGTGACACAACCTATAAGGTTTATGAATCCATTAATGCAAATAAAGTCTATAAGTTACAGTGGACTAATCAATGTGATTGATTGAGTATAGGCAACTCAGAGGTGGGATCTTTACTTTGATAATATAGTCAAAGGGTTTGACTGATATGACAAAGATAAAGAACAAATTTGTGACTTAGTGGGAGCGTATTTGTATTCCACATGTCGATGAGGAATGAGATGTTCTAGAATGGAATCCTTTGTGGAAATTATCTTTAGGAAGATAGAGACGTTTCCTATGTGATAGGAATAGAGATCTATAGAGATAGTTCTCGAAAACCTCTTGACCTGAAAAGAGAAAGCATGCATTGGCAATCTATATTGAAGGGTTAAGTGTGCACAGATTCAGTGGGAGAAAATGTGTCCATGTTACATGGAGTTAGTATCCCAAGGCCTAGTGTCCAATTCTTATGAAGAATGGGAACACTAAGAATAGACATGGATCTATCATGTATGTAATCATCCCATTATCTTGCATGTATGGACATAGCAAGAATAAAATGCATTCATCATCTTGTATGTAGGACATGACAATATGATGTGCTCATCCTGATAACTCGTATGTGGGACATGATGAGTGGATGTCTGTCTAGTTCCAGTAAAGGTTACTGGAATACCATAAGAACTTGATAAGTACTTGATAAGTACTAGTTCTATGGAAATAAGGAAGGGTTCACTGTAAAAAGTTACAATGATGTGAACTTCTGAAAAGGACAAAAAATAAATTGCAAAATATATACGGGATATATAAAAGTGAACGTTTGTTGATAAATGGAAACATTCCAATAAAGTTGTTTAAAAGGAAAAGCCGAGTATCTATGTGTTAGAGAACATTAGTGGATACTATATGGATCTGGAAGTTCATAGAGATGAACTTATAGATATTCTGGTCATTGATGACAAATAAGGAGTACTTGGTCATGCAATGTGGCTAAAGGTTAGCAAAGGAATACTAGATTGCATATTATGGCAACTCCATCTCTTATGTGTGACATACAACGAAGAGATGAGAGACATGCAGTTAATACTGACTTTGGCAAGGTGTTGCCATAATTCACTATGTTAGCACTAGAGCACAGTAACATGTGGTACATGTTTGAAGATCACTATGAATATGATTCAAGGGTGATTGGCTCGCAGTGCAAGTGGGAGTCTGTTGGTATGTATGCCCTGAGAGCCAATCATGGGATGATTGGTGGGATACATTAACATTGATTTGACTAACATCAAAGGCAAGCTTCCAATTCTTTCTAGTTCAGTCATATGATATAATGATAGAATAGATTTAATGTCTAGAGAATGACAGTACTCAATGACGTATGATTTTAGGTTCAGGACATGAATGATGAGATCATACGGATGCTAAGAGTTTGTACATTCTTATTATGTCCCTAATCAGATATCATTGTGGAAGGTAGATAGACAACAATGACACACAAGACTAGATTGTGGTTTTGGTTGATGACAAAATCTCATTAGTCATGATATGCAGATATCAAACTAAACACATAGGTACTTGTTAGAGAACAAGTGTACCGGACAGACCCACTGTGTGTTTGACACATGGAACCATGACATGGTAGTCACAGTCAGTTCTCACAGTGATGGTGGTGAGTGTTATTCTTTGACCTGAAATCACTACACTCAACACATATCGTTGGGTACACTTTGACATCATCAAACACAGTCTTGAAACGTGGGTTGTTATAAAGGTGATGATTGGGTGGCTTCGACACATGGGGATTTTGAGGGGTGAGTGATAGATATGGGATTTTCCCCTCCTGAGGGAGTTTGGTATCCATGGCCACTTAATGAGTAGGATTGAGATAGGCATACACACACATGTGTGAATCAGTATGTGATATTGATGTCATACATATCTCCTCCAATCTACTCTGAGATCAAGAAAGTGAATGAACGGTGAAAGGATGATTGTTCCATGCCTTGAGTTTATTTGGGATATCAGAGACAAATGAATTATACATTCACTGTAACACCATTCACAGATTGTAGGATTGAAAGTTGTTCTCCAACTTTCTATTTCACTTTGATATCACTAATGTGCGACTAGGCACCACTCTTTTCTTGTGAATTCATAAGTGTTATGGACTTTCACTGCCAACGTGAAATGGGCCTGCATTGTCACACACATAGGATTTTACCTGGAAGAGGAGTTTATCCACAAATGATGTTTATATTGATTACTAAAGGAGTTTAGTAGTTCAATTAAACACTCAAACAATTGATAACTCAGTATCATAGTGTTCAAGGTGTTGATTAGAGTATCCGATTGATTGAAACTACAATTGACTGATTTTGCACAGTCTGCCCTCCCAACCGATCAGCTCATGTGATGAACCGATCAGCTCAGGTTGGTGAATCGATCGACTCATGAGATGAACCGATCGGCTCAGGATAGGATGAGATGACCGGTTTAAGGGTTGAACTGATCGACTCAACTGGTCCAACCGAGCAAGTTGGGAAAGTTAGGTTGGTAAGTAATTTCTCTTCATTTCACTTGTCCAATTTGATTGGAACAAGGATTGGTATTTGGATCAATTCAAAACAAAAGAGGTAAAGTCAATCGGGAACTGACCAGGGTAGTGAACCGAATTTTTAGAAGTGAACTGATTGGCTCAGGTGCCCCAACCGACCAGTTCAGGTGTGAACTGATCGGCTTAGGTCCCCAACCGATCGGTTCATGCTTGAAACAATCGGTTCAGCAGGCGCAATTGGTTGTTTTGTAGAGAATCTCTAACCCTTCTACTCCTGCTTTAGTCCCGCATTGCTCGGGGTAGAGAACCATGTCCCATGACCCTCTTATATGTATAGGGGTATTGGGGGCTTCTCATGTACAACTTAGAACACCAGTTGCTCTGAAAAGTTATCGTTGTCTCTAGTTATATAGGATGGTTTATAGAGGTGTACCTTGTCCTGAGGCTTGCTCAAAGACATTACCTCATGGTTTGTGCGGTCTTCACCTCTGGTCTTGGACGATGTCTGTGCAGCTCCTGGTCTCACCGGGACTGTCAGGATTGACAACTGTCCTCCGAGAGGTAGAAGTCTCCCGCCTCTACATTAGTCCACACGGACCACCTAGAACTCCGATTTCCTTTTCACACAAGGCACCGAAAGGAGTCGTACCCTCCTATCGGCGTACTAGTCACCAACACACTCTCCTGCCACCAATCACCTTTCTGTAGTTTTCTTTCCCTTGTTGTGCCTCCCTTTTCAGGTAGCACTTGCTCAGGCTCTCCTATTTACCATCACTACTAAAAATTGGGCCATTATTCATGGGAGAGTCCTGTCACAAACCCCTCTCTACAGGCCCTCAGAAATAGGGACGGTTGTGGGTCTGGCCCTCACAAATGGTCCGTGAAGAGAACTCACGTGACAAATACCTGTGGCCCTCACGAATACAATTGTCACAAACCAATTGACCCTCAAGAATGTTATATTGAGGGACTATTTAGCCTTCATAAATACATTTTTGAGGGACTATTTAGCCTTCATAAATACATTTTTGAGTGACTATTTAGTTCTCATAAATACATTTTTGAGGGACTTGATGGTCCTGGAGAATATATTTTTGAAGGATAATGCCTTCATTAATATTATTTTTGAGGGGCTATGTGGTCATCATCAATGCAATTTTGATGGTCAATCTGGACCTTCATCAATATATTTATGAGAGACTATTGTAAATGATTTTGTTATTGATTATTGAATGATTTATTAAATGATAATTAATTGTTACTATAGTGAATATCAAATTTTAAATGAAAACTTTGTATATATAACCTCAAGAAAAGGTTTATACTAATTCACATGACATCATAAGAAGATTCAACACCAAAATGACACATAAAAATGTTAAATCACCTCAAACCAAATTTTGTTATTGAAGAAAAATATTATCCATACATTGTGTGCTCAACATTGATATAAATAAAGAGTACATATGGTTCAAAATTTTGAGATTGATGACAATGAACATATCATGCTAGAAACTCTTAAGATCTATAATGTCTCCATATTCCTTCAAATGGTGTGCTTCTCTTCATCAATGCCATGCCTCATACGGTTAGGTACTTGAATATTCTTCTCCTAAAAATGACAAATCATTATATTAATAGAATTTAATGTTTATACATAAATCATAGTACAACAAACAACTTACCCTTATATTTCGGTTTTGGTCTACTCCAAGGTGCATTGTCCGTCGAAATCCATCATTAAAAGTAATTCTACCCTATCAATATAAATACCAAAAGGAATTAGAGTGAGTGCGAAGTAGAGATAAATGTAAGTGAACAACTGCCTCAGCAGGCTACCAGACCACACAACCAGACTCGACCATCTCTATAAAAGTAAGAGGGGAGCACAAAGGATCAACCAATACATCAGCCACCATCAAAGGACTCGACCAACACAGTAGAGCCAACAACTCAGGCACAAAACAGCAGAACAAGCCGACCAACATATACTGCAGATCATCAACACTTCGAAAGAATCACAATGGCAGCACCTACCCTGCCCCAGCCATCAACAACCAACAACACTCAAGACTACACAATACAAAGCAAAGAGAGCATAGCCACCAACGCCAGGCAGCCAGAAACCAAAGGAACAAAAGAAATAAGAACCAACTATAGATCCCTGCCATTCCAGCCCAGATCTGAACCAGCAACAAACAACTAGGAAAGAGGTCAACAGCAGCTTCAAGATAGCATAAAAACAGAACAGAACCAACCATCATAAGAAAAAATAAAACCTTTCATGATCATTGAATAAACCTGGTGCCGGGTAAAATTGAATTAATAAATTACTGCTGGTCGTTTCTAGTGAAAAACATGCCATCCAACAGAAAAAGAGTATGCAACTAAAAGGTCTGGAGATGAATGTCCCTATACCATTCTAATTGTAAAGAATGATGCAGCTTGTAGATAACATAATCAACACGCCTAAGATTTAGAGCTCATCTAAATATCCCTCAGAATATGTCGTTCTTGAACTCGTTTAGCAAGCCAACATATTGATCAAGAAGATCACAATGATCTATTACACTGAAAATTGGCTAACCTGCCAAAATATACCTAAATCATTTTAATAGTAATGAAACATGCAGCTTGTAGATAGCATTATCAACATGCCTTCATTTTAGAAATCATTTTAAAAATCCATCAGAATATCTTTTTTTGAGCTACTTTTCGCAAGCCAAAGAAAGATCAAGATGATAGAATGTCTTAAGATTTAGTAGTAAGGATATTCGTGAAATTCCAAACTGAAGTCATCCTAGCTACTAGTATGTCATTTCAAAGTAGTAATATTCTCCCATTTTCATCTGAATCAAATGAGCTGAAGAAAGCACTTTGCTTCAATCCAGTGGCTACACAAATTGATGCTTGAACTCATGCGAGATAGAAAACAACATAACCAACACTGGTTATGTTAATACCCTACAAATGCAGATTTAAGTCAGTGACAAATTCAAGTATTAATACCCTACTAATTGGAAACGACATAACCAACACTAGTTGTAAACATGAATTGTACAACAGAACTCTATAAAAACATAAACATAAAATTTGAACTCTATAAAGTCCATTCACACAAAACATCTAAAAACTTAAAAAATACAAACTGTAATCTGAAACTTTGGATGTCTTGTGACAAATTCAAATATGTCACAGGTAGGAAAAACATATACAATACTGAATATATCTTAAACACATGAAAAATGTAAAGCCTTCATTTTTTTAAAATCATGTCATTCAGATCACTAGAAGTTTAATCAAGCATGTATTGAATACCTGATTTAAACGCTGAGTTCTTGGTGTGAAAGACACCGATGAAGATGTGCTTGGTGTGTTCTGCATTTGAGGATGACTTTGTCGATTATTACCAGAAGAAGGGCACCAACTTTCAACTGCAGCCTTTAATAAAGTGTACATGTTAATATTCTTATGTGTATGAATATTGAAAATAATCTATAACTGTTATGAGGTACCTGTGGCTGAAATCTTAGTGGATGTCCATTGCCTTGTATGGAAAGCCTGCCTACTCCATTCTCCTTTGAATTGCCTTGTATGGAAAGCCTGCCTACTCCATTCTCCCTTGAATTGCCTTGTATGGAAAGCATGCCTACTCCAGTCTCCCTTGAATTGCTTGAATTGATTTGTCTAGAAAGTCTTCCTAATCCATCCCTGCTTGAATTATTTTTCCTGGGAAACATGCCTTCATCTTCACCATTACTTGTATTGTCTTGTATGTGAAAAGAACCCACATCTGACCTATTTGTGCCACTTTGCATGTGTAAGACACGTGTAGTATTCTGATTGGGGTATTCAGCTGCACAATCAATATTAATACCGCCATCCTATAACAAATACATCAACAATGTCAAAAAATATATATATATTACATTGACATAGACAAGTGAATCTGAGTTACCTGTGATTGATTATACCAAGTCATTAATTGGGAGACGGAGTTCTTCAATCCATTTACTGTTTCTTCAAGTTCCTTAAGTTTATCCTGAAATAGAAAACAAATTACAAACATTGATCTAATAGACTAGTTGTAACTAATAGTTCAAGTTTAGTTATAATCCAACATACATCCTTTGCATTGCTTTCCTCAAGAAGCATTTCATATCTTATACGGGCAGCTTTTCCCCTATGTCCTATCTCTTTGTGCCCAATTCCAACACCTCAGATCCTAGCCTTTTTGGAAGGATTTAAAACTTGCAAATAAGCAGCACGTGTTAGATTATCAACACTTCTGGGATCTATTTCTTCTTGGTTTGCTACTTGGTTTTCCACGATATCAGAGATTTCAAGCTGTAATTAGAAAGCATCATAAAAGGAAAGCTTAAATTGAGATATCTAAGCATATGTAGCTTTGTAGACATCATAGGAAAGCAAATATCCATTTTCTAACCACTTGTGGGCTTTTGTCGTAAACTTTTTCCAAAAATTTGTTAAGAGGCACAACGGGTTGATCTTCACTGACCTACACATGATAGATAACATAATAATTGGCCATGTTATATGTTCAACTCCTACTAAGAAAGACAAGTGTCCATTATTAATACCATTTCTGCCCGATAACAACTCCATGGCTTTGATCCTGTGGTATGATCCATCACTTTTTTTGCTCTGTTTGCCTTGTTGATCTCGGAAATTTTCTAAACCATAAGAAACATATAATTAGAAAAAGTAGATAGGTATACATGCAAGTTATATGAAACCATTGTACCTTAGACTTCTCGGTTCCCCATTCTTTAACAAGATTTTTAAACCGGTCCATATCTATGGAAGCATTTTTCTCAACTTTCTTCATCATCAATTCTGGTTCAATCTTGTACTTTTCATAGTAATCTTTCTTTACACGTGCCTTCCACACTGATATCCCTTTGCTAATGTGTTCATCAATGTGATTCCATGCATTAGGGTGACTGCCTAAATCGAAGTATTTCTACAAAAACATAGAAAATATTACTTTAGATATAACAATCATACAATTTGTTGGTCTTTTTATGAAAAGATTACCTCAATAATTAATTTTCTATCTGCAAAAGCTTGTTCTGGTTGTTCGTTCCACTTCAAGTCTAGATGCCATATGTGTGTTTTCCTTGCTAGCATATGACAATAACGATTCAATTTGGCACAATTCTCCCCAATAGCATTTCCTTCATAATCCCATTGGACCTTGTGACGTGGCTGCCCTTGCTTAGGAAGTAGGCTTTGCTCACTTGCAGGCCCACATCCATACTTCCTATTCTCCTGTTCATCCTCAACATTTTCTTCAACTGTTACATCATTTTCAATATTGTTGGACAGTAGAGTAGGTTCATCCTCACAATTTTCTACAATTGTGGATAGAGGGATAGCAATAGGTTGCAACTCCTGTGTGTTGTTACAACTAGATCTAGTGATTCTTCTTCCTGCCATCCTTCAACTGACAAGAAAAAAAATTAGATTATTAATGCAGAAATGTGAGTAACAAAAGTAGTAGCTACATTTGAAAAACAAATAAATTACGGAGAATATGAGACACCAACATATGAATATTCAGCATTTGAAAAACATATAACTTGTAGAGTACCTTGGTTTCATATCCCAAAAAAGAATAATGATGTCCTACTTGCTGGTATATGAAACAAGACTAAATAAATTGCAAAGAAAATGCCATATAGTAACAGTTTGCCAAAAAAATGCAATAGAACATATTCCCATGTACTTTCAATGTGCTTTGAACGGAAACGATATCCATTGACCGAAAATCCTTCATAAGACATTCCCTCAGCACAAGGGCCTTGGGATAACCATCTCAAATCATCGTTAATACTGTTCGGCCTAATCTCTCGCATTTGCATTACCTTCATAAAAAAGTAAAACATTAATGTAATCTACACTAACTTGAACATTAAGAGTGACAACAATATTTATGTTTGAGACTTACATGCTCTTTCAACCACTTAGAAAACTCATTTGCATGTTTTGTTTCTAGGGTCCGTGGGGCAATGTTGGGTTCCATATCTTGAAGAATACACATGTGTTCACTGCTTTATAAGAAGTGTCTAAATTAATGTACAACAAATATACAAATATCAGCAATAATTTTAGGACGTAATTAAATCTTACCTTCTGTAAACATCCAATTCCTCTTTATTGAAAAGGACATAACGATGGGCTTGTTCCAAAGTGTGGATGTCGAAATTTGTTGACACTCCAACTCTAATTGGAGATCCATCAACATTATGAGGAGTGCGGTTCAGTTTTGTCTCAAAATTATGCAAGTACCTAGCACAAAATGTCAAACTTTCTTCAGCTAAATAGCCACTAGAAATACAACCAGCCGGTTTAGCTTTGTTTCTTACATACTTCTTCAATTTCCTCAAGTATCTCTCTATTGGGTACATCCACCTAGTTCAGACAGATCCGGCTTGCCTGACTTCATAAGCTAAATGAATGGGAAAATGCATCATGATGGTGAAGAAATAAGGAGGGAAGATTCTCTCCAACTGGCAAAGAGTGACAGTAATTTCTTGTTCCAATTCTTTGAATTCCTCCACATCAATAATGTTAGAGCAAAGCTTGTTGAAAAATGAGCACATATTAGCAATAGCTTGTACACATCTAAGCTTATGCAATGTCTCAAGGCAACAGGTAGAAGTGGATGCATAAGAACATGGCAATCATGAATTTTCAGCCCAACAAGTTTTCTATCAGATTTGCTAACACACCTAGATATGTTAGAAGAATAGCCATCAGGAACTTTCAACTTTTCTAACACAGACAGGAACTTATCTTTCTGTGCATTTGTCATGGTGTAAGATGCTGGAGGCAAGTAATAGTGGTCACCTGCATTACTGGCCATAAATCTCTTCGAATGTGCATTTTCTTCATATCTTGACAAGCTTGTAAGTTGTCTTTACTTTTCTTAGAATCACCCAATAATGTGTTTAAAATATTCTCACACACATTCTTTTCTATGTGCATCACATCCAGATTGTGTCTAACAGATAAATACTTCCAATAAGGTAGCTGAAAAAAGATTCTAATCTTATTCCAACCAGGAGGTAATGGTTGAATTTGATCTCTAAGCCTCTTGCACTTATTCATTTTTCCAAATGTGATATTTTCATATCCATCAAATTTCCTCAGTATATCTTCTCCAGATAGTGGCTTAGGTGGAAGTCGAAAATTTTTTTCACCATCAAAATTTTTCCTATCACGTCTATATGGATGATTCATTGGAAGAAAATGTCGATGGAAACCATAGCATTGCTTTTTCCCATACTGTAACCATTTTGATACAGTCTCCACATTACAACAAGGACAACCCAAATCTTTCTTACCTTTAGTGCTCCAACCAGATAAGTCACCATATGCTGGGAAATCATTAATGGTCAATAAAATCATTGCCCTCATAGTGAAGTTCCTTTTGCTATATGCATCATAAACTTTGACTCCAAGCTCCCAAAGTAGTTGCAACTCCTCAATTAATGGCTCCAAATATACATCAAGGTCATTGCCAACCATATGTGGACCTGGGATTAATAGGGACATCATAATAAATTGTTCTTTCATAAGAAGCCAAGGCGGAAGATTGAGAGGTGTCACCAACACAGGCCAGATGCTATGCGATGCACTCATATTGCCAAGTGCATTAAATCCATCTGTTTCTAATGCCAATCTAATATTGCGTGGTTCAGCAGCAAAGTCTGGATACCTGGCATCAATAGACAACCATTCTGGTGTGTCTGAAGGATGATGAATACGACCATCCTTGCCTTTTACTTCTGATGGCCAAATCATATCTTTAGCAATAGATGAAGACATATAGAGCCTCTCTAACTGAGGTATCAAAGGGAAGTGATACATGAACTTAGCAGCTACCTTCTTTCCCTTTGTTTTGTATTGCTTTTCATTCCATCTTGAAGCACCACAAGTATCACAATTTTCTTTTGAAGCTGCATCTTTGCGAAAAAGCATGCAATTATTTGTACATATGTCTATAGTAGAATGATCAAGTCGTAAATCCTTCACGATCGCATTTGCTTCATGGTAAGTCTCCGGGAATAGACAATTTTCTTCTGGAAATCCTGAAATAATCAACTGTAACAACTTTGTGAAAGAATCGTTGGACCATCCAGATTCCTCCTTCAGAAATAGCAAGGCAACCAAATACGATAGCTTAGAATGACTTGTGCAACCTCTATAGAGTGGTTGATCTCCCTCTTTTAGTAGCTTGTAAAATCTTTGTGCATCTACATTTGCAGGTTCCTCTGTAGCTTTAGTAGAGTGGTCATTTGTTGTGTCACCCATACCAAACAAATCCTCCAGCATCTGATGCATATTGTTAGTGCTAGGCATGTTTGGTGCCACAACGGGATTGCTCCTACCAATCACCTCCCCATTAAACGTCCAAACATCATAGCTATGCAAAAATCCTTTTTGTAGTACATGTGAGAATACCTCCTCCTCTGTTTTAAGGTATCTGTTCAAACATACCTTGCAAGGACATATTAATTTCCCCTGTCTAGTTGGTCTCTGATGGATAAGAGAAAACTCAATGAACTTTCGTAACCCTGCCTTGAATACATCACTTCACACTCTGTTCCCAATATACATCCAACTCCGATCTATTAGAAAATCCATCTACATGAAGGAAAATATATAATAAGTTAAGCACAGCTGTTTGAGATGTTAGGAAACAGCAGTTAGGAAAATATAAGAAGAGATCAGGAAGCTTTAACAAATACATGCAAACAGCAACAGCTGTTTGAGATGTAGTCATGTAGAGCAAGAATAAGTAAGAAAAAGTAGAAGAAAACTTGCAAATAGAAGTGGTACTAGTAGTCTAGGTTTGAGTAAGAATCTGAATTTCTGATATGAGTAACAAGGAAATAGCAATAAGAGGGGACATAGAAGTAACAAAAATTTAGATGCAATAGCAGGAACAGGAAATGAAGGAGAAATTGCAAAAAAAGAAAAGAAAAGAAGCTAGAATAGGAGACACAAGAGGAAATAGAAAAAAATCAAAGAAACAGTAGTATAAAAGGACTGATTTTTTTGCAACAATTGCAGCAAAAGGGGGTCGAATATACAACATGAAAAGGAAAAAGAGAAAAGGGGAGGGAAGGGACAAGACATACATGAAGTCTATGAATATACAAGAAGCAAAAAAAAGGCAGAAGAAACTTTTGTTGATCACTAAACATTCTTCATATGCATCCCCAGAGTTGAGCTTCAAAAGAACAAGAAAAATCCTTCAAGAACTGCAGTAGCATAGGTACCCATCCATCCCAAATAGAGAGACTATATAACAGGGCCAAGAGACAATCCAATCACAAAATCTTCAACAAAATAGATCATCAAGACATCACTTCATATCACAAGATCACCAAAAGGATTCAGAAAGTAGACCCGGCATCTCCGTTAGGCAACAACAACCTGATCTTAGACAAGACAGTATACCTTAAATATTTTATATCATGAGTCCAATCTTCATGACAGGGGAATCCTATCAGTGAGTTTACACTCAACAGCCTTACCCCGATGAAATCAGCTACATGGCAATTAAAGAATAAATGAATGATAAATTCATTAGAACTTCTACACAGCAAACATATAGAAGTATAGAAAAACCCTCTTTTTTTAGGTTGTTCATCACTGAGATGTTGTTTCTAGCAATCTTTCGTAATAGGATTTTAAATTCAGATGTATGATCATCTGAATTAAATACCAAGAAACTTGACCATAGATATCAATATTTTAGATATAATCCTTAAGAAGGTATTTCTCATGGATCAATTTGATCCATAGACTACCTTTCTTTGAAGGTACTATCCAAATATTTAAGATCATAGCAACCTTACAAACGTCTTTGACTTTTTTTATAGACATACCACCTTCATCCTTTACCTTGGTTACATCATCCCACTTAATAAGATGGATATCATTCTTGCCTTCACACTATCCCCACAAGAAATTTATAATAGTTATTTCCACTTCATCACAGATAGAAGTAGGAAGTGAAAAGGAGGAGGACCAGAAATTTTGATTGGCAGACATAGTAGAATTACAAAGTTCTAGTCTCCAATGGAAACTGAAATGATATGTAAATAAGTTTGGTATCTTTAAAAATCAAATGATGGGCATAGAAGCACTAATGCATGGGCATAAATAATGATGGTAACTTCTGGTTCACTTGTATGATATGTATCATTATAAGTTAGTAGCATACCATCTTTGTGCACACTTAGCATCAATAGAATGTCTATCATGCGCATGGAAAGCTTCAGACATGCATTCAACAAAAGGAGTCTTTGAAAACAACATTTGTTAAAAAAACATTTGTATATTTGTCTTAGTAATGTGGGTTCCTCCTTGTTCCCTTTATTGTTAAAACAACATTTGTATATTTGTCTTTTTTCCTTTACCCCCTCCATCTAAAATACCCTTTCTTTAACATGTGGTTGTGATGCAGGCCCTAAAAGCCAATAACTATGGTAATGATCCTCTGCTAACTGCAGCTCTGTACTTGGAGATTAATTAAAGGCCGACTGCACAGGGCTCCCATGGGACACATCCATTCCTAATATAATAGTTGGCTCTTATGAGATCTTTGGCATGGATGGAAGATGCTCAGTTGTGGTGAACTTCTCTGTAGGCTTATTCAGGATCCCATTCACTGTGGAAACATTAAGTGCGTTGTCAGTAAATTTTTTTTATGTATTTCGTTTAACTAATTTAAACGAAATACATTAAAAGATTTTACTTACAAAGCCCTTCATGTTTCTACAGCGAATGAGATCCTAAATAAGCCTGTAGAGAAGTTCACCAAAGCTGAGCATCCTCCATCCATGACAAAGATCTCCAAAGTGCCAACTATTATATCAGGAATGGATGTATCCCATGGGAGCCCTGGGCAGTCGGCCTTTAATTAATCTCCAAGTACAGAGCTGCACTTAGCAGAGGATCATTACTATAGTTATTGTCTTTTAGGGCCTGCATCACAACCACATGTTACAGAAAGGGTATTATTTTAGATGGAGGGGGTAAAGGAAAAAAGACATATATACAAATGTTGTTTTAACAATTAAGGGAACACGGAGGAACCCACATTACTAAGAACACCCATTATTTCTTGAGGCTTCTGCCTAGACTTCTGAAATGTTGACAATGACTTAGTGTGCCTCTGCAAAATGCAAAAACACCAGGCTATATTATACTTAGTACCAAAAACAAAACATTCAAAAACAACGCAGTGAGAAAACAGAACAACACTCGTACAAGTGACCATAAATAGCAGTAAGAAGAAATCTTTTATCCCCAGTAGTGATTCTAGTATGTATTAATTTATCATATTAAAAAAGATTTTCAATAGAGCATTAGATACCATTCCACAAAACAAAAACTCTCCCAATACCATGACTAGTGTGATGACAAATCCACTATAACTACCCAAATTTATTGGATAAACAATTGCTAAGTTATCAAACTTATTGGATAAAGTAGCATTGTTATCCTCAGTTGACCCCTTTCTCCCTCTACCTCTGGACGTATTCTTCTTATTACATTTTAGAAACTCAAAGGAAGGTCCACATTTTACTTCACACATTTTAGAGTGTCCACATGAGAATGAAAATACATGAAAAATCAAGTGAACCCCCATGACAATATTATTTCCATGAGAGTCAACTATCTAAACCACGTTGGCATGGAGGAATATAAAAATATAATCCCATGTTGGTGATTCCATCATACATGTTTGACAAGATCTTTCCTAAGAAAATTGACTATGGGAAAAGAAATGCCAACAATGCTGAGTTTGAAGAGAAGAATGTAACTCCCGAAGCTTTGCCTCACTTGAGAAGCAAGTTAATGCAACCACCAAAGCAATCTACAATTTTCACCCAATAAGAAATGTGTGTATAGGAATGGGTTTAAATGTAAGGGTTTTTAATCAGAATGATGCTTTGGTCACCTATAGAACTGCTCTTCAAAAGAAAGGTCATTTCAGCACAACAGTTTACAAGCAACCATCTTGATCATCACTGGATCAATAGACTAAAAAACACCAGATAGAAGCTCTACTTCATCTTTTGAACATAAGGACAAGTAGGAAACTCCAAAAATGGGAGACGGAACCCCCTTAGAAAAGAAGCACTTTTAACTTAGTATGGAAACTCCAACATTGTAGAACACATACAACCATCTTGATCACCACTACATCAATAAACCAGTAACATCAGTTGGAACCCTTCTTCATCTTTAGAAAATAAGCACAAGCATAGCAATTCCATAAAAAAGAACACAGGGCTCGTTTAGTAAAGAAGCACTTTTATCTCATTATGGATAATAGACTATAGCACACTCACATTGACTAACCATTCCTCAAAAATCACCTTATTTCTATACCACCAGATATAGTAAAGGATACATATAATAGATTTAAAGGAGGTATTCTTATTTCCTTCAAACTGTATTCAAAGAAACTAGGAATATTATTAATACATTCATTATGAACTACTTTGGCTCTGACCCATATATATGTGTGTCATGAGAACACTTGTTCATATAGAATAGAACAGAGTAGCAAAATTAAACATACATGCACACATGTGTATTGCTTTGAACCAAGCTTGAGCCTCAACAATTATATATGAGTAATATTTGATCAAGTATGACTTGGATTACATGGTAGGTATTATACATAAATTCGAGTTTGTACAATTAATAGATATTGTACATATTCGAGAAAGACAATATTCAATCAAATACTATATCTACTCAATCACATCAGTAAATTATTCTTTTCTTATTGACAAAACACAAAGTTGTATGATAGAAAATCATTATGAGGATGCTATACTATAGATGCATAGCCTAGGAATTTATGGACATCACAACTTTGATTCCCTTCCATTTAGTTATGGTAGCTACTCCCAAGGAGCTATTTCCTCGCTTCCAAATATTGAACACGCCCCTAACTACTCTCTATTACTATTGTATGACCATCTCCATGCAACTGAGGATAGTAAAAGTTTTTCAACATTGTGATATGTTTCTTATACGTGTGATCGTTAACCCTTAGGGGTGGGGGAGATAAATCATATGAATACTAGATGGCTAGTATTTTTACTAAGTAAACCCAGCTAATCCTATGCAGATCACATTGGGGGGAGATGAGGCGGACACATGAGGTATGAACTGGAAGCCCATTGGAGGAAGAACCAATCTTGGCTATTAGGGGTCGAAGTGGGGGCTAGTGCTCTCCCAAATGAGAAAAAGAGAAAAAGATACGAACCTAGAGAGGATTCCAGTGGCCGAAGAAGCAAGCTGCGTAGCAGAAACGACCAATGGCCGAGCAGGGCGATCGGCGGCAATCAAGCACGGTGACTGCGTAGCAGCAACGACCAATGCGGAGGGCAGTAACCGTCAATGGCGGAGGGAAGTAACCGTCAACGGTGGCAAGGAGTTATGAAGGATGAACGGCAGCAACCGAGCAGGGCGATTGGCGTCAAGGATGACCCAATGTGGAGGAACCGATGAGAGAATCGAGAGGGGGAGGGTTCAGTGGAGGAGTGTGGAGGAAATGAGGGGGAAAGGAGCGCCCGCCGGGACTGGGTGATTTTTTTCATGAATTTTCATAGACGAATCAGTGTTTTAGAATGGAGGGAAGGATTATGAGATGGAGGGAACATTTGGCATGGAGTTTTTGAGGGGGTGATTCGTAAGAAATGTATTTGTGAGGGACCAATGTTCACATAAAATGCCTAACGATGTCAAGAACACGGTTGAGGGATTTGGTCCCATATTTGAAGGATGAGCCCTCACAAATGGACATCATTATTCACGATTTTTGGTTCCTCACAAATGTTCTTCAACAAAAGCCAATTTTTTTGTAGTGCCTACTGTATAGATGTTGACGTGATTCCTTTATTCTGGGTTTGGGAGAAGAAATTTTGTTTCCGCTGCCTTCTCTGTCTCCCCTAAAACCCGACAAAGGTCAATATCCCAAATATGCTGAAGGATACAAGGAAGGAATACAAAGATTTCAGAGAAAGACAATTGGCTGATCCACTAAATCCTATTCTGATAGAGAAAGATAGGGAGCTAAAAATGATGCTTGAAGATCTAAAAAAGGCTAAGGAGAAATACTACTGGCAAAGAAGCAAAGAGAAGTGGATGGAGGATGGAGATCGGAACACAAAGCTCTATCACACTGTGGTTAGAAGAAGAGAGGCAGGTAATATAATTTTTGAACTTATTAATGATGAAGGGAAGGTGGTTAATAAGTAGGAGGACCTAGAGGAACATGCCATAGACTTCTATACGTACATGTATAACAAAAACTTCTTTGATGATATTGATGAAGAGGAAGAGGTTGAGTAGAAGTATAAACTCACAAGAACTGACAACAACATTCTCACTAGAAGAACCAATGAAGAGGAGGCCAAAGAAGCAATGTGGAGCATTAGCAGCAATAAATCATTGTGGTCTGACAGTTTCAATGTTTTCTTCTATAAGAAGACTTGGGAAATCATCAAATATGATTTGCTTGATTATGTAAACAGGTTCCTGGATGATGGAAACATGGTGAGATAGGTTAAACATTCTTTCCTTGTTCTTATTCCAAAGAAGGTCACCTCCTCCCTTGTTGATTTTCATCCTCTTGCCTACTGCTCGGTACAATACAAAATCATTGCAAAAATTTTGGCCGCCCGGTTGAAGATGGTCCTTCCCTATCTGATTTCTACGAACCAAGGTGCCTTTGTTACGGGTAGAAGCATAAGTGAATGTGCTCTTCTGTCTGGAGAATTCCTTTTGGACTATAATGTCATGAGAGGTAGTAGGAAGGTGATGGAGCTTCCACTTATGTGGAATTACGTGCACCAACTAAAAATCCTAAAGATAATGAGTCTTTAGGTTTAGCCTTGCATATACTAGATAGAGAACTCCACCCACATATGCTAGGATACGTGGAAGTCTTATCGTAGTATAGTTAAGGGTCGAATTCTCAGGACAACGGTCTTGTTGTAATCAACAAGATGGAAAATGTTAGAATTTCACTTAATCACTTACTAGTAGGTACTTAAATCGAAAGTTGGGTTTTGTTGTTTTAAACTAAGAACATACAAAGTAAAGAAAGCAAGTAAATCTAAGGGGTTAAACTATGATAAAGGTCACTAGGGTGTGATCAGTTTTTCACCACCACTACACATGGATCAACACATGCAACGCAAAACATAACCTGCAAAAAGAGTCTAGTCAGTTAGTATCTTTGTAGACTTAGCTTCCTTTCGGAGAGCTACTACGAGAAGTGCGGGAATGTTGCAACGCCAGCCATTCCCGAACAAATGGTCACTTACTTTGCATCATTCCCCTCGTAAAGTGTGTTCCTCGACTTACCAAGGTTGCACTTTCATACGTCAACTGATACCATTTCATAGTATGAAAGTGCAACAAATGATAGTGAGTTTACTCCACTTCTTGAGATACACTTCTAGATACCGAAACAGATGCATGGTGGATACATGCACCAAGAACCAACATACAAACGAGTTTCAAATCTAATAGTACAAACATAGACAATTCATACTAAAAGATAAAAGATAACACAAGTTGGTGATCAAGAAACAAGCATTCATTAAATGTTTGATGTTGAACTGAGAAGATAAAAAATCTATATTGCAAACTATGGATTACATTTACATGATATGAAAGCATGGGTAGCGGGGCTACTCCCCACACCCTAGTGAGAGAGACTACTCGCTCATGACTAGGACCAAGAAGGAGGCAAGAAGAGAGAGAGAGAGCATTATCCCCACAAAGGAAAGAGGAAAGTCAACCCCTTGGAGAGAGAGAAACGATCCGCCAGCTTCACAGGTTGCTTGATGACGAGATCTCCCTCTTCCCACCTTCTTTGGTGGTGAGAGAAAGTAGCTTTGAGATGTAGTGTGGGTCTCAGACCGGCAGCCCCTGGGCGGAGGATGGAAGTCAGATTTGCTCTGGAGTGATTGAGGCAGCCTTTGGACGTCTGAAAACCTCTCCCTCGTGGAGGACCCTTGAGGTCTTATTTATAGGCCTTAGGTGAGGTCCAAATGGTCTTGAACCCGTTTGCCCTTGCCTTCATGGGGTCTTCCGGATCGTTTGGTTTTATGCGGTCTCGAGACCATTTGACATTATGCGGTCTTGAGACCGTTTAGCCTTCATGCGGTCTCGGGACTGTTTGGCCTTCATGCGGTCTCGGGACCGTTTGGCCTTCATGCTGTCTCGGGACCGTTTAGCCTTCATGCGGTCTCGGGACCGTTTAGCCTCAAATGGTCTTGGGACCGTTTGGCCTCAAACGGCCTTGGGATCGTTTGGGGCTTTTGTAATTTTTTTTGTGTTTTTCTGCAAGGATAAGGAAGAGAAAAGTTAATCTATTGATGTGTCAGCAATAAGGTAAAAATTTAATGATTCTATCTAATTTATGTAAGAAAGAGTATGGAAAACTAAGGAAAACTAATAAGATAACATCACAAAATGGGAGGTTATCACCCCCCCTAACTTAGAGTCTAGCTTGTCCTCAAGTTAGATAGAGCTGAGGCATGTAATGGCGAGGCGATTTTATTTAATTAGGATTTCCATACTTTTACTTCAATTCTCAACCTGAGTTCTCCTAAGGTCATATAGGGTTTTATTGCTTGCCTTGACTCTTTCAGGCTTCGAGAGTTGCTTGGGTCTCAGGTTTCTTCTGTATCTCATAGCTCGCATCAGGACCACCTTTATTCTGTGCATGTTGTTGACTCTAATCAGCTTTATACCTCTCTGAAGGACCTATTGGAATCTAGAGAGGCTATGAGGGTTGGCTAAAGGCTTGAAGTGTAACTCCCCCTTCAAGTGGGGGAGGGGTTGTCTATGCTTTTAGGATCTCACTACCGGGCACGACACATCTGCCTTTGTGAGGGCAGCTGAATGTACCAGCCGAGTGAGTCCTTTATAAGCCTTTCATATATTTAGATACCTTAGGATTTCACTACCGGGCACGACACATCTTCCTTTGTGAGGGCAGCTGAATGTGCCGGCCGGGTGAGATCTTCATTGGTTCTTTATATATATCCTTATTTATGGCACAACTCTCATAATTTTATTCGACTCTCTGGCTTTTATTCGAAGACTCACAAGCTTGGGATTTGGGGTTTTATTCGGGAAATTATTTTGGGTGGCCAAGCCTCTTTTATTTTGAAGAGAGGAAAGCTGTTCTTAGAGTTTTTCAACATGCACTTTTTTTTTGTGGTCCACTTTGTGGAACTTCTTGATTTGGAAGTTACCTGATGCCCCTCTCATCCTTGAGAGCTTGGCTTATTTTTGCCTTGATATTGACCTGTGAAGAGTCCAAAGTAAAATTGAAATAAAAGCATAAAAACCAAAAGTGAATGTAATTTATTAATTCGCCATTATATGCCTATAAGATAATCTTGTTATTGCTTTTGAGGAAAATTTGGATTCTAAGTTAGCAGGGGATGTCCTTTCCAAAAGGGGTGTTACTTATTATGTACATGATTTATTTTAATGTGAAATGCAAGTTTTATGCAGGGGAAAAAATAAGTGAAAGGAGAGAGTAGAGTTGGAGAAGGATTGAAAAATGATACCTCACCCTTGTCGAATGTATTTCCCCCCTAACTTATCATTCACTTTTTCCTCAGAGTGTCAAAGTGATAGGTTGAGAAGCACATTGACAAGGGCATTAGGCTTCTGTGAGTCCTTTGTTCGCTCCATGAGTTCGTAGAAGAGTTGCTGCAAACTTTCCACAGAGGGCGTGGTAATCCACCTCTGTCATGTCCTCTACTGGTTTCTGGAGGACCAAAATGGTGTACATCCAGTAGAGGACATGGAAGCCACAGTCATTGGATTGGTGAATTTGCTGGGGGCACTTGTGGCTGAAGGCTAGGGGTTTTAAGTGTTATTTATCATACGCCTGTGTGTGCCGACTCAAAAGATCGTGTAATTTGTCAGCACACTCCTTTGCCACCTCCTCCGTTGGCGTCTTTGGTGTCGTAGTGTATACTCTTTGCTCTGGATCGTACTGGCTGTTGGAACTGTTGTAAATTATTGTTGTTCCTTCATGTAGGTTAGTTGCCAGTAGCATCCAGTGTTCTTGATGAAGGAAAGGAATCATGATGAACTTTGGAGTTGTATGTTGAAGATAGGAGATGAGTGTCTCCGTTGGTCCGAAGTTCTTCAGCCCTAAGAGATCATCCTTCAGGTAAGCTGACACCATGTATACTGTGGGATGCCTCCGTTCAAGTAAGTATTGATAAGCAGTCATCAAACTTACTGAAAGAGAACCTTTAAGTTGCACAGTTTCTCAGAGGCAATCTGCCATAACTATGATATCTTCATCTATAAAGACAAGATCTTCGTTTTCGACATAGAGCCTTGACATGATAAGTCGAAGTTCATTGTCTGAAAGACTCTTGCAGGCTTCTAGATCAAAATTGGGAAATGATGGTTCGATGGCAGATAGGGGCACCATTTGTGATGGGGATCTCATGATGGCTTCCCCCGTTATCAAATCTATTTGTCCTTTATCTTGGGCCAGATCAAAGTCGTAAGGATGCCATCTACTTCTCTCGGGGACCTTGGCCGGCTGCATGTCTCTTTCCATCTCCTGTAGTGTTTGTCTGAAGGGTCTCCTTTTCAGACGTTGGATTGCTGAAAAGAGGTAGCGAGGGACGTCATCTGTCGCCATAGTAGGGTCATTGAAGAACCTTCTATCGCAGATAAGTTCCATGTCGTAACGCCCTCACAGGGAGTGAAAATCTTCATTCATGAGCTCTGTGAAGGGAACTTGTTGATTTAGCACTAGTATGTGTCGAATGACGTAAAAAGCATTGTCCCCAGAGTCTTCGGTAGCTTGGGCAAGTGGGTTAATTATTTGGAACCAGGGTTGGCTCCAACCCTGGCGGAGACGAGCATGCGGCCCAAATGAGTTTAAGAAGCCGGAAAGGGATGCATCTTGCCTCCCCGGCTTCAATTGCAGCGAAGTTAATTATACCGGCCTTTAGATCACTGGCATAGAAATTGTACACTTTGGCATCGCAGGCGACAATGTCCACTATCATGAGCAACCAGTGACTAGAAACTTGGAATGGCATGGTTATATATCTATCTTTTCTTGCGATCCCCCTGTGCAACCTGTCAATGGATTTGTGCTGTAGTTCTTTGTACAATAAGCACAAACTCAGAGCGGGTGAGGCGTTGAGAACTGGTTGGTGTCACTTGGAGCTTTTGTAGATATCAATAGAACTTGAAAGGAGAGCACGGAAGATCGCCATCTTCACCGTAGATTGAGGTCGGAGAATTGAGTGGAAATCTTCGCGTGTCAACTTGCGTTGAGTCTTTGTGTTGATGTAGATAACATCTCCCCCTTCTTTCGCATCATCTACTATAGTGTTTAGGATGAAGATATCCTGTGCATCTAAGGTGGAGATGGACGCCATATCTAAGTCGTGCATCTTGTGAGGTAGAGGTGGCGGTGGGGGTAGCTCTTGAGGAGGAGGTGAAGAAGGCTGCTCTATATCATCCCTGTATTGTTGCAGAGCTTCATCTTTGTCAGAATCATAAGGAGTATCTAGGTCTTCGTCTGTATCTAGTTGTACTCGTTCGGATTCTTCTTGATCTAGGGGAAAGGGCACCGAGGGTTCAGGTGCAAAAACTTGTTGAGCTGTTGTTGGTGGTAGACTGGTGCTGGTTCCCATTAGACACTGGTCGAACTCAGCAAAAGCTACTTCTTTTGCAGCCTCCCCCAAAGATCCCATGGCGGAGTAGTCTAGGAATTGGTCCCCATAAGATATGTTTACGTGCTCATTGTGAGCAGGGGATTTGGGATCTGTATCACCTTCTTGGTGATCTTTATGTTGTTCTTGTTGTGCTCCTCTACTGGGGCCCTCCCCAGCATTGTCCGGGCCATCAAAATCATCCTCTGAGGAGGTACTGTTGTTGGAGTCAGCCGAGGAATCAGAATCTTCATCCGCATCTTCATCGTCTTCTTCTTCATCTTCTGTTGATTTGTCTGTTGTTTTCTTGCGTGCTGTCTTTTTGCACAAATGATGGATGGATTGTAGTTCGTCATATGCCACTTGCATATGCTTGTGTGTCTCGAGCAGTGCGTCGTGGGTTTCCTTCAGATCGGAGTAGCATCCTTCAGCAGAGAGGAGTCGTGCTGTAAGGTCAGTCATCTGAGCTCTTAGCTGATTGAGTTTAGTATTGGATGACTCCTCTTGGCGATTATTTAGCTGTGTGAGGGTTGTGTTGATGTCATCCAAGCACGTGCTGAAGACTTTTTGTTGCTTCGTGAGATCACGGAGGGTCTCCGGAAGAGGTTGAGTCTGCGTAGAGATCTTATCGACCTGCTTCGACAACGCTTCATGTTGGCGTTTTACTCCATGGACCAGCTCGGACAAGGGTGTGCAGTGGTCGTTGATATGATCGACTTGCTTGGCCACTATGTCCTGTCGTTGCTGGATTCCTTGGAGGATGCTTGGCATGGCATGATTTTTCTCGTCAATCTTGGCGACTTGTTTTGTTAAACCCTGCACACAAGAAAAAATATAATTTAATATGTTAGAAGGGTCGGTGAGGAGGTTTCAGATGGTGTCGAATTGACGTCTGAATTCCTCACTGACATTAGCAGAAGGGACCCCAGTTATTGAAGGGTGGGGCGGCTGGGGTCGGGGTGGAATGGTGGTGGTAGTGTCGTGCGGAAAAGACACTACTGGTGGTCCCGCGAACTGCGTGGTGACTGTGGAAGGGGTCACCAGCGGTGTCGGGGTGGTGGCAGATGAGAAGGGAGGTGACATACCCAGAGAGAAGAGTGTGTCCGGGAATGTTGATGGAAAGACAGCAGAGGTGAAGGAGGTGAATTCGGGCGTTGTAGTGGATAATGAGGTGCCCGAAGTGAAAAAGTGTGGGGGTGATGGTATAGTTGTGGAGAAGGGTGATGTGGAAGATGGTGGAAGAGTGGTTGATTGTTGGAAAATGGAGGATGGTGGGGTGGTGGATGGTTGGCTGGTGGTGGATGTAAGTTTAACATTTAGACTCATTATGAAGGAGTCTAGTGATGAGGTGGTGATTTGTTCCTATGAGGGGGTGGGTTCTGATTCTGGGTGGGGTTTTGATGTTGGCGTCCCCGAAAACTCTTGTGCCTGCAAAAGCCTTCTGGAAGGTCATTTGGCAGGAATTGTTGTTGGTTTTGCTGCCGGGGCTGTTATTCTAAGCTCCGTTTGTCCCACTGTTGCTTTCTTTTCGGCGATTTTGACCGAAGATATGATTTTTACAAGCTCGTCATCTGAGAATAGGAGCTTGTTCTTGTCATAATCAGCAAGTTCTGGTAGCGGGATCAACGTTCTGAAAGATTTTGCTGTAGGGCAGAAGACATAATGTAGCTTGCCATCCTTTTCTTTTATGATGAAGGAGTTCTTTAAAGGTTTTTCGTTGGTAAGGATGTTGCCCTTTGTTTGTGTGCATCTAGGTAGAAATCTATCCATCTTAAGGTATTTGATAATAGATGTGATATGACCACCCATGCAAATTTCTTTCCCCAGGGCGAAAGCTGATAGTTTTTGGATCATAAGACGTCCAATGTTGACTGGCATCCCATTTAGGATGGACCAGATAACAAAGACGTCTGATATTATTACATTTCCTCCTTCTGACCTGGGGAAAAGTGCACCAGCAAGGATTTTGTGAAGTGTGCGCACAAAACCCGATTGAATGTTTGAGGCTTTGCATGTTTTTGCCCCATAAATTGGTATCCCCGTTAAAGATTTCCAGAAGTTGTGTTTGTTGAACTGGGGGTTGTCCATGGCAACAGCCGTGGTTCTCTTTAGTTGCTCCTGGTTATCAATGAAGATTTCATTCAGCATGTGTTCTGTGATGACAACTCTGTTGCCAAAAAGCTTGGTGACCAGGCTACGGTCGCCTCCATCCCGTGTTCTATCCATAGCATTTACTGCTTCTTTTTCTAGGAATGTGAAGAATTCCGTTGTAGGTTCAACATAGGAGGTTTGAGCGACAAAGTAGAGTCGGGATAGATTTGAGTTATCAAGCAGTGTGAGGATTCTATTGTAAATCCCCATCTTCATAAGTATGCTGGGGCATATATATTTTGTTGTTTTCAGAGTTTGTTTGATGGATGGAAGGGTATGGATGTGAAGGTTTTCTGGTGGTGGTGTTGTGGTGGTGATGGGAGGAAAGATAGGGACGGTGATGGTGGCCGGAGTGGTGGTGGTGGTTGATGGAATCAAACCTGCTAGGGTTTGCTCCCTCGCGGTGGTTGGGTGAACCTGCTTTCGTGCCCTCTTCTTAGGTTGTGGTGCGGAGGTGGTTGCCTGAGCCTTTTGCTTTCCCTTTGATTTTGTTGTAGGGGATTCTGCCTCAGGTGTAGGTTCGTATTCTGAGCCTTCATCGTCATCGGAAGATAGTTCTTCCACTTCCTCTTCAGGTGCCTGAGTAGGCATTTGTTGATCCGGTCAGTTTCACATAGTACTTCCATGATTTTGACATTTTGTGGAGCCTTCCCAGTCTTGTTGTAGTTTTCAATGACCTGCTGGAGCTTGGCACGGTCTTCTCGGAGTTGCTCCTCAGTCCAGAAAGGGGCATCTTCGGTTCCTGTTGGTTTCTTTGCTGGTGATGTCATTTCTGAAAGGTAGAAAATCATGGGTAAGAACAACATGTATAGAAAAGAATTGGATTTTTATTTGTGTTTATTTGGTTTTATGTGTATATATATATTTTTGTATTTTTAGAGATTATGAAAAGCAAAACGGTTTCAGGATCGTTTGGTTCCAAACGGTTTGAAGACCGTTTGGTGCCAAATGGTTTGAAGGCCGTTTAGTCCCAAACGGTTTGAAGACCGTTTGGTGCCAAACGGTTTGAAGACCGTTTGGTTCCGAACGGTTTGAAGACCATTTGGTCCCAAACGGTTTGAAGACCGTTTGACACCAAACAGTCCTTTGTTTAAACGGTTGCAAGACCATTTGGCACTAAACGGTTTGGAGACTATTTAGGGCCAAACGGTCCTTCGTCTATACAGTTGCAAGGCCGTTCAGAGCAGACCACCAGTGTGATAACCTAGATTTTTGAGTTTTTAAAAACTAATACAATATTTGAGAGGCAAGCATTCTATGTAAAGGACAAATACCAAATTGAGGAATTGGTAATTCAATCATGGATTCCTTCACCCAAATTTCACCCAAATTAGGTGTTTTGAGATACAATAGAGGACTATGATACCTAATTAAATTCAATTGTGAATGAATACCCTTCCTTATGATTATTGAAGAAGTAAGTTATATGACCAAATGTTAGAATTTTGGGTCATATTTCTTGATATGGGGTTTTGTTTAAATGAGAACCCACGACTCAAATTTCATGGAATTCCTATTAACCGTTTGAGAGATATGGATGATTTAGTATATCATAAAGTGAATAATGATTCTTTGTTTTTTTTGGCACACGACCATTTAGTGAACTGATGACCCATCTGTCATCTTCTTCCACCTCCAGTTTCCATGGCGGTTGTTAAATGGATTTGGAGGGCATCACATACGGTCGTCGCCAAGTGTTTGGGATTGGAATGGTTCAACCAGATCCGGGCATATCAGAGCTACCCAACACACCTGATATCGTGAGGTTGGATGGAGGGTGGAGCAAGATATCCCCACTGTATTTCTGCATTCTCCATTGTGAAACAACGCCTCAGTTTGGGCGTGGAGTGTAGTGATGAGGGAGATATCACTCTCTCTTTCCTAGCTCCCTGCTTTTGTTGCGAGTGACATGGGGAGAAGAAGGCGAGCAAGGTGGCCAATCGATTGAGATCTGGCAGACGCAACCACTATCCAAGCAAGTTATTTCTACTTGCAACACCAATCGACCTTAGAAGTACCAACATAGGAGCTCTAGAAGATGGTTTTGGTTGAGCAGGAAGTAGGGATCTTGGAGTAGCCGTCAGAACCTGGTACAGAAAAGCATAGGCCACTCCTATCTTGCAGCGATTCCCCAAAGCTCTAGAGGATGTTAGACACAGAGGAAGGCCAAAGGAGAGCAAAGCTCCTTCTCCCCTTTTCCATGCTCCCTGCGGTGACAGAGGAAGAACCAGTCAGCGGGTCAAGATCTTGACGTCTCCTTGGACCCGAGGCACGACTGAACACCAAGCCAGGTTTCACGGTAGAGGCATGCTTGTAGAGAACCAGGGTTCTCGCGCAACAGGTGCCGGTCAATGGAATACGGCAGAAGAGGAGGCATTGCGATCCTTCCTGGATCTAACTTGACTGCTCGCTGATGTTCATGCCCTCACGGTGATGCCCTTTGAACCAAGTGGGAAGACGAGATCTATCAGCCATGGGAATTCTTACAGATGCGAGAGCTAGAGAGAGGGCGACGAAGGCTAGGGCACAACAGTGAACTCCCACACAGCCCGCACTGTGAAATCAAGTCGGGGCGATACTTATTGATCACTGGTGCTAACCTACCTAACCACGATGGCGCCCAGTGCGGGGAGGATGACGTGACCTCCTAATCTTCCATGTAGAAGATGTTGCTTACGGAGGCGTCGACATCACTGCAGGAGGAGGAATCGCAGAAGACGTGAATGAGGGAGGGTGTATCAGGGCGGGTAGAGAGTCGGACCTGGGAACCATCGCGTGACGGCGCTGGCGTGAAATGGGGAAAGGGGGAGAAGCGATGAAGGAGATGACCGAGCGGCATAGTTCAGTGAACCGGTCCAATTTGTCCTGGAACCAGGAACCAGCCGATCAGGCTGCTGATACACATCCGACACTAGTGTCCAGCGTGGCCCAATAATCGAGCGCCACCTCGGGGCTTAGGCCCCACAACAAAAGGTAATTTTCGTTTTAAATCTTCAAAATGCTTATGTACTTAGAAAATGCCTAGTAAATAGCTCCCATGGCCAATAAATATGTATAAAATACCCACAGACTCAGAAAAACATTACCTTTAATCCTAGACTCCTAGATCAGACCTTTGACGAACAAGTAATGATGATATTCAATTTAGATGAGAATATTTCATTTAGATGGTATAATTAGAAAATGGCTGAGATTAAATATGAGAAAACTATTTTTTTGAACCTTGATGTCATCTAGAAACTAAATGTAGACTCCTATCTTGATATTATTGAGCAATTGTAGACCTTTTCTCATTAATGCACATTTAAGTGCTTTAACATCTTTTTAATTTTAGAAAATAGACCAATCATTAAGAAATTATGAAATTTGGATCAGACCTATAAAATGACATCTTTATTAGTAGAAAAATACCAGAGACATGTTCTAGGCTGTTTGAACCTAGGTTTGGCCTAAACCCTAACTTAGACCTAAAATATCAAAGACATTATGAACCATGTATTAATGACGATTAATTGTTATTAATCAGGTCATGGACAAAGTTCTAGATGATCATGGGTGTATAAAGAATCTCTGAACTCAGGTACGTGGATATAATTATATGACTAGATTTGCTGGATGTTAAATATATGTACGTGCTTGTTTGTACTTGAAATACATTGTTGGATGTAGATCTATATGTATTGTCATTTCCGCCTTGAACAATAAGAACAATAAAGAAAGAAAATGGAATGTAGTTACTGATGGTTCATTAATCTCCCTATTAGAGAGGGAAAGTATTAATGTTGACTAGCACCTCCCTAATGGTACCAGGTATGCGGGGAGATCCCTAATGGTACAAGGTACGCGGGGATAGGGCCAATAATTTATGTTTGTGCTAAGTCCACCATAGTAATACATGCCCATTGAAATATGGTTAATACTTGGGTTTACCTGATTTTCTGCCATTAAATAATGTTTCTTTCTCTCTTTCTTCTTTTTCAAGTATTATCAATATGCCAACATAGTATAGCTCTTTTATTCCACGTACCAACTTTTGTTGATGTTTTTGTTTCTCGTATTTTCTAGCTCCAGAGCTAGAATGGGATAAAAGAATAGGATGTGAGCAAGTTGTACAGGTTGTACCTATTGTCTAAGATCCTTTTAGCATACATGTTCATAAACTTGTAAATCTTCTTGTAATATGTAAATGTAATTCATGTTGTAAATATGCATGTTATCGTTGAGAAATGTTATGGTTGTATGTTCATGTATGCGTATTATGCTTCCACATCGCTTTCTGATATGATTGTTGATGTCTTCGGATTATGGGCTCTCATTCCCAATAGGGTTTGGAGAAGTCGAAATCTGGGGACGTCACAGTTGGTATCAGAGCATGAACAATAGCTACACCTGACATTTGCTCACCATAAAACATAAAATCTTAATCTCACCTTTCACTTTAAACCTTAGAAATTTAGTAAGTTGTTTTATAGGAATAAGTTCTGACTTAGCCTCTAGGTTAGAACCTAGATGTTCGAGAACTAGGTTTAGACAAGTGTGTGAGACCCTTTCCATATAGATCTCATATGTATTGGGTAGCTACACTAGTCTACATCCCGTTCTCACCATTTCACTAGGTGACATAGCACTAGACTATCTACTGTGTGTGGGACACTCGAGTTTGCTGATTTGGTTTTGTTTTCCAATCGGCTCGAGCCTCGATAGTTTTCTCTGCCGACTGCCTTCTCGGAGAAAAACTATATAATATTTTATTACCTATATGTAAATATAAAAATGTGTCCCTCACACTAGAGAGTAGTTAGTGTTCATGCAACCTAAGTGAAAAGGAGTGACATCAGTCTAGAAGAGAGAATAGATCTAGATTAGATGTCTAGAGCCGTATCAGGGTATGTAATACATAGAGTAGATGATAGAATGATAGTTGAAATAAGCATGTGAAACCTTATCTAAGTTTGATCTCTGATGGTATAAGTTTCCTTATAAAGATTTAAATTGTATATTAGTTGAATCCAATTTTGGAGAATTTAAGCAAAATCTTGATGATGAAAGTACATTCCCTTTTTCTACTTAAGATAAGCTAAGTTAAGATAGAGATGAGTGTGCATGAGCCTCAAGCTCTTATACAAGGAGGATGTCTAGTGGTAGGATGAGATATGTGGTGAACTCTAGAGAGAGTAAGACCCACAGGGAGAAGGTCATAGGACCTAGCCTCCAATATATGAGATATGTGTTAAAAATAAAATCCTACACTAGATTACTCTCAAGTGTTGAGTTGAGTCCTAATGCATGATTCAAATCTATATGTGAGAATTGGGTAAAAGAAAAGGATGGGTAGATGAACCATATGATAAATTCAATCCTTTGGCCGAGTTAGGTCCTAGCTAGAGTGACATATTTTGTGAATCTCATCATTAGTTGCAAGTGAGGTGATATATGAACTCTAGTTATGAGAGTATGATGCTTTGTGCAAAAGATACTCAAAATACACGTTCTCCCTTCTTCTTCTCTTTCTTAATATACAATGATAGAAATCTCACTTGACCTATATAGATGATGTATATGAGGAGTCACTCGTATAGGCTTGACCTGTTCTATATTTTTCCCCCTAAAGATTGAAATCATGACAAGTTTGACTTTAAAATATTCTCTTCCCCTTCATATGAAACATGAAAGATATGATGTTGAGATCATGGGATAAACTTAGTATATTCTCTTTTTCCCTTTACATAATGCATGCAAGACATAAAAAGTTGAACTCATGAACTTGATATAAAGATATTTTTGGGTCATAAGATATATGATCAGAAATATAGTTCGTAATTTTGATCCTTCTCAATGTATGCTTCTAAGTTGAGTA
The DNA here is from genome assembly GCA_963693085.1 of Alisma plantago-aquatica. Taxonomy (NCBI): domain Eukaryota; kingdom Viridiplantae; phylum Streptophyta; class Magnoliopsida; order Alismatales; family Alismataceae; genus Alisma; species Alisma plantago-aquatica. The sequence goes on along the minus strand of OY856413.1, from coordinate 499,887,371 downwards.
TGAATATCACACCATAGGGTGAAACCCTAATGGTCAAACATGTTACGTAAGCCCTTCTTAAGAAAAATTCTAATATCAAGGATGAAGATAAATCTCCTTTAATTCTGAAATTATTGTAAGATGTTGATCATAAAACATATTAATGATGTTAGATTTGAACGATCTGAATATCATGGCCCATAAACGAATTCCTCCTGAACATTAAAAGCATAATGTCATGTTATGGTAAGACATTAAGTGATGCTTCCACATATATGAGGTGGGGGGACACACCCAAGAAACTCTAAGACCCTAAGTTGACAACTTAGAGTGCATGCAACTATGGTGATCTTAGAACCTAAGAAATGATGATGTATATGAGGTTGAACTCCTAAATAGCCTTTAAGAATGAGATTAGTTGAATTTCGAGGACGAAATTCCAAATAAGGTGGGGAGAATGTGATAACCTAGATTTTTGAGTTTTTAAAAACTAATACAATATTTGAGAGGCAAGCATTCTATGTAAAGGACAAATACCAAATTGAGGAATTGGTAATTCAATCATGGATTCCTTCACCCAAATTTCACCCAAATTAGGTGTTTTGAGATACAATAGAGGACTATGATACCTAATTAAATTCAATTGTGAATGAATACCCTTCCTTATGATTATTGAAGAAGTAAGTTATATGACCAAACGTTAGAATTTTGGGTCATATTTCTTGATATGGGGTTTTGTTTAAATGAGAACCCACGACTCAAATTTCATGGAATTCCTATTAACCGTTTGAGAGATATGGATGACTTAGTATATCATAAAGTGAATAATGATTCTTTGTTTTTTTTTGGCACACGACCATTTAGTGAACTGATGACCCATCTGTCATCTTCTTCCACCTTCGGTTTCCATGGAGGTTGTTAAATGGATTTGGAGGGCATCACATACGGTCGTCGCCAAGTGTTTGGGATTGGAATGGTTCAACCAGATCCGGGCATATCGGAGCTACCCAACACACCTGATATCGTGAGGTTGGATGGAGGGTGGAGCAAGATATCCCCACTGTATTTCTGCATTCTCCATTGTGAAACAATGCCTTAGTTTGGGCGTGGAGTGCAGTGACGAGGGAGATATCACTCTCTCTTTCTTAGCTCCCTGCTTTTGTTGCGAGTGACATGGGGAGAAGAAGGCGAGCAAGGTGGCCAATCAATTGAGATCTGGCAGACGCAACCACTATCCAAGCAAGTTATTTCTACTTGCAACACCAATCGACCTCAGAAGTACCAACATAGGAGCTCCAGAAGATGGTTTTGGTTGAGCAGGAAGTAGGGATCTTGGAGTAGCCGTCAGAACCTGGTACTGAAAAGAATAGGCCCCTCCTATCTTGCAGCGATTCCCCAAAGCTCTAGAGGATGTTAGACACAGAGGAAGGCCAAAGGAGAACAAAGCTCCTTCTCCCCTTTTCCATGCTCCCTGCGGTGACAGAGGAAGAACCAGTCAGCGGGTCAAGATCTTGACGTCTCCTTGGACCCGAGGCGCGACTGAACACCAAGCCAGGTTTCACGGTAGAGGCATGCTTGTAGAGAACCAGGGTTCCCGCGCAGCAGGTGGCGGTCAATGGAATGCGGGAGAAGAGGAGGCATTGCGATCCTTCCTGGATCTAACTTGACTACTCGCTGATGTTCATGCCCTCACGGTGACGCCCTTTGAACCAAGTGGGAATACGAGATCTATCAGCCATGGGAATTCTTACAGATGCGAGAGCTAGAGAGAGGGCGACGAAGGCTAGGGCACAACAGTGAACTCCCACACAGCCCGCTCTGTGAAATCAAGTCGGGGCGATACTTATTGATCACCGGTGCTAACCTACCTAACCACGATGGTGCCCAGTGCGGGGAGGATTATGTGACCTCCTAATCTTCCATGTAGAAGATGTTGCTTACGGAGGCGTCGGCATCACTGCAGGAGGAGGAATCGCAGAAGACGTGAATGAGGGAGGGTGTATCAGCGTGGGTAGAGCGTCGGACCTGGGAACCATCGCGTGACGGCGCTGGCGTGAAACGGGGAAAGGGGGAGAAGCGATGAAGGAGATGACCGAGCGGCATAGTTCAATAAACCGGTCCAATTTGTCCTGGACCCAGGAACCAGCCGATCAGGCTGCTGATACACATCCCACACTAGTGTCCAGCGTGGCCCAATAATCGAGCGCCACCTCGGGGCTTAGGCCCCACAACAAAAGGTAATAATCGTTTTAAATCTTCAAAATGCTTATGTACTTAGAAAATGCCTAGTAAATATCTCCCATGGCCAATAAATATGTATAAAATACCCAAAGACTCAGAAAAACATTACCTTTAATCCTAGACTCCTAGATCAGACCTTTGACGAACAAGTAATGATGATATTCAATTTAGATGAGAATATTTCATTTAGATGGTATAATTAGAAAATGGCTGAGATTAAATATGAGAAAACTATTTTTTGAACCTTGATGTCATCTAGAAACTAAATGTAGACTCCTATCTTGATATTATTGAGCAATTGTAGACCTTTTCTCATTAATGCACATTTAAGTGCTTTAACATCTTTTTAATTTTAGAAAATAGACCAATCATCAAGAAATTATGAAATTTGGATCAGACCTATAAAATGACATCTTTATTAGTAGAAAAATACCAGAGACATGTTCTAGGCTGTTTGAACCTAGGTTTGGCCTAAACCCTAACTTAGACCTAAAATATTAAAGAAATTATGAACCATGTATTAATGACGATTAATTGTTATTAATCAGGTCATGGACAAAGTTCTAGATGATCATGGGTGTATAAAGAATCTCTAAACTCAGGTACGTGGATATAATTATATGACTAGATTTGCTGGATGTTAAATATATGTACTTGCATGTTTGTACTTGAAATACATTGTTGGATGTAGATCTATATGTATTTTCATTTCCTCCTTGAACAATAAGAACACTAAAGAAAGAAAATGGAATGTAGTTACTGATGGTTCATTAATCTCCCTATTAGAGAGGGAAAGTATTAATGTTGACTAGCACCTCCCTAATGGTACCAGGTACGCGGGGAGATCCCTAATGGTACAAGGTACGTGGGGATAGGGCCCAATAATTTATGTTTGTGCTAAGTCCACCATAGTAATACATGTCCATTGAAATATGGTTAATACTTGGGTTTACCTGATTTTCTGCCATTAAATAATGTTTCTTTCTCTCTTTCTTCTTTTTCAAGTATTATCAATATGCCAGCATAGTATAGCTCTTTAATTCCACGTACCAACTTTTGTTGATGTTTTGGTTTCTCTTATTTTCTAGTTCCAGAGCTAGAATGGGATAAAAGAATAGGATGTGAGCAAGTTGTACAAGTTGTACCTATTGTCTAAGATCCTTTTAGCATACATGTTCATAAACGTGTAATATGTAAATGTAATTCATGTTGTAAATATGCATGTTATCGTTGAGAAATGTTATGGTTGTATGTTCATGTATGCGTATTATGCTTCCGCATCGCTTTCTGATATGATTGTTGATGTCTTTGGATTATGGGCTCTCATTCCCAATAGGGTTTGGAGAAGTCGAAATCCGGGGACGTCACAACCAGGAAGACGAACGGGTTGGTCGTTCGGCAGAAAAGGACAGTGGGAAGGAAGCCGAGGCTCGCCCGTCGGCGGCGGCGATGGCAATAGAAGAAGAGATATCCGTAGAAGCTAGTTCTACCTACAGCTGATGGTGAAGGTGACGACGGTGGTGGGAGAGAAGCTGGAGGAGAGTGACGAGGGGCGAGTAGAGAAGCGGAGCCGCACGAAGACAACATCGAGGTTTCTGGCGGTGACGAAGACGGTGGTGGGAACCGGAGGTGGTGATGGTCTATTCGAGAGAGCGATGGTACGCGCGGGAGAGATGAGAAACTAGAATGAAACAGTGAGAGCGAAAAAAAAACAAGATTCTAGAAGAAAGGAAGGAGGGCTTCGGGTGGTATTTATAGGAAAAAGGGGTTTGACCTGATAAAAAACCTAGGTCAAACGGTTTAGCGACCGTTTGGACTCCAAATGGTTTCAAGACCGTTTGGTTCCAAACGGGTTGAAGACCGTTTGGTCCCAAACGGTTTCGAGACCGGTTGGCTTTAAACTGTTTGAAGACCTTTTGGTTCCAAACGGGTTGAAGACCGTTTGGTCCCAAATGGTTTCGAGACCGGTTGGCGTCAAACGGTTTCAAGACAGTTTGGTTCCAAACAGGTTGAAGACCGTTTGGTCCCAAACGGTTTTGAGACCGGTTGGCTTCAAACGGTTTGAAGACCGTTTGGTCCCAAATGGTTTTGAGACCAAACGGTTTCAGGACCGTTTGGTAAGGTTAAGGAAAAATTATGAGATTTTTTTTGTATATTTTCATTTTATTATTTTTTATGTTTGTTTTGGTTATATGAATTGTTATATTTTCAGAAACTAAATCTATGGTAACCTTAAAAAACAGAAGATAAAAGAAAAAAACTCAGATCTTGGGTTGCCTCCCAAGTAGCGCATGGGTTTTACGTCGCTGGCGCGACGAATATTTGATGTTGTTATGTTGATGTTGTGGGGTCTTTATTTTCAATGGTCTGTCTCGGACTTTTATCTTCTAGAGTGTAGTATCTTTTTAAATGGTGACTGTTGACCGTCCTTTCTCCTCCGTTGTTGTCTATAATAATGGCAGCTCCAGTTGGGTAAATATGTTTTATAGTGAAGGGCCCGAACCATTTTGTTCTGAGTTTTCTGGGAAATAACCAGAGCTTGGATTTGAAAAGGAGCACTTTGTCGCCAACGATGATATCTTTTCTCTTGAGATGACCATCGTGCCACATTTTGTTTGCTCCTTATAGATTCCGGCACTGTGATAGGCAGTCATTCAGAGCTCTTCTAACTCCTGCAGCTGGAGTTGTCTATGCTCTACTGCACTTTTAAGATCGAAGTTTAATTGTTTGATGGCCCACCAGGCTTTATGTTCCAGCTCTACTAGCAGGTGACATGACTTCCCGTACACCAAACGGAATGGGGTTGTTCCAATTGGTGTTTTATATGCAGTTCGGTATGCCCAGAGGGCATCAGGAAGTTTGGTGGACCAATTGGTGCGGTTTCTGTTCACCGTCTTTTCAAGAATCGCTTTTAATTATCTATTAGATACCTCTACCTGACCACTAGTCTGTGGATGGTAAGGCGTGGCAACTTTGTGATTTACTCCGTACTTTTTCAGTAAGGCTTCAAAACTTCATTCCAAGAAATGGGTCCCGCCATCTGATATGACAGTTCTCGGAACTCCAAATCTTGGGAAAATAATATCTTTGAATAATTTAATATCATGCTTGGAATCACTGGACACAGTAGGTACAGCTTCAACCCACTTTGAGACGTAGTCCACTGCGACCAAGATGTAGGAAAAGCCATAGGATGAAGGGAAAGGGCCCATGTAGTCTACCCCCCACACATCAAAAAGCTCAATTTCCTGCCACATGGTGAGGGGCATTTCGTCTCTTTTTGATATGTTACCAGTATATTGGCATTTGTTGCAGGCTTTCACAAAGTCGTAGGAATCTTTTGCTATAGTAGGCCAGAAGAAACCAGATTGTAAAACTTTTAGAGCGGTTTTCTTAGCACTCATGTGCCCCCCTGTAGGTCCTGAATGGCAATGCTCAAGGACAGGGGTGATTTCTTCTTCCGACAAGCAACGATGGAAAAGTTCGTCGGTACAAAGGTGGAACAAGTAGGGTTCATCCCAGTAATAATGTTTTATGTCGTGAAGGAACTTCCTTTTATACTGGTAGGAAGCAGATGGGTGGATAATCCCCGTGGCTAGATAATTGACAATATCAGCATACCAAGGAAAACCATGAGTGGCCTTCATAAGCTGGTCATCAGGAAGAGAGTCTCGGATAGGGATTTTATCTTTCTCTTCAACCTCGATCTGGCTGAGGTGATCGACCACAACGTTATCCACTCCACTTTTATCTTTGATCTCGAAGTCGAATTCCTGAAGCATTAGCACCCAGCGGATAAGCCTGGGTTTGGCATCTTGTTTCTGAATCATGTATTGAATGGCAGAATGGTCGGTATAAATGATGACTTTCGAACCAATCAGATAAGAGCGGAATTTTTCAAATGCGTAGATGATAGCCAGAAACTCTTTCTCTGTGGTGGTGTAGTTTTTCTATGCTTCGTCTAGCGTTTTGGATGCATAGTAGATAACATAGGGTTTCTTATCAATCCGTTATCCTAAAACATCCCCTATGGCATAATCACTTGTGTCACACATGATTTCGAAGGGCTGCGACCAATCTGGAGCTCTTAGAATAGGTGCGGAGATTAACGCATCCTTAAGGGTGGAGAAACTTTGCATACACTCCTGATTGAATATGAACTCAGCATCTTTGGTCAGGAGCTGGGTCATGGGTTTAGCTATCTTCGAGAAATCTTTGATAAATCTTCTATAGAATCATGCATGACCCAGGAAAGTGCGAACTCTTCTTATGACCTTTGGAGGTGACAACTTTGAGATAACATCGATCTTTGCTTTGTCAACCTCGATTCCCCTATCGCTTACCCTGTGTCCGAGGACGACACCTTCTATTACCATGAAATGGCATTTATCCCAATTCAAGATAAGGTTCGTTTCCTCACAGCGTTGCAGAACTTGTCCAAGATTGATTAAATAGTTGTCGAAGGAATCTCCGTAAACTGAGAAATCATCCATAAATACTTCCATGACGGATTCTATTAAACTGGCGAAGATGGAAGACATACATCGTTGGAAAGTGGCAGGTGCGTTACATAACCCAAACGACATTCTTCTAAATGCATACGTCCCAATGGGACAGGTGAAGGTGATTTTTTCCTGGTCCTCCGGGTGTATGGGTATTTGATAGAACCCGGAGTAACCATCGAGATAACAAAAATATTTTTGGTGAGCTAGGCGTTCCAGGACTTCATCAAGGAAAGGTAGAGGGTAGTGGTCTTTCCTTGTAGCTTTGTTCAACTTACTATAATCAATACACATTCGCCATCCTGTTACCATCCTGGTAGGCACTAACTCATTTTTTTCATTGAGCACTACAGTAGTGCCCCATTTTTTTTTGGAACGACCTGGACAGGGCTGACCCACTGGGAGTCAGAAATAGGATAGATCATGCCGGATTTGAGTAATTTAAGGACCTCCAGACAAACTACCTCCTTCAGATTAGGATTCAGTTTTCTTTGATGTTCGCGAGAGGGTTTAAATTCTTCAACCATAGCAAGTCTATGCATACACAGAGCTGGGTTTATGCCCGTTAGGTCAATTATCTTATATCCAATGACCCTTTTATGCTTCTTCAGCTCATCCAGGAGCTTTTCTTCCTGATCTTTTGTAAGGGTAGAGCTGATGATGACCGGGCATAGTTTTCCCTTATCTAAGAAAACATGTTTAAGCCCTGTGGGTAAAGTCTTCATATCAGGGGCTTTTACTGGCTCAACTGCTTCTATAATGGTACCATCTTTAAGTTCTTTAAAAGTGGTCGTTGATGCTTCTTCGTCCTTTTCTAGATGTTGCAGGCATTGTTGAACTAGTTCGTTCGCAGAGAATTCAACATCTGGATTGATTAGGACATTTTCTAGTTCATCAGCAGGCTCGGATATTTCTAGCTGAGACATCTGTTGTATTGCATCAAGAAGAAAAACCTCCTCTTGGATACTAGGGCCTTTCATGCTATTAAGGACTCAGAATTGAATTGCTTCTTTTCCAAGCCTAAGAATGATGGTACCAGCTTCGACGTCGATCAGCGCCCTGGCGGTAGTGAGGAAAGGTCTACCGAAAATGATCGGGTATCTCAAGTCTTCTTTAATATCCATGATAACGAAATTGCATGGAACGTAGGCATCCTTTCTTATCCTTACTGGAATGTCTTCAATGATTCCCATAGGTGCGGTTATGGTGGAGTCAGCTAATTGAATAGTCATTGTCGTAGGCAGCAATTCGGTGAAACTGAGACATTTACACATTGAGTAAGGCATAATGGATATGCTGGCCCCAAGGTCAACTAATCCTTTCTTTGTAGATGCATTTCCAATGCAACATTGAATTCCGAAGGAACCTGGGTCCTTCTTCTTTTTTGGCATTTTGTTTAGGATGATGTCAGAAGTGGTCTGAGCGAGCTTGATAGTTTCTTGCTCCTCGGTGATATACTTTCTTGATAGCAAGGTTTTTAGATATTTTGCCCATGCCGGCACCTCGGAAAGAGCATCAAGGAGCAGAATATCGATGTACAGTTTCTGCATCGCCTCTTTGAACTTTTGAAACCTGGTGTCCATCTTTGTTTCTCGCAGTCTACCTGGATACGGGATTCTTGGTTTATATTGCAAAACTTCAGGTTCTGCGGACACTTGGTCTTTATCTTTTCCCTTTGTGCCCTCTACGGGCTTCTCTATTCCTTGTAGCGAGCTTTCATTTGTCATAAAAGCGGGTGTATCATCATTATCCAGAGTGATCTTGGTAGTCTCATGAAGAGTGCATCCCGACCTTGTAGTGATAGCATTCAACTGTTCATGTCTGTTCTGCCCATGGTTAGGATTTGATTCAGGCTGCCCAACAAACGTACCTACTGGGGGCTTTAATTGCACAGCGATCTGAGCGAGTCGAGCTTCAACTGCTTTCTGCTGAGCTTGTTGGTTAGCAAGCATAGTTTTCTGTGATTGTAACATATGCCTTATCAAGGATATTTCATCTTCTGGTTGGACAGGAGCAGTTTTCGGAGGAATTTATTGTTGGGCTTGTTGAGATTGTTGCGGCGGTAGTGCCAGCTGAGGTTGCTGAGTATGTAGCTCGGGATGGAGCGGAGGATGAGTGTACTGGTAGTAGGTCGATTGGTTCCTGGGGTAGTTAGCCCTAGGGAAGTTGTTCCTGGAATTCCCTTGATTTTGGTTGAAACTGTTTGGGAACCCAGGTGGTAGCCTACTAGAGGATCCCCCCGGTGTTTGATGCTGAGGATTAGCGGTCCCAGCAGGGTTTCCATACTGAAACCCTGGATGATTCCTTGGCTGATTAGGGTTGTAGTAGACTTGCCCAGGGATAGAGTGGATAGAGTTAACTTGTTCCGGTAGTTGTTCTTCCGATTGATCAATGATAGGTTCATATGGTTGTGGTGGTGAATGCATATCCATCATCACATTATAGAGCATACCGCAGGAAAGAGTCATATGGTCAGAAGCATGACAAGCCTCACAGGATCCTATGACGGCTTTGACTTGTTGAACTAGAGGAGTTTTCTTCTTATCAATTTCTCCGAGAGAAGTCTCGAGAGCTTGTTGTTTGTGAACTATAGTTTTCAAGGCTTCAGCTATTACCTTCATCTCTATAGATTCTTCAGCTTTGTAAACCTTGAGAACACCTTTATCGACTGACCATCCCCAGTTCGACTGGTTTTCAGCTCCGAGTGTAACAATCTTCTAGGCGTCCTCATAATTCTTTCTCATGAAGTTTCCTCCAGATGAGGAATCTAAGAACTGTTTAATATCATCGCTCACTCCCCGATAGAAGGTTTCTATTAGTTGGTTCTGGGAGATTCCATGATGGGGGCATTTCCACAAAAGTTCTTTAAACCTCTCCCATGCTTCAGAAAGGGATTCTCCAGGTAGCTGAGAGAAGTGATTGATCTGCCCTCTGATCTCATAAGTCAGTGAGGGCGGGAAGAACTTCTCTAAGAACTTTTCCTCTAGGGGAGCCCAGGTGGTTATTATAGGTTCTCTGTCAAGTGAGTTATACCAACTCAGGGCCCTCCCAGACATAGTGAAATGGAACAGATGAAGCATTATCACATCAAAAGCTACTCCAGCTTGCGGAACTAGGCGGCATAGTGCCTTAAACCTTTTCAGATGATCCATGCAATCATCTCCAGAACCTCTGGAGAAAGAGATGCCTTGCATGATCTGGATCCACTGGGTTAGAATCTCGAAGTTGGGGATATTGATAATTGGAGGTCGGACCGGGTGGTTATCCTCATAGTTCTTCGGGACAGCGTAGTCCCTCAGTTGTTTGTTCCTTAACTCCAACTGGGCAACTTGGGTTGCTGCTTCATTTTCAGCTATAATGCAGGCCTGTTCTTCCGCACAAATCTCCGCTTGAATCTGGGCACGAGTATCAGTGATGAGTTGTTCCCTTTGAGCGGCGATGGCAGCGTTGACCCTCTCCATCACCAAAGCAGCCTGGCGTTGATCTTCAGCCATTTGCCTGGCTCTTTGGCGATTGAGCCGAATGCGACGGTGGAAGCTTCTCTCTACCTCAGAGTCGTACTCTGGATCAGGGGAGAATCTGGGGTTATGCACTGGTTGCAGACACATTTTCTACCTGAGTAGAGAGAAGAAAACACCTTTTTAGATGATGGCGGAGATATAATGAATTTTAAGAAGATATGGTTTAATGATTAAAAGAAAGTGTAAAACCCTAACCAACTAGAAAGATACTAAATAAAATTAAAACGTTCCGTTGTCCCCGACAATGGCGCCAATTTTTGATGGAGCTTCCACTTACGTGGAATTGCGTGCACCAACTAAAAATCCTAAAGATAGTGAGTCTTTAGGTTTAGCCTTGCATATACTAGATAGAGAACTCCACCCACATATGCTAGGATACGTGGAAGTCTTATCGTAGTATAGTTAAGGGTCGAATCCTCAGGACAACGGTCTTGTTGCAATCAACAAGATGGAAAACGTTAGAATTTCACTTAATCACTTACTAGTAGGTACTTAAATCGAAAGTTGGGTTTTGTTGTTTTAAACTAAGAACATACAAAGTAAAGAAAACAAGTAAATCTAAGGGGTTAAACTATGATAAAGGTCACTATGGTGTGATCAGTTTTTCACCACCACTACACATGGATCAACACATGCAAAGCAAAGCATAACCTGCAAAAAGAGTCTAGTCAGTTAGTATCTTTGTAGACTTAGCTTCCTTTCGGAGAGCTACTACGAGAAGTGTGGGAATGTTGCAACGCCAGCCATTCCCGAACAAATGGTCACTTACTTTGCATCATTCCCCTCGCAAAGTGTGTTCCTCGACTTACCAAGGTTGCACTTTCATACGTCAACTGATTCCATTTCATAGTATGAAAGTGAAACAAATGATAGTGAGTTTACTCCACTTCTTGAGATACACTTCTAGATACCGAAACAGATGCATGGTGGATACATGCACCAAGAACCAACATACAAACGAGTTTCAAATCTAATTGTACAAACATAGACAATTCATACTAAAAGATAAAAGATAACACAAGTTGGTGATCAAGCAACAAGCATTCATTAAACGTTTGATGTTGAACTGAGAAGATAAAAACTCTATATTGCAAACTATGGATTACATTTACATGATATGAAAGCATGGGTAGCGGGGCTACTCCCCACACCCTAGTGAGAGAGACTACTCACTCATGACTAGGACCAAGAAGGAGGCAAGAAGAGAGAGAGAGAGCATCATCCCCACAAAGGAAAGAGGAAAGTCAACCCCTTGGAGAGAGAGAAACGATCCACCAGCTTCACAGGTTGCTTGATGACGAGATCTCCCTCTTCCCACCTTCTTTGGCGGAGAGAGAGAAAGTAGCTTCGAGATGTAGTGTGGGTCTCAGACCGACAGCCCCTGGGCGGAGGATGGAAGTCGAATTTGCTCTGGAGTGATTGAGGCAGCCTTTGGACGTCTGAAAACCTCTCCCTCGTAGAGGATCCTTGAGGTCTTATTTATAGGCCTTAGGTGAGGTACAAACAGTCTTGAACCCGTTTGTCCTTGCCTTCATGCGGTCTTCCGGATCGTTTGGTTTTATGCGGTCTCGAGACCGTTTGACCTTATGCGGTCTTGAGACCGTTTAGCCTTCATGCGGTCTCGGGACCGTTTGGCCTTCATGCGGTCTCGGGACCGTTTAGCCTTCATGCGGTCTCGGGACCGTTTGGCCTCAAACGGTCTTGGGACCGTTTGGCCTCAAACAGTCTTGGGATCATTTGGGGCTTTTGTAATTTTTTTGTGTTTTTCTGCAAGGATAAAGAAGAGAAAAGTTAATCTATTGATGTGTCAGCAATAAGGTAAAAAGTTAATGATTCTATCTAATTTATGTAAGAAAGAGTTTGGAAAACTAAGGAAAACTAATAAGATAACATCACAAAATGGGAGGTTATCAGAAGGCCTGCCTAAAACTGGATGTATCCAAAGCTTATGATAGTGTGAGATGGGAGAAGCTATGGTGGATCATGCAACAGCTTGGATTCAATGAACAATGGATAGGCTAGATGAAGTAATGCGTTGGGACTACTAGTTACTCCATCCTGGTCAATGGCACATCTATAGGTCTCTTTAGAGGGGGTAATGGGTTGTGCTAAGGTGACCCCTTATCTCCTCTCCTATTTGTGATTATCATGGAATATTTTACAAGAAAGATTCAACAAGCTGATGAATGGAAGGAAATAAAGCCTTACACTGTCCACGGAATGAAGTTAATGACGCATTTGATATTTGTAGATGATGTCTTGGTTTTTATTTAAGCCAAACAACAATATCTGGAAAATCTCAAATGTCTTCTGGGGATGTTTGGGAAGCAAACGAGGCTGTGTATCAATGAAAGCAAAACCCATATTTTATTGTCCAAAAATTTCTACCAGATGGAGGAAAGACTCACTCAGGCTATGGGAGTGGGAAGGGGTGAGTTTCCAACAAAATATTTGGTATTTCCTTTTGTCGGAGGCAACCTTCACGTCAAAGACTTTACCAAATGCATTGATAAAGCAGAGGAAATGATCAACAGATGGCCAACACATAAGACATCAATGGTTGGGCACATGACTTTGATTAAAGCTGCCATAGAAGGATTATTTATATTATGGGTACAACAAGGTGAAATCCCTGGGTCCATTTTAGATAGAATTAAAATGAAGATGGCTAATTTTCTATGGGGAGGTGAATATTATCCTATTAAGTATTCTAGGCTGGCGCTTCCTGATGATGAAGGAGGACTAAACTTGAAGACTCCCAGAGACATAGCTAGATGGGGCAGTATGAGAAGACTCATTGAGTTCTAAACATGCATATCTACTAGGGGGAAATTGATGAGAAATAGATATCCAAGAGGGCTGGAGTTTATACCAAAGACAAGGGAAGGATATTCAAGGAGCATCAACGTCATTAGGGATACTTGGCCACATATCAAACACCTATTTATACCTGATGGCACTGGAGGATGGAAGCTTAAAGACAAGAATATTTGCTTATGGGAGGTGACTCGTGCTAGGGGCACAAAACATCCTTTGGGCAGCCAAATCTGGACTAGTAGGTTTGTATCGAAATTGAGCATATGTGTCTATACATTTCTACACAATATCCTTACTACCTTAGATAGAATAAAGAGTTGGAATTATGAAGTTCTTACCATTTGCTTGCTATGCGGGGAAAAAGAAGAAATCCATAGCCATCTTGTGGGTGAATGTAACTTCACAAAGGAGATTTGGGAATATCTTTGCAATGATTTCAAATTTCTAATCCAACTCTCTACTTATCCAAAATGGATGATTGCTAGGTGCGGTGGCCATGAAAAGAAGATCATTTTGTTTGCTGGTTTATGCTATCACATCTGGGAAGAGAGGAGTGCAAGAAAACACCAAGGAAAGTCCATGAATGCTATAAGTATTGTTGTAAAGATATGTAAATGTGTTAGACGTAGACTACACAATAGCTAGCTGAGTGAGTTGTAGCTTTGCTTTGGGTGTATGGCATTGGGCCTACATGTAATCTTGCCCCCCCTATATTTTTAGGGGTGGATGTCAAAATATACTTACCTGATTTTGATACATACATACATACATACATACATGCATATAATAGTCGACAAGGAGTGGCTCAAGGGGTCAAGAACAATGTCCCTTAAAAAAGAGACATGAATTCAAATACCACCTGCCGTCTTGGTTTACCACCCTCCTAGACGTTTGACCTCTTTCGCGGGCATGGGAGGGGGTAGAATGTATCTCTTAATCTCATACATATATGTAATACAATATAATACAACTCGTGTGTCTCCTTGGGATCCAGAGATCGTTCTGGCGATCAAGGCCCCGGGCATGGCACCCATGCCGATGGCCACCCCGACGAGAGGCTTCCACCACCATTCCACCCACAACAACCCCCCCCCCCCCCGACACCATCATTGCACCACCACAAATCAGATTGGAGAATAGAAACAAAAACACGACCAAGAGCCCTAACCTTAATCCGTAAGGGACTGGGAGAGATGAGGGAAAGATGAAGGCCTATTCTGACAAGGATGGGGAGGGAACTACATCACATCGTGAGGAAGGTAGGCGGACATGGACCCAGGTCTTGAACCATCCTCTGACATGAGGAGACAAAGACGAAATCTTTCCACCACTGAGGCATGTCGAGGGTCTGATTCATGTCAATATGGAGGAGAATGAGTTTGATTACATGAAGAATATATGGGAGTTCACAGTAATGTCCTACGTGATAGGAAAAGGGCCTTACTACGCATACATCAAAGCCTAGATAAGATGCACATGGAGATCCAAAGGCTCGTTTGAACTCTTATCAAGAGACAATGAGATCAACCTGGTGAGGTTCTCCGATGTTTAGGATAAGAAGACGGTCCTTAACCTAGGATCAAAGTGGTTTGACGGCAAGTTGGTTATCACCAAGGATTACTAGCATGGAGGTGAATTGAAATGTGATGCCTTCTTCACCATCTCGGAATGGATATCTGTGAAATCATTTGGCAGATCATGGACGCGGAAGGTGGTAGGCACCATTGAGGCAGGATTCCGCAAGGTCCTTCACATAAATGAGTGCTCACTCAAGGAGGACGAGGCCATGGTACTGGTGGAGCTAAAGGCCGAGGATGAACTACTAGAGACAGTATGGCTCAAGGTTCATGGATGTAAGGCTATACCTATGCAGATCAAGTTTGATTATAAGCCCCACCAAAGTGCAACAATTTTTGGATGTTTGGCCACTTCAAGGACAACTGTGACACAAAGAAGATAGAGGACAAGAAAGTGAGGTAGGAATGGCAGGAGAAGACCAACACAATAGTAGGTTTGGCTGCTCACAATAGGGAGAAGGTCCCCCCCCCAAGGAGACCAATGATGAATCTATCGCAGAAAAAAGTCATGAGGTCTGCGATCAACAAAAGGAGGAAGGGGAGTTCACCCCCCTCTAGGAGGAAAGGTACAAAGAGTACTGGGATTACAAAAACCCAAGGTGTGGGATCCATTCTGGACTCAACCAACATGTTTGAAGTTCTCAATGACTCAGACAAGGAAGAGCATGATCAAATAGTTCAGAAGAGAAGTGAAGGGGCAAAAAAGAATAGCAACAAGGTCAGCCAAAAATCTTTAATATGTCCATGTTAATGTAAAATATCAAGGGTGGGTGTCACATGTATAAAAAGAAAGATATTAGGGATTGGATTGCTTCTAGTTGTCACTCTCTAGTTGCTTTAGTACAGATTAAAATATGAACACACAACAAAAACAATATTAGTTACATGTTTCCTCAAGATTGGGAGCATGTATCTAATATGGAATATTCTGAGCTAGCTAGAGTCTGTGTTGCTTGGAAACTGAGTGCATGGCAGGTGACTGTGATACATATGTCAGATCATTACAGTTGATTGCAGGAATTCTCGAGGATTGCATATGTGGGTCATAGTTATTTATGCTCATAATGATGCAAAAAGTAGACAGGAGTTATGGTAGGATTTGATAGGGCTTTCAAGGCAGATCAATCTCTTATGGTTAGTAATTGGGGACCTTGATAATGTTTAGTTGCAGCTTGAGAAGATAGGAGGAAGACCGTCATTAAATGTAGTGACAAATGCTTTCAATCATACCTTTGATAAAGCTGAGTTGTTTGAGTTACCTATGGTTGGAGGTGATACCTTCACATGGAATAATGAGAGGAAATCCGAGGACATAATAGTAAGCAAACTAGATAGATTCATGGTGAATGATGGCTGGCTACAAATCTTTCCTAATGTGTAGGTCAAACCTAGAGGATCAGAACTGAGTCATCATTCCCCTATTTCTGTACAAATAGTATAGGAGAAAAAAAAGAAGACCTTTCATATTCCTAAACTATTTGGTTGACTGGAAAGGCTTCTATGATGTCATCAAGGAGAGTTGGAATGTACAGGTCATAGGGAACCCAATGTATATGTTTGCAAAGAAATTGGCAAATACAGAAAATGCACTTTGAAGGTGGGACAAAGAAGAAGTGAATGTCCAAAATCTACTGAAGGAGACTAAAAGAGGATGCAAAGAGGTCATAGAATTTCTCCTACATGACCCACTCATTGAAGAGTTGATAATTAAAGATGATGAGCTTAAGAGGATGATGGAGGAGCTGAAGAAGTCAGAGGAAAAATTCTACTGGAAGAGGAGTAGGGAGAAATATTTGGAGGATGGTGATAGGAATACCAAGCTTACCACATAGTCGTGAAAAGAAGGGAAGCTAACAACATCATTTCTAAACTTATTGATGCAGATGGTACTATTGTCAACAAGAAGGAAACTCTGGAGGGCCATTCAATTTTATTCTTCTCTTTATAATAAGATATGAGGATGAGCTGGAGGAGGAAGAGGTGGAGTGGAAGTTTAAGCTTGCAATCACCCACAATAATATTCTCGCAAGGGCTATGAATGAGAAAGAGGTCAAAGATGTGTTATATAGTATTGGAAGCAACAAAACCCCCGACTCTGATGGTTTAAATGCTTATTTCTATAAAAAGATGTAGGAGATCATCAAAGAGGATATGGTTGCATATGTGAGGTGGTTCTTAGAAAGAGGAAATATGGTTAGATAGGCCAATCACTCCTTTCTTTTTCTTATACCCAAGAAAAAAAGTGATAGTTTCTCTTGCCGATTTTAGACCTATTCTTGTTGTTCGGTACAATATAAAATTATTGCAAAGATCCTGGATGCTAGACTAAAGACAGTACTCCCCTACCTCATTTCTGAAAATTAGGATGCTTTTGGGGTGGGAAGGAGTATTAGTGATTGTGCTTTATTGGCAGGAGAGTTCATGTAGGACTACAATATGATAAGAAACAACATAAAGGATTGCTTAAATGTTGGATGTGTCTAAAGCCTATGATAGTGTCATATGGGACAAGATATGGTGGATTATGAAGCAGATGACGTTCAATGAGCAGTGGATAGGCTGGATGAAACAATATATGGGAACGACGAGTTTCTCCATTCTAGTAAACGGTACTTCAGTAGGAATGGTCAAAGGTATAAATGGACTACGTTAGGGAGATCTACTCTCCCCTCTTATATTTGTGATTATTATGGAATATTTCACTCAAAAGATGCAGGATGCATATGGGAGGAAGGTGATTAAGAAATACACAATGCATGATACCAAAGTGTTAACACATTTGATTTTTGCAGATGATGTGCTTGTCTTTGTTGAAGCCAAACAAAATACCTTGGGTGATCTACAAGTGGTTTTAGAGGGCTTTGGGAGACAAACAAGGTTGTGCATAAAAGCAAGCTAGACTCATTTCTTTTTATCAAAGAATTTCTACTAGATGGACGTAGATTAGGAGGCTATGGGAGTGGAGATGAGGAAATTTCCTACAAAATATCGGGGTTTCCCATTAGCGGAGGCAACTTATAAGTCAATGATTTTGTTGATTGCTTGGACAAACTAGAGGAGATGATCAGTAGAAGGCCAACTCAGAAAACATC
Source organism: Alisma plantago-aquatica (assembly GCA_963693085.1). Taxonomy (NCBI): domain Eukaryota; kingdom Viridiplantae; phylum Streptophyta; class Magnoliopsida; order Alismatales; family Alismataceae; genus Alisma; species Alisma plantago-aquatica. Next base: position 499,869,642 of record OY856413.1, on the reverse strand, counting down.
CATGGCAAGGAGAGCCACTGTTCTGAAAGCAGTTGTAGAGGGTCTTCTTATTTTTTGGAATCAACAAGGAAATTTACCAGGTCGGATCCTAGATAGAATGGAGATGAAGATGTCAAACTTCCTTTGGGCTAGTGATTACCACTCAATGAGGTATGTGTGTATGGCCCTTCCAAAAGATGAAGGGGGATTGGACTTGAAAGCACCAAGAGATATAGCAAAGTGGGTCACATTGAGGATAATTATTATCTACTAAGAAGACATCTCAACTTGGGGGAATTGGATGAGAGAAAGATACCCAAGGGGACTGAACTTCATACAAAATACTAGAGACAGATACTCACGCACAATCAATGTTATGACAGAGATGTGGCAACAAGGAACTTATTTGATCCCTATGAGAGTGGGGGATGGAGACTCAAAGACCCAAAGGTTATCCTCTGGGAAGTGACGAGATAAAAAGTAGTAAAAGAAAGCACATAGAGAAAGTATGGGCTGGAATAAATGTACCAAAATGGAGCATATGCATGTATATAATTATGCACAATGTTGTACCTATCCTGGATAAAATACATGGATGGAATAATGAAGTTGTTGTTGTTTCTAATGAGGGGGACGAGTCCCACATTCACCCAGTAGGCTACTGCAAATTCACAAGAAAAGTTTAGAGATTAATTTGTGAAGATTTCATATTGTACCTACAGCTAAAAGAAGATTTAAAAAGAATGTTAACTAGTTGTGGGAAAAATGACAAGAAGAGGATCTTGTTTATTGTTCTGTGCTATTATATATGAGAGGAAAGGAATGCATGAAAAATATGGAGGGGTAGTCTTAAATGAAAAGGGTATTTCTGTAAAAATTTGTAAATGTGTTAAACAAAAGTTACACATTAGATAGATGAGTGAGTTGTCACTTTGTTTTTCAGATGTATGGTGTTGGTCTTACATGTAAATCTTGACCTCCTATATTATAAGTAGGAAGATGGAATATATATATTTACCTGATTCTGATACACACACACACACATATATATATATATTAATATATATATGTATATATATAATAATAATAATAATAATAATAATAAAGGCAAGTGACGTGTCTGTGTGCTTGCTTTTCACGTGCATGTGTGTTTGCTTCTCCAATAGCTAGGGTGCCTGCTTGGCACAGTTTATATCTTTTTCTTGTTACATTTCTCATTTATGTAAAAATTATCATGCATGTGTGCTTGCTTCTCCAATGGCTAGGGTGCATTTTTGGCACATAGTTTATCCTTTTTTCTTTTGGCACTTCTAATAAGTCAGCTGACATGCCTATGCGTTTGCTTTTTCTAGTAATTAGGGTGCCTATTTGGCACACAGTTTAGATTTTTTTCTTTTTTACATTTCTCTTCTATGTAATAATTGTCACCTATTTCGTTATTTTTAATTATTTACTAAGAAATAGAAGGTAGAGGAGACATTATTTGACAGACAATTGTGTGTGCCACATCATAAATGCGATGTATCACCATTATACTATTTAAAGAATTTTTTCATTATTTTTTAAAATTACAAACCAGTATGCATGTTTGTACACTACATTTTTATGTTTTCTTATTAAAATTTTATATTGTATAATCAAACTCATCAAATACTATATAAGAAAAGTCACGTGGGAAAAATGAAAATTTCTTCATAGTGTTTTGAAATTACAAACTAGTGTGTGTGTAGACTACACTTCTGTCTTTTCTTTTTAAATTTTTATATTGTTTAAGGAGGCTCATCTATAGTATATAAGAAGCCTACGTAGGAAGCTTAATGCAATTTTCTCTATTATTTTTTGGAGATACAAATAGGTGCATGTATGTGTACACTACACTTTTGTCTTTTCTTTTTAAAATTTTATATTTTGTAAGGAGATTCATCTATACTATATAAGAAAGCCTGCAGAGGGCGGTGAATACAATTTTCTCCATTATTGTTATAATTTACAAACAAGACTATGTGTGTGTACATTATACTTTGGTTTTTTTAATTATATATTGAATAAGATGACATATGTACACTATACAAAAAAGCACATGGTAGGTGATGTGCATATGTGCCTACTTTTCATATTTTTGTGTGCTTGCTTATCCAACAGCTAGGGTGTATGCTTGGTACATAGTTTAGATTTTTTTCTTTTGACATTTCTAATAATGCAACTCACATGTATGTGTGTTTTCTTTTTGAACAGCTAGGCTGCTTGCTTAGCACGTAGTTCAAATTTTTTTCTTTTTACATTTCTAATCTATGTAATAATTGTCACCTATTTTGTTATTTTTAGTCATTTATTAGGAAATAGTAGGTTGAGGGGGCATTATTTGACGGGCAATATTGTGTGTGACATGTCTTAAATCTGATATGTCACCATATATACTATATAATAAACTTTTTTATTTTTTAAAATTACAAATCGTCCATGTGTTTGTACACTATACTTTTATCTTTTCTTTTTCAAAATTTCTATTGTATAATAAAACTTATCAATACTATATAAGAAAGGTGGCGTGGGAGGAATGAAATTTTCTCCATTATTTTTCGGAAGTAAAAAATTGTCTATGTGTACACTATAGATTTGTCTTTTTTTTTTTAAATTTTATATTGTATAAAGATGGTCATCTACAGTATATAAGAAGCCGACAGAAGAAGCTGAATGCAATTTTCTCTATTATTTTTTGGAGTTACAAATAGGTGCATGTATGTGTACACTACATTTTTGTCTTTTCTTTTTAAAATTTGACATTCTGTAAGGAGAGTTATACTATATAAAAAAGCCTGCAGAGGGTGTTACAATTTTCTCCATTACTTTTTGTAATTACAAACAAGTCCAAGTGTGTGTACACTATACTCTTTTCTTTTCAAAATTATATATTGTATAAGATGACACATGTATACTATACAAAAAAGTACATGGATAGAATGAGTGCAATTATCTCATTTGTTTTCAAAATTACAAACCAGTCCTTGTGTGTGTACATTACACTTTTGTGTTTTCTTATCAAAAGTTTATATTGTATAAGGAGACTCGTCTATACATAAGAAAGCTCATAGAGGGGGTCGAATGAAATTTTTTTCCATTGTATTTTTGAATTACAAACTGATCCCTATGTAGGTACACTACACTTTAGTCTTTTCTTTTCAAAATTTTATATTGAGCACGGAGACGCATCTACTCTATATGAGAAGTCTTTGGAGGGGGTTGAATGCAATTTTCTTCATTATTTTTTGGAATTATAAATTGGTCCCTCTTTTAGTGGGTAGTATGTATCTTATTTTGAATACTAACTACATATTAGTCATCAACATACACTAATGATAATTCAAACGCATAGGAAAAACTTATCCAACAAATCTATTGTAGCAAACAAGAATAGATGTCGACCAACTCATTATGCCTTGCTTATTATATGGTCATATATTATATTGATTTAATTTTTTAACACATGTCAGTTCTATTTATCAATTTGAACAAGATACAACTTATTTGAATTTAATTAAATAAACAAAAAATTTATCAAGACTGTTAACTAAAAATAGGATTGTTAAATAAAAAAGGGAATAAAAAAAAGAAACCATATTGAAATAAAAGATTATCCTTATAGGAATTCAAGATATTGCTTCAAGATTTGAATCCGTAAAGGGGGTTGAATGCAATTTTCTTTATTATTTGAAAGAATTACAAACCAATACCTCTTTTAGAGAGTAGTATGTATTTTATTTTGATTACTAACTACATATTTGCCAACAACATATACAAAAATAATAATTCAAACTCACACAAAAAGTTTATCCAACAAATCTGTTGTAGAAAACAAGAATAAATGTCGACCAACTCATTATGTCATAGTTATTATATGATCATATATTATATTCATTCAATAGTATAATATGTGTGTAGCATGTCTTTATATATACCTATAAATAAGGGAGGTAATGTGTCTGTGTGTCTTCTTTTCACGTGCTTGTGTGCTTGCTTGTCCAGCAGCAAGGGTGCCTACTTGGCCTGCAGTTCAAATTTTTTCTTTTGACATTTCTAATACGGAAACTAACATGTATGTGTACTTGCTTTTTCAGTAGCTAGGTTTCCTTCTTGGTACTCGACTCATATTTTTTTTCTTTTTACATTTCTAATCTATGTAATAATTGTCACCTATTTTGTTATTTTTAATTGTTTATTAGTAAATAGTAGGTTGAGGGGGCATTAATAAAAGAAGGCGATGTGTCTATTTGTATACTTTTCACATGTATGTGTGCTTACTTCTCCAACAGCTAGAGTGCCTACTTGGCACGTAGTTTAGATTTTTTTTCTTTTGACATTTCTAACAAGGCAACTGACATGCTTGTGTGCTTACTATTCCAACAGCTAGGGCTTGTTTGGAACACACTTCATAATTTTTTTCTTTCTACATTTCTAATCTATATAATAATTGTCACCTATTTCATTATTTATAATTGTTTATTAGGAAATAGTAGGCTGAGGGGCATTAATAAAGGCAAGTAATGTATCTTTGTGTCTACTTTTCATGTGTATGTGTGCTTGCATCTCCAGCAGATAAGGTGCCTGCTTGGCACGCGGTTTAGATTTTTTTTCTTCTTTTGACATTTCTAATAAGGCAACTAACATGCATGTGTGCTTGCTTTTCTAGGAACTAAAGTGCCTGCTTGGCATCTGTTTGTCTGTGTGCTTGCTTCTCCAGCAGCTAGGGTGCCTTCTTGGTACACAGTTCATATTTTTTCTTTTGACATTTCTAATAAGGAAATTGACATGTCTATGTTTGTGTGCTTTCTTCTCCAGCAGCTAGGGTGCCTTCTTGGCATGTAGTTCAGATAGTTTCTTTTGACATTTCTAATAAGGCAATTGACATGTCTGTGTCCTTGCTTTTTCAGCAGCTAGGGTGCCTTCTTGGTACACGATTCATATTTTTTTTCTTTTTACATTTCTAATCTATGTAATAATTGTCACCTATTTCGTTATTTTTTATTATTTATTAGTAAATAGTAGGTTGAGGGGAAATTGATAAAGGCAGGTGACATGTCTGTTTGTCTACTTTTCACATGTCTATGTGCTTCCTTCTCCAACAACTAGGCTGCCTACTTGGCACGTAGTTTAGATTTTTTTCTTTTGACATTTCTACCAAGGCAACTGACATGCCTGTGTGCTTGCTTTTCCAACAGCTAGGGTTTGCTTGGAACACACTTCATAATTTTTTTTCTTTTTACATTTCTAATCTATATAATAGTTGTCACCTATTTCATTATTTTTAATTATTTATTAGGAAACAATAGGCTGAGTGGAAGTAATAAAGGCAGTGATGTGTATGTGTGTCTGCTTTTCATGTGTATGTGTTCTTTCTTTTCTAGCAGATAGGGTTCCTTCTTGGCACACAATTTAGATTTTTTCTTTTGACATTTCTAATAAGGCAACTGACATGCATGTGTGCTTACTTTTCCAGCAACTAGAGTGCCTGCTTGATGTGCAGTTTGTAAGGCCCCTAAACTTTCTTAATGATTTGAGTAAGCTTAATTATCATAATTGAATTATTATAACCCTAATATAACCTTGTGATATGCTTTGAAATCATAATACATCTTAAGTTTCAAATTTGGTCCAATTTGGACACTGTTTGAGCAAGTTATGCAATTTTATGCACATTTTGGACTTTTCTATAATTTACCCAATTGAGAGGTTTTCTTTGCAATTTATCACTTTCATTATGTTCCTTGGATATTCTCTCATTATTCTTGAGATTTTTGAGCCAGGGGGCACCTATTTAATCCTTGGTTTGAAGGTGTTTTCTTCAAGGATATTTTAGGGTTTACCCCTTCATGGATGAGCGACCTTTAGTAGCTATCAACTAATGAGTTATTTGTTTTAATTGGAAATTCAAGAAACTAGCGATAAGCATATCTTTATGGATGGTGGGGAATCTCCTTGTGTGTGTTCTTGTATATTCTTAATAGTTTAAGGCCATGGACACTTGGAAAGATACTAGAACTTCAACTTTTTCTTTTTTTATCTTAAAGTTTCATATACTTATCCCTAAGCACCAAAACAAGCCATTTTCTCTTGACCACTTCCCTCCTTCTATAAACCTCGTCCTCCCTATATGCTTTTGTGAATTTCCTATCCAAGGAAGAAGAAAGAGGGGACCTTCTTAGAAAATGAATCTAGGGTTACAATTGACTTCCTTTTAGGGTTTAAAAAGCTTCCTTCTAGTGATCTTGACCTAAAAGAGTAAGAAACCCCTTCATTCCTCTGTTTATTTCTTTTTTATCCTTCCTCTTACCTTTATCTAGGTTGGTACCTTGTTGTTCCATGGTATAAATTTCTCTAAAGATCTAAAACCCTACCTTTCTTGCTCCTTATGCTTAGGGTTTGCTCATTTGATGAAAAAAGGTGCTAGATGGACGAGTTCATAGCTTATGATTGGATTTTCTACCCTACCTGATCAACTTTTATTCTGTTTGGGATTTCATCTTCTCAGCAGAGGCAATTTTTATAACTTGCTCCACGTTTATTGCTTACCATAAGCTTGCTAGCTCATGTTCTTACTTGAAAATGATGATCCATGCACTAAAAAGCTATCCTTGACTTGGATTTCGAGTTTTATAATGTTACATATTCTGATTTCAGTTCTAGATGAACGTGTGATCATGTGTATGTTATTACAAAGGTATAATATGACTTGGATCATGTGGGTTTGACAAATTATGATGCTAAGAACCTATCAACCAATGGTCAAATTTAGGGTTTAAAGTTGATTTCTTCAATAAAACCATGACCTGATGATGGTACCATTGCTACAACCCTATGGTGTTGTCTTCATTACAACTGATGGTTGAGATCAAAGGTGTCATATGATGGTGACAACCTATGGTCACCCCCTTAGGTCGGGTTTTGGATCAATTAGAATTTTAATGATCAACCATTAAGTACCCTACTGATGTTATCAATCAATGATGACATTAGCTTAATATTTGAGGTTGATTAATGAATATAGTGTTGATATAACAACCTATGGTGATTTAATGGTCAATAATGATGGTGTATCAGGTCTCTACAACCTATGTTTGTTTGTAGGAGGAGGGAAGTGGTGGAGAGAAAATGGCTCATTCTGGTGCTTAGGGATAAGTATAAGAAACTTTAAGATAAAGAAAAAGAAAAAGTTGAAGTTCTAATATCTTTCCAAGTGTCCATATTTATTAGCATTGTAGTCATAGAATCAATTAATCCTTAGACCAATGGTTTCTTGGGTCACTTGATGCAATGGTCAGACCCATACTATAATTGATGGTTTTAACATATGAACTTGACCCAATGGTCAAGATCTAACGTTTATTCCTCCAATAAAGTAGAATGATGGATAATATAATATGTTGGTCCTAATAATGTGATTTAGATGGTTTCTATTATATGATCAACTTATGGAGCTTACTTTTTGACAATGGATGGCTTGTTTTAAATGAACAGTCGATTGTGGGTTTTACCCTACTCTCAATGGAACTTTTTAGTGTTGTTAATCAAGGGATGTTTTAGGTTAAATGGTGACTCTTTCTAGAGAACAAATCAAGGACTTCATAGGTGGTTTATCCAAGGTTTTTTCTTATGTAAACAACCAATGGTCTTACCTTTTAAACATCCAACTGTTCTGGTTGACATTGTGGTATGGTGATATGGGTTGAATGATGATGGAACAAATGGAGGGTTACCCTTAATAAGGTAGTCTTACCTATTCACCCAAATGAATAGAAGGGATGATAATCATATTGTGTTGGTATGTAACCCAAATGAGGTATAGCTTGTTATACCTAGCTTTAATATAACAAAATGATGGTAATTGGGTATGAATAGTCCATGAATGACTAATACAATCATGGAGTACTCTGTTACTATTGTTGAAAACCTAGTATGCTATAACCTGATGGTTACATCTTGATTTATGTGTGGGTTCATACTTGAGAATAGTACAGAATGTGATGGTTATGCTTCACCTTATTCATCGATCCATGATCCAATGGGGATGTCGTGAGTTAGGGTTTGGGTATAAGTGCTGATTAGTAACATTGATATAATTTATCATGTTGAACCTCACTCTAATGCAAATAGATAAAGATGAGTATTCATGTTTAACATTCTTATATGATGGAATGATGGTGGAATAACCTCCTTAACATGATCATAACCTTAATGTGTTAATTGGTGGTTATCAGAGCCACATGGTTGATACTTTCTTATGCTAAACATGTGCATTATTAATATGATGAGTATTAATCATATCTAGATTCCTTGCATGTTGATGTAATAAAGGAACGTTCTTAATGTTAATATAACTCTACTATTATTGTTTATGAATATCTCCTAGATCATTAATGTTGTTAGCTATGCTATGTTACTAGACTTGGTAATGATGCTAGATATGCATATGCTACTAAATTGCTTATATTGTCAACAAGATAAAGGGTGATAGTTATTTTCTACTCCTTCATGTATTTTGTTAGTCATCAGTACTACTGATCTTATTTGTTATACCTGATTAAACTTCTTAACTATTTACTTACTAAAAAGTGTTATAATCAACAAATGTTGTTGGAGGTTATATCTCTTGTTGGGACATGGGTCTCACCCTTGTGGCTTGCCACATTTTTTAGGTAATCAGAAGTGATGAAAACAAACATGTGGCAGCAAAGAGGAGCTATAGTAATGAATCTTTGAGAAAGTTGATTAGATGTCTAGTGTGTCCTAGAGTCATCCCTGTACTCTCAGGTGCGGGCAGAAAAAGTTTGTATATGGTGTTTCAAACGAATCGGACTTTTGTTAGCATATTAATGCTTGTTTATGTGGCATATACGAATATTGTTCTCCTATGTATATATGTTGTGGCTAAGGTGATAGAACAATTTGTATCAAATTCTTGGCATAGTATGGATATAAGAGATGTTAGGCTCTTATGCAAATGTTTTTGAGTGGGTGTTGACGTTGAAATTGATTTTATATTACCCATATTTTTGGGTATGTGATTAATTAGTGATTGATTGTGTTTTACATTTTGAGTAATCTCGTTTAGTATAATGGGTTCTTACACAGTTGATATTTTTTTCTATTTACATTTCTAATCTATGTAATAATTGTCACCTATTTTGTTATTTTTAATTCTTTATTAGGAAATATTAGGCTGAGGGAGCATTAATAAAGCTAGGTGATGTGTATGTGTGCCTGCTTTTCACGTGTCTGTGTGCTTACTTCTCCAGCAACTAGGGTTCCTACTTGGCATAAAGTTTAGACTTTTTCTTTAGACATTTCTAATAAAACAATTGACATACATGTGTTCTTACTTTTGCAACAACAGGGGTTCTTGCTTGGGATGTGATTCATTTTTTTTTACATTTCTAATCTATGTAATAATCCTCACATATTTCATTATTTATAATTTTTTATTAGGAAATAGTAGGGTGAGGGGCATTAGTTTAGGGGCATTGTGTGAGCCACATCTTAAATGTGATGTATCACCATATATATATATAAATATATATATATATATATATATATATATATATATTAATGTAAAAAATCATTATTTTTGAAATTACAAATCGGTCCATGTACACTACACTTTTATCATTTCTTTTTAAAATTTTATATTGTATAATGAGACTCATCAATACTATATAAGAAAGGTCACGGGACATAATGAAATGTTCTCTATTATTTTTTGGAATTACAAACTCGTTTGTGTATATACTATTTTTTGTCTTTTCTTAATAAAATTTATATTATATAAGGAGGCTCATCTAAAGTATATAAGAATCCCACAAAGGAGGCTGAATGTCATTTTTTCTACTATTTTTTAGAGTCACAAATAGGTCCATGTATGTGTATATTATGTTTTTGTCTTTTCTTTATAAAATTGTATATTCTATAACGAGACTCATCTATACTATATAAGAAAGCCTGTAGAGGTTGCCAAAAACAATTTTCTCAATTATTTTTTAATTATAAATAAGTCCTTGTCTGTACACTACACTTTTGTCTTTTCTTTTTAAAATTATATATTATATAAGATGACACATCTATACTATTGAATAAATCCCACAGAGGGGGCTGCATGCAAATTTTTTTTTTTTTTTTTGAATTATAAACCCATCCCAATGTGTGTATACTATACTTTTGTCTTTTCTTTTCAAAATTTTATATTATGTAAGGCGACTCATCTATACTATATGATAAAGTTCTTGGAGGGGCTAAATGCAATTTTTTTCATTATTTTTTGGAATTACAAATTGGTCTCTCTTTTTGTCAGGAAGTATGTATCTTATTTCGAATACTAACTACATATTATTCATCAACGTACACAATAATGATAATTCAAACTCACACAAAAAGCTAATATAACAAATCTATTGTAGTGAACAAGAATAGATATCGACCAATTCTCATTATGCAATAATTATTATATGGTCACATAGTATATTGATTCAATTGTAAAACATGTGCATAGCACATGTCTTCCGTCATTATTTTTTGGAATTAAGAATCAATCCCTATGTGTGTACACTACACTTTTTCCGTTTCTTTTTAAAATTTTATATTGTGTAACGATACTCATATAATATATGAGAAAGTCCATGGAGGGGGCTGAATGTAATTTTCTTTATTATTTTTTAGAATCACAAATTGGTCCCTCTTTTAGTGGGTAATATGTATCTTATTTTGAATTCTAACTACGTATTAGTCATCAACATACACAAAAATAATAACTCAAACTCACACGAACAGTATATCAAACAAACCTGTTGTAGCAAACAAGAATAGATGTCGACCAACTCATTATGCCATAATTATTATATGATCACATATTATATTGATTCAACTGTATAGCATGAGTGTAGAATGTGTCGTTCGTTCATATATATTAAAGAGTAGGAGACATATGTGTTTCTCTTTTGCATGTGTTCGTCTATTTGTTTTCATTTTGTGGCCAATGAAATGGATTGATTTATCAAGTTTATACAACCATCCCAATGCAATCAAAGGAAAAATTTCATTCTTAGAATTTGCCAAATCTGGCCCACTTGCTTCCTCATATCGAGTAGATATATCTAAACTTTTCACACGAATAGTCACATTGTTGAGATAAATTTGATCACACCCTTTCTAAAAATAGATGGCATATTAGATCCATTTTCATCCTACCATCGAGTTTGACCAGCATGTATCTTATCAAGTTTTTGTAATTTGGGATTTCTTATTTTTCTTAATATGTTATTTTCTTGACCTACAATCCTTTATCAAAAAGAATCGTATTGCCTATCTAAGACAGCTTGAGACATAAATGATCTTCATTACTTGTTGTTAAGATGATTTTTGGAAATTATATGTTACATAAATGCCTACTTTGCTAGAAGGCATCTCTTCCTGATTTATAAACTCAAAAAAAAGTATTAATTTGGTTCATTGATACAATTCCCCTTATTCCTGGCCCTTATACATAAATAACATAATAGATAAGAGTAGGTGATATGAGTGATTTTTTATTGTGCATGTATTTGTATGTTTGTTTACCCATCGATCAACTAAGACTTTCTTATGTGTATTTACAATGAAGTTGTTTTCCACTATTCATTCCCCAGAAATGAGATAAATTGTCGAATAAATGTCATATATGTAGCACAATGCCATGAAGTACAATATACGTTTTCACATCCACATATATAGTAAACTTTGTTAGGATTGCCCCCTCACATGCAATATCCTATAGAGAATATATATATATATATATATATTTTATATATATATATATATGTATATATATATATATATATATATATATATGGAGGTGATCTACTGATCTACTACGGCCTGAGGTCTGCGATCTGCGATCTACATTGCTTTTCCATATTCTCACACCCCTCATAATCCCGTAATCCATGTTTCCCTCGTATAGAGTATTTTCTTCTTAAAACTATTAATGAGGTGATTTACAATTGGCAACTATTCCCTATTTTTATGCATTCCCTCATGATGGTCTTTGATCAGTCGTGTTCTGAAGGAGAAGTATTACAGACACACTTCTGTGATACACTCTGCGGTGGGGGGAGCCCCAAGCTACACATGGAGGAGTATTTGGGGTGCACTTCAGTTGGCCAGACCAGGATTTCTGTGGTGAGTGGGGACGGGAAGGATGATTGATATCTATGAGGACAGGTGGATTCCACATCTAGGAGGGACAACAAAGCGGTATCTTATTCAGGGACCGGTGACCTATACTTCACTGGCTGGACTGATTGACGAGGAGACGGGACAGTGGGATGAGAGTGCACTGTCAGATGTTTTCCCACCCCATATCCATTCTATGATTAGGGCCATACCTTTGAGCACTAGGGAGGCGACATACACTCTATGTTGGGACAGGGAAAGCAGAGGAGAGTTCACCGTTCGCAGTGCATACAGACTGATGTGCACTGGAGAGGACCTGTTGGATGACTTGGAAGAAGACGATTGGAAGAGAGTGTGGAAACAACGTTGGCCGCCAAAACTAAAGCACTTCATATGGCGAGTCCTTAGGGATATACTACCGACCATGCTCCTAGGCATACCAGGTCAAACAAAAACCTTTGATATGTCCATGCTCCTATGGAATATCAAGGGGGGGGGTGTGATAGAAGCAAGAAGAAAAAAATCCGAGAATAGATCGCTGCAAGTGGTCATTCGATTGTTGCTTTGGTGGAAACGAAGATAAAGGTATAGAATAAAAATAGCATCAAATATCTTTTTCCGCAAGGTTGGGAGCACGTGTCCAACATAGACTATTCTGAGGTTGCTAGAGTATGTGTTGCCTGGAAACAAAATGCATGGTAGGTTTCTATGGTACATATGTCGGATCAATAGGTGACAGTGGACTGTGTTAACAACGGAGGTTTGCACATATGGTTGATAGTTGTGTACAGCCATAATGACGGAAAGGCGAGACTGGATCTCTGGGATGACATGGTTTCTCTATCAAAGTAGGTTCAGCTTCCATGGATGGTAATTGGTGACTTTAATATAGTATGTTTATAGGGTGAAAAAAGAGGCAAGAGATTAGCTATTAGTGCTGAAGTGGATGCTTTCAACCAGGCCATTGACAAAACATGTTTGTTTGAATTACCTATGGTAGGGGGGACATATTCACCTGGAATAATGAAAGAGGACCGAGAGAGAATAGCTAGAAAACTTGGCAGAGTGTTGGTTAATGATGAGTGGCTGAAAATTCTTCCAAATGTACAGGTGAAAGATGAAGGATCTGATATTAGTGACCATGACCATGCACCAAAAGACAGAAAAGGAGACCGTTCAGATTTCTAAACTATTGGGTGGACTGGAAAGGTTTTGAAGATGTCATAAAACAAAGCTGGAATATTCAGGTGACAGGCAATCCCATGTACGTGTTTCCTATGAAGTTGAAGAACACTAAGATGGCTCTCAAGAAGTGGGCAAAAGAAGACGTAAACATCCCAAATCTGCTGAAGGACACTAGAAGGGAGTGCAAGGATATCAGAGTAAAATTACTGGTTGATCCACTAAATCAAAATCTGATTGAGAAAGAAAAGGAGGTAAAAATGATGTTGGAGGATCTAAAAAAGGCAGAGAAAAAATTCTATTGGCAGAGAAGCAAAGAAAAATGGATGGAGGATGGAGACAGGAACACAAAGCTCTATCATTCTGCAGTTAGAAGAAGAGAGGCAGGTAAGATTATTTCTGAACTTAGAAATGTTGAAGGGTTGGTGGTCAATAAGTAGGAGGATCTTGATGAACACACTATTAATTTCTACTCTTCTCTATATAATAAAAACTTCTCTTATGCTATTGATGATAATGACGATGTTGATTGGAAGTTCAGACTCACAAGCACTCACAACAACATTCTTACAAGGAAAACTAATGAACATGAGGTTAAGGATGTTGTGTGGAGTATTAGAAGCAACAAATCAAAGGTGTCAGACAGTTTCAATGCGTTCTTCTATAAGGAAAATTGGGATATCATTAAAGATAACTTACTTGCTTATGTAGACTGGTTTCTAGAAGGTGGAAATATGGTGAGACAGGTCAATCACTCCTTTTTGGTTCTCATTCTACAAAAGAAAGTTACTTCTTCTCTTGCAGATTTCTGACCTATTACGTGTTGCTCGGTACAATACAAAATTATTGCAAAAAATTTGGCTGCTAGGTTGAAAATGGTCCTCCCTTATCTTATTTCTGTAAACCAAGGCACCTTTGTCACAGGTAGAAGCATCGGTGATTGTGCTCTATTAGCTGGGGAATTTCTTTTGGATTACAATGTCATGAGAGGTAGTAGGAAAGTCTGCTTAAAGCTTGATATTTTCAAAGCTTGTGACAGTGTGAGATGGGAGAAATTATGGTAGATCATGCAATAAATGAGATTTAATGAACAATGGATTGGTTGGATGAAGCAATGTATTGGGACTACTATCTACTTTATCTCGGTTAATGGCACGTCTGCTGGTCTATTTAGGGGTGGTAATGGGCTACGCCAAGGTGACCCGTTATCCCCTCTTCTGTTTGTGATTGTCATGGAGTATTTTTTAAGGAAAATGTAGAAAGCTGAAGAACGGAAGGAAATAAAACCTTACACTGTCCATGGCACAAAGGTAATGACATGTTTGATTTTTGCAAATGATGTTCTAGTTTTTATAGAAGCCAAACAGAAATATATGCAAAATCTCAAAAGCCTTCTGGGCAAGTTCGG